>CM057454.1:118042500-118365000 GCA_016271365.2 Neoceratodus forsteri | reverse complement strand
TACTGTATGTATAGTGAGAATTTTGCAGGCACACAAGGTGTGGGATGCTACATAACCCCCGAGAGCAAAGCTCAAGGGGGATTATAAAAGCTTCTTATACTGAGGGTATGTGTAAAATTTGAGTTTCACACATCTCCCTATGTTTTATTTTATATAGTAGCTGGGATCTGTTTTTTGGCCCATAGGATTTGAATACTGTATTTATAATAGTGTTCAGTTTGGCCACTAGGTGGTGCTACTGAGCACACTGTTAGTGGAATACTGTTTTCTCTTTTTATTCTTAATTTCTTTTATTGGTCTTTTTTCATTTTAAAAAGCAACTCACTATTATAAAACACTAGATTTGCACTAATTATGTTTTAACTTTGTTTTCAATTTTTTTTTTTTTCCCCTTGAGGTTTGTTTTATTTTTGTTGACCCGGTAAGCCCTCTGGGCCTAGAAGTCCTTTTTTCAGGGGCGATACAGATGGTAAGCAATTGAAACTGAACCAGATTAAGCTGTTGGTGGTACTTTTAGTGAATGAGGGAAATTTGGCCAGGACATCGGGGAAATTCCCCTGCTCTTTTTTCCATAAGTGCCATTGGATCTTTTAACATCCACCTGAACTACCACCAATCTAGGCAGATGGGACCTCGGTTTAATGTCTCATCCGAAAGACGGCACCTCAGAAGTGCAGCACCCCTTTCATGCTGCACTACCGTGTCAGTATTAGGATATTAATCCAAGTGTCAGATGTGGGAACTGAACCCACAGCCCTCTGATCTCCCAGCCTCAGAGGTGAGTTTGCTACCTCCTGAGCCACTGACGCAGTAGACAGGTTGGTCTACTAAAATTTGTAGGTAATCCACGGAGTCTTTCAAAAAGTATCTGACTCTCCCCTGCTGACCGCACAACTGCTGTTTGTTACATTAATTTGTAGTTTTGGTGAGCACTGATGTCATAAACAAAGATGCTATAAGGTTAACAGGGGAAAGGCAAATGTTTTCTATATTGACTGTTTAGATGGACTACCAAGATATTGCTTTAAATCTTGGAAAGGAACACTGAAAATGAAAAAATGTTTTCTCTAGTAAATTGTAGCAGCTGAAACATCTTATTTATGAAAGCACATGTGGAAGTGCAGAACTGCTCTTTAAGTAGTCAATTACGGCAGCCAAAGTGGGTGGGGGCAGGGGCAGATTCACATGGTAGTAAGCAGTAACTGGTGTGCACAGTCTGGTTAAGGCGCGGCTTCAGAGTCACAAAAGCAATTTCCTTTTTGTGTGATCTGGACCTGGAATTGCAGTTTTTATGGAACACTGGCCAAGCAAGAATTTAATGATCTACACTTTTCACCAAGATACAGTATGGAGGGCAGAATTCATTCAGGTGTTCGGTGAACATTGTCAAGGAAGTACGCGAGGTGAACTGTGGTGCACGGCTTTTCATGGGGAGACTCTAGGCATGTTTGCTGTTATAACCACCTGGTTCTAACAGTGAATTATAACCGGGGTTTCCCTATGGGGGAGAAACGGGGACCAGTTATTATAGCCAAATCATATGCAGCCTCCCAATTTTTTTTTTTTTTTTTTAAATATATGGTTCAAACTTGTATGGCAAGCCACTGACCAGTGAAGAGCTGCAGCTGCTAAGTGCAGCCGTCCATTTAGTGCTACTGTACTAAAGTAACCGTATAAGTGGTGTTTTCACTAGCAGCCCATTCAGAGCTTAGGCTGTGGCTTGCTCTGTATGGATGGGAGAGGAAACAGCAGGAAAGTGTCGGGAGGTGGAGGAGGTGAGAGCAAGAATGCCTTCCTCTCCGTCCCAATCAGCCACACTGCAGCTGTGTGCAAGTCCCCTAAGGAACTTGGTTAGTAGGGAGCTGGACCAAGCAGCAAGAGATGGTGGGGTAGGCAGCAGAGAGAGAAGGGGCTGGGGACGCCACACACAAAGCTGCACCATGAGTGCAGTGCATAGTTATTTTCCTTTTCATAATACCAACGTTACAGCTCTGATAGTATTATAAATTGAGGGTGCACTCCAACCAAACAGAGCGCTCCTTTCCTCTGTGCGTGTGACGCTCTTGGAGTGTCTCGCATGCAGATGCCCTGGAAATGTGCATGTTCCAGGACAGTTTAAAAAAAAGTAATATATTATTGACTGAGCTTGATCAATGATCTATTACTGTTGCTGCAGAGCTCACTCTTGTGCTTAAGAGTGGTGCCACTTAACATTCTTGGGATATCGGAACCGCTCACCTTCAGTTTGTGGTTCTCATACGCTAAGAATACATGTGAGACCACTCTTACAAGCGTAAGAGTGGTCTCCATGGTGGTATTGACGATATTACGAGATCTCGTAATGCTGCTGTTCAAGCTGCAACAATGATACCACAGCAAACGTTTTGTATGACTTTCAGCAGTATTACTTGATATAGCCAAATACCCACACACAGGGTTTTTAAAAGCCAAAATCTGCCCAGGGGAACATAGACTCCTGTCACAAGTCACATAATTCAATTCAAACAGGGTCATGTTAATAAGTAATACAAAAGAAACAGTCACTAGTCTGAGATTGTCTACTTGGTGCCCTGTAGGAGACTGTGCTCTTTAGAAGTGTCTAAATATGATGTGCTTCACAATATAGGCAATGTCTGTGGGTTCTTGGGGGCATATTTCCCTTTGGTTTCACTTGAATCTTTGCTATTTCAAGACTGAGGATTTGTTTATGTTTCTAGCATATATAAATGTTACCCATAAATGCTAACGACTATAGAATCTACAGAATATTTGTGTTAAGTATGCCGCTTTGGGAAGTACTACTGTTATAGAATGTCCTCCCAAAAGCTTTTTCTTTAGCCTGGGAAACTCTTGTAAGCAACTGTCCTGCTGTGGCTCTTTGTCCGGCAGTTTTGTTGCTATTGCATGTCCCCTGCTGAATTTGGAAATGTTCCATAAATGCAGTATGTATAATTGCAGCTCTCTTCCTTCTTTATTAGCAAAATGTCTTCCACCAAGTCACACGTCTTTATTTTGCAAAATGAACTTTGAAACTAAGCAGTTGTGATCAGGAAATTGCTGTAATCCGGTTGAGTAAGTGCTCTTGTACAACGCTAGCTTTTAGTGCTTCAAAAAGACACCCCAATATTGGGGGCTTGTCTGGCTATGTATGTGAGGTGGCTCAGTCTGCACAGTTTACAGATGTGAGCCATTTCTGCAGCTGCAAAACCAAGAGTCCAGTTAAGGCCACAAAAATGCATACTCCGAGGTGGATTGTAACAGAAACTTAACTGTGAGTGTGTTTATATAAAAAAAACAAAAAGAAAAACCTTTTGATTAAATCCTGCAGAAGTTTTTGCACATATTATTGTAGCTGTTCAGTGTATAAATGTGGTGTTTGGTTGGCTGAGACAGGCTGGCACTCATACATTTACCTCAACCTAATAATGTCCAGGTATGAAAAAAGTAACTGGTGCCAGCCTGCCTCAGCACAAAAGGTATCATTGTTTGACTTAACTAATGTGATAGCAAGTGGACGCCATGTTTTCCCCGATAATCTACCCACCCCCAACATATGCTGTTCACCTTGTTCAGTTGGCTTCCTGCTTGTCTGTGGATGTTAACATTTTCATCCATTCTTCTTGCATTACTTTGGGAATTATTAATATAATCCTTGTTATATGCCCTCCCCCTTGCCTGCCCAGGCAAAGACACATCACCATCTACTAGCGAAAATAGCACTTCCTCACTTCTTCCGGGTCCTGAGAGCTGGTGACTTGCTGTCTTAGCTAGCTAACTCCCTGTCCTCAGAGGAAATAACGAGGACTGGGAAACCGTAATGAAGAATGTCCAGAAGCTGCAATGAGGGGCACTATTAAACTTTTTATTTTTAATTTTTTTTAAATAGCTAACCGCATGCATATTCACTCCTGTTCCTCAGAACAGGCAGCGAGGACTGGGAATCAACTAGAAAAAAACTTATAGAAGTGCAACAAGGGACAAACTACTGTACTTTCCTTGCTTTCTAAAAACATTTCTTCTAAATAAAACTACTTATTACCTATTTTCTTTTTAATTTTTTGTAAGTAAAACTACTTAATTACCAATTTTATAAACACAATAAGACACTCCAGGGTAAGCATAATACTGACATAATGGCCTTTCCAGTGACAGTAAGGCTCCTCTCCTGTGGTGTCGGGCCTCACTATGCCCCTGGATGGACCATTATCTCAGCATCATGCCCACTTTGTCATGTATTGTTTGCATATCCCAACATCACATGTCCAGTTTATACATTGAACAGTCAACAAGAATATATGCCAGACTACTGCCAGATTTTTTTTTTTTTGTGTATGTATAATAGTTTTTTTACACTCACTGTTTATTTCCTGGTAAAAACTGTCTGGGACCTTGCTTGCCGCATTGTGCTGGTATTGCTAGGCTGTGGTGTCCATGGCAACCAGTTATTGTGGAGTTGCTGCTGCCCAGTTCCCATTGGACATCATAGCATGAGAACCTACACCTGATTGGCTGTTTGCTGAGAAGGTATAATGTAAAGCACATGCACTATGTCAGTTTCAGCTCGACTGTCTTGATGAAAGGATTGGCTGCAAGTGTGAGCGCATCCTTGTTGTTTTCTTAGGTGAGGAGTAGTATACCTGGGTTGGGTTGATTACCTAACATGCTCTGCAAATCTGTCATTGTGCACTTTTAATTTTTTTTTTTTTTTACTTTAATTTTATTAAAGCTTCGCAGGAAATTTAAATACGTTTGCCAGATACATCATTACAATCACAGTAAATCGTGCAGATATATATTATACAGTCCCTCCATGTAAAAAAGACTTTATCTAACCCAGAATTGATAATTCCCTCATACTTCTTTCACAGTTCTAAATACTGGATTGATTTAATTTTGATTTACTTCAAGACACACATATGTATAGTTCGAAAGGAGGAGGATTTCTCTGACCCATCACCCCTCTTATGTTTCCCCTTCTGTTTGTTGCCACGCCTCCCACCTCGTCCATCTCTGGACATAAAGTGAAGTCCTGTGGTTTATTTTAAAGGTAGGTTCCTCTAGCTCAACTATGCTCTGAACTATTGATACCCAGTCCTGTCTCTTGGGCGGTGAGGGACTAAGCCATGCCCTGGTTATAGCTTTGTGGGCTGCCGTAATTAAGATTGCCCATAAATACAGAGGATCGGGTCCCCTAATGTCCACTGGAGAAGTTCCCAGGATCATTTCCTTTCAATCAAGAGGTTGGTTTAGTGTAAGAATTTCTCCTATGGCTGTTGTGATCTCAGACCAAAATCTTTGTAAATTTGGACATGTCCAAAAGATGTGGAGATGGTCCACTTTCTCTTCCCCACATTTCCTCCAACAGCTAGCTGAGTATTTTGTGTTTCTCTTATTTAAGGTCATAGGTGTGAGGGAGAAGCGGACCCTTGCCTTCCAGGCAAACTCTTGCCATAGGGAAGACCTGCTCGTTTTTCTAACTGTGTTAAAAATGGAGCTCCAGTCGGGGATCGGGGAGTCAGGGCTCAATACCTCCTGCCATTTATTTTTGATCCTGGTTAATGGGTCACTCTTTGCAGGTCTGAGGGACCTGTAAAGGAGTGAGATCAATCCCTTTTACCCCATAGTGGATTTTATCTTTTGGATCGCTGCCACAAGAGGAATGGCCCTAACAGGGTCTGTCTCTTTCTTTTGAAGAGATACTATATATGCTCTTACCTCAAGGAACCTAAAGTGGTCTGAATTTTTGAGACCAAACGTGTTCTTAAGGGACACAAAGTCCTGAATTGAGTCCCCCTGGATGAAATGGCCCAGGTATTTCAGACCCAGTTTGCCCCACTGTTTATATGTAGGGTCTAGGCGGTTAGGAGGAAAGTCTTCGGCCCAGGCCAGGCTTTTTAGTGGCCATAGATAGGCCTGTAATTTATATTTTTGCCAAAGCCTATGAACTGAGCGGAGAGTATCCCCCACAGAACGTAGCTTGGGCATGGGATGGTTGTGTGACAACAGCGGAATTACTATACGGTCTCTGAGGGGTACCCTACCATCTTCCTCCTTCTCACCCACTGGAGTGCATTCTTCAGTTGGACTGTCAAAAAATAATCCTCCAGTTCTGGATGGATCTACCCCCTTCCTTCCGGTGGACCTGTAGGATCTTAAGTTTTATTCTAGGTCTCATGTTGCCCCAGACAAATCTAGAGATCATTTTATGCCACAGCAGGAATTTTGACTTATGTATGTGTAGCAGGATGCGTTGGAATAAGTACAAGAATTTGGGCAGTACACTCATTGTTATGGCCTGGATTCTAGAGTGCATGGGCATGTTGGTCATGGACCACCTTTCTGTGTCTTTTTTTTTTTTTTTTTTTTAAGGGAAGCAGTGAGAGGAGAGTAATTTGTTTTAAATAGTTTATAAAAATGTTTAGTGATATGAACCCCCAGGTATTTCATCCCATCCGCAGACCAGTTCAGGGTCAGGAGCCGACGTATATTCTCAGAGGGACTAAAGAAAAAGCTTAAGACTTCCGGTTTTAGTTTTATTTAGAGAGTATCCCGAATGTTTCCCGAACTCTTCCAATATGGACCATACCTGATCTATATGGGTGGGAAAGGCTCAGCAGAACGTTATCTGCCTATAGCAGAATTTTTTTTCTGTACTCCGCCTACCTCAATCTCTGATATCTCCTCCGCACTCTTCACGGCTACAGCCAACGGCTCGATGTAGAGGGCGAACAGGAGGGGGGAAGAGGGCACCCCTGACGTGTGCCCCTGCCCAGCTTAAATCTATTTGACAACCCTCCATTCACCCTGACATATGCCTGAGGGCCCTTGTACAAGGACCTCATGGTGTCTATGAAAGATTTGGGAAATCCCCTGTGCTTCAATACCATAAATAAGAAGTCCCATGAAACCTTATCAAAGGCCTTTTCGACGTCTAGGCTTATCAGACATGCCAGGGTGCCGGTATGTTGAATCTTATCTATAATATTCAGGGCAGAGCACACTCCATCCGGAGTCTGTCGTCCCATAACAAAACCAGATTGGTCTGTGTGTATCAAATCCGGTAGGATGGGGTTCAACCTGGAGGCAGTAATCGGTGAATATCTTGTAGTCATGATTAAGAAGGGAGATGGGGCGATATGATTCACACCTTAAGGGGTCCTTTCCCTCCTTATGCAAGATAGTTATGGTTGCATACTGTCAAGAGGGAGGAGGGGCACCTCCCCCGGACCAAATATTTGAAAAGACATTAAGAAGCAAGGGAGCTGTTTCTGAGGCTAGAATTTTGTAAAATCCAGCTCCATACCCGTCTGGGCCGGGCATTTAGCCGACTTAAGTTTTTTAATTGTGGAAATTCTCTTGTTGGGTAATGGGCCTAGTCAGCATCCTTACCGCTTCCGGTGAGAGTAAGGAAAGAGGAATGTAATCCAGATAGTTCTGTTTATCTTGTTTAGAAGTTTTTTCGTCTGGGGAATATAAATTTGAGTAATACTCAACAAATGCCTCTATCTGTGAAGCCTGTCTAACCATTTGGCCTGACCGTGGAGATAATATTTTGGTTATTGTAGCTTTTGCTGCATACTGACATAATCTGAGGGCCAGAAGTTTGGTACCTCTAGGACCTCCCTCATAATATCGTTTCAAATAAAACAAGGCCTTTTCTACCTCGGCTTTTTGAATTTTTTTGTAGTAGGTTCTTACATGTTATCAGATCCCTACTTCGAGTCTCATCCCACTTAATTTTTTGGGCGTCTTCCAAATCTTTAATCTGCGACAATAATTTCTGTTGCTTCTGCCTCATTTCTCGATTTTTGTGGGAGGCTATAGCTATCAATTTGCCTCTGAGTGAGGCTTTAACTGTATCCTACAAAATTTGTGGCGAGGTTTCCCGTCTGCTGTTCTCTTCTAAGGTTATTTTCATATGCTTTTTAAGCTCCTCCACCACTCCCCTATCTTGAAGGAGAGAGGCATTCAGCCTCCAGTGTGTAATGCGCTTTGGCAGTCCCAGCTCCACCTCCAGATAGACCGGGCTTTGGTCGGAGAGAATGGTCGTACCCACCCAGACAAAGGGAAACCTACTTAGGTCTCCAGAAAATGTAAAGAACATATCTAACCTAGAGAAGACCCGGAATCTAGGTGAGAAGCAAGTCTACTCTCTTGCTCTAGGGTACTTCTCTCTCCAGTTATCGGTTAAACCCAACTGTTCCAGCAATATTTTAAGGGAGCGGGCTTTAGCCATGTCCAATCTTGGGATCTGGGATGTTGAGTCAAGAGCTCTATTTAGAACTATGTTCCAGTCCCCTCACAAAATCAGTATGCCTTTAGCCCTTTCTGAGACCAGTTGAAGGATATTCGAGTATATTCTAAAAGGGGACCCAGGAGGGATGTAGATGTTGACCATAGTTGCTTGAATGTCCTGTATAGTTCCGATGACTATAAGGTACCTTGCCTCGGGATCCTCTTATCACCTCCTGCTGTTGAAAGTGGAGGTTCTCCGAGAGGAGGATAGCCACCCCCCTCTTTCTACCCACCAGAAGGGACGAGTGATAGACCAGAGGAAAGGACCTTGACTTAAGCTTTTGAGCTTCCAGGGGGGAGAGGTGAGTCTCCTGCAGGAACACTCCCCTACACCCCTGGGACGCGATGAATTGCTTAATCCTCCTCCTCTTAATGGGACTAGATGATCCATTTATATTAAGTGACATCAATTTCGTGTTGTAACTAGCCATATTCCAACCAAATAAAAACTTTTACCTTTGTCTTGAACACTGACTTTCTGCACATTAACAATTTAACCCAGTAGTGCCCCTGCAAAGCATATAACTTTTTAATATAAACATTAACAAGGTTGTGAAGAAACATTCACTGTAACTGTTGAACTACTGAACTGTTGCTCTGGCCTCCTCCAAGTTTGAGCCAAGAGCTGGATTAAGTGTGGGTCAACCACGACCGAGACTACTCTCGGCCCGGTTGCCCCAGGTCTATTGATTAGACTTCCAAGGGAAAGCTGAACAGTGGTTATCAGCAGGAGGGTGTCTGAATATACAGACCAAAGCAGGGAGCTCAAAAGTGCAATGAGTGTTCCCTGCGGGCCCCAGGAGTATCCACGGGAAACGCCCCCCTTCCAGTTGTCAGTATACCTCCGCATAGATGACCAATTCACATTTCCTCCCCCCACTCCCCACCCCTTAGAAACAGACTCAAAGCCACTTGTTAACCCACCTTAGTCTCAGTACTTGGAGTTACATATCCTCAACATCCCAGGACTCCTTCCTTCTGTCTCACATGCGTGAGGCCCCCGGACATTCTTTATAATGTGTGCTTTTAGGTCGGTCTCCACCAGGAGGGAATCCCCACCACTCTTGTCCCACATTAATTATTAGTGTTCTCCTTTGGGAGCCCGAGCACCCGTGTTATCCCAAACAAGCGGTCCAGGTGGGCAAAGGGGCCCCAGGACCAGGGTTCCTAGCTCTTACCTCTAAGAAGAGTAGGTTCACCCAAGGTGACAACTTCACTTCAACTGCCAGTAAACAATGTCCCAGCTCAAGACTAGTGGCTCAGTCAGCGTAACGCTTCTCTCCCCAGCCCCTACCAAGATTATCCCAAAGACGCTGTGGCTCAGGGGGCCCATTCCCCCTATTCCTACGCCTCCCGCAGGTCCAGCCCAGGAGAGGGTCCATCCCAGACCGCCAGGCCAGAGTCTATAGTAAAAGATTAAACCCAGGCCAGAGGTGTATCATGGCCACGATTTACTAGACAGGACCCCCAGGTAGGTGAAAGTTTCCACTCATCTTCGCGACGACCTCCAGGTTTGAGAGCCAGGGAGGCAAGCCCAAGATGCCCTAATTATGAGGGCTCCAATGATGTCTTTTGAGGAAGAGTGATCCCAGCACCCCCCTTTGTAGAGAAATCCCTCATAATGCCTTCCTCCATCTATACGCCCTGAGCCGTGTCCTGTCCCCCCTGAGCCAACAACCTGCGGGAGTTTCATCCTGGGAGTGCTTAAGGAGTTTAGTAAAGCCAGATGTATAGAAGACTCTGGATGAGCTTGTTCCCAACTCCACAGCTCGTCGGCAGGCCTAGCCTCTCCTCTCCATGACTCGCCTACCGGAAGTCATGTGAAGTGGAGCGTGATGCGCTGGAACCGATTTGCCCCCCACACAAGCCCACAAACCTCTGAGGTCTCTCTCTTCACCTTTCCAAACACATATAGTCCATTGGTGACTAGATCGCCCTGATCAATTGAAACGGACGTTTGCAATCTGAGTCGCAACATTATCAAAGGTTTTCCCAGCAATCCACTTCTATCCCCCCTTCCCCCACTCTGCATGTCCAAGTACTGTCTGAAATAAATATAAAGTAAATTTTTATAGGGTGCAGGGGGATGGAACAAAAGATTGGTGCAGTGGGTATAGGGCCAGACAGACTCTGCTATATGCTGCATTGCTGCAGCGGATTGTCAATAGCACTCACTGCGGCCCCTGCACAGCTCGGTGACTAGGTGAACAAGTCTGTGTTTTAACATTAGGTAAGGGCTGAAATGGAACAGTGGGGGCCCATCGGTCCGGGGTATCCAGAAGAAAATCAGGTCATTCTAATGAAGATACGCGGACCTCCCCAGGAGATTGCTTCACATGTCTGACGTTTGCATAGGGCCCATCTCGTCTGCTTCACTGCTCACTGCCGCCGGCTTTAAGTGTGGAGTGCCTTTGTTGATCAAGGTGGGGTCCCCGAGTTTCCGAAGCACTGCGCCGATGTCCACATGGAGAGGTCTGTGGCTGCCGCAACGAGGATCCCTTCTTGACTATTCCCTTTTGCGCCACTGACCACGTGGACGCCAGGAGGTCTCGCTCCATCCTTTCCTTCGATAGAGGAGGTGTACTAATCCCCAATTCTTCAAAGTAGGGGGCAGCTGTCAGTAAATCTTTAAAAATTCTGGTTCCCTGTTCGGTGGTAATCTTCAACCTCGCTGGGTGCAACACTTGGGTCTTTATATTCTTGGCTCTGAACTGATTTACAATAGACCAGATCATTTTCCGAGCTTCTTGTACTCCTGAAGTGTGATCATTATCAATCACTATCCTATGACCCTCATATTTGAGCGGGCCCTGTCTTCAGGCTCGCCACAACATCTCTTCCTTGCTGTTATACAGGCTAAACCGGACTACAAGGGATCTGGGTCTAGCCTCTGGATTGCTTGTCTTCGGTGCTAGTGATCGGTGTGCACGATCCAGTCTCAAATCCAGGTCTTCTGGCAGGTCCAGGGCTTTTTTGAGAACTTTTTGAGTAAACTCAGTGGTGTTTGCGGCTCTGTCCTCTAGGCCTTCAGGGATTCCATGTATTCTGATGTTCTGCCGTCTGCTTCTGCCCTCAAGGTCATCAAGATGGTGGGTTAGTTCGCAATCTCGTGCCAGAAAGTACAACAGCAGCCTGTCTTGCCTATCCGTCTGCTCGGAGATGGCTGAAAGGCACAGCTCCATCTTATCGGTTTTGTGATCAATCCTGCTAAGGTCCACTCAGAGTTCAGAAAGGGTCCGGTCAATTTTCGTGACCGTGCAGGCTGTTTGTTGGATGGTTTCAATCAGCTCATCCCCACGGAGACTCTCATGCTGCGTGGCCTGTTGTGACCCTCCAGTAGCCTCTGCCTCTTCATTACTTTCTGTGTCTTCCTCTTGTAGCATGGCTTTAAGTTTCTGAGCCGGCATTAAGTGGAGTTTCCCTGGTTTATTTCATCTTTGTTTAGCTGGGGATGCCAACATCTAGTGGGCAATTAAGTTTGATTTTAGACAGTGGGGAGCGGAGCGAGCTAATCAAGCCGCCATATCGAGCCCTGACGGCACCGGAAGTCCCCACTTTTAATTTTTTTAAATGAGGCAGACAAGGATGGGCTGCAGTACAGCTGTCGGACTGTAGTACTGTCCTGACAGCACAAGTGAGCACAATTTCATACAAAGCCCTAACAGTATTATTGGTGATGAACTGCTTTATTTGTGCTTCGTTTACATTTTGTACTGCTTTGTAATCAATTTATTGCTGGTTAGAATGCCATTTTTTAATATAAACATGGAATGCTCTGGAGTCCGCGATCAGGCACAGCTGTCAGAATGCAGCAGTGTTTTGTGACACAGCTTTAGAATGGAAGGGGAGCAGAACTACTGTAAATGACATACCTGTGGAGGGGTTGTGGGATAACAGATGGACCAGACACCGAACTTCAGGTTCAACACACAATCTGTGTGATGTTTATTTAGAATACAAGAAATAAGCTTCTGCAATGCATATTCCTTCTTCAGTACATCAGTTTGCAGCAACAGACTATGAATGTCCTTTCTCTGCACTTAGCTAGCACTTACTGATGCTGATCTCTGATCCAATTTACTAGTTGAGATGTAGTGACCACCCCCTATGCAAGCCCCATTTGCTTGCGTAGTGGGGGCTCAAAAAGAGAAAAAAAAAAAAAAGCTGTAAACAAAGAACCTCAATGCAGAATCACTGAAAGAAGGGTTACCCCAAAGGGCACTGGCAACAAATCAAGTCTCAAAGAAATAGATAATCATACATACTTCTGTAATGCAATGCATCATGGTATATATGCAAATCACCATGACATTTCTGGCTTATTAAATTTGTAACAATTTACATGCCTTTTAAATAGCACAACTAGCTTAATTTCTATAATAGTTACCTGGTACTTTTTTACCATTATCAAAACACCAAGTGCCATGGTATTGTAAACATTTACAGGTTTCATAAACATAAGGTATATACATTAAGGTATTTTATAACATAGTGCTATTACATACTAAATTCAACAACAGTGAACACAGTCTGTTTTACATATACTTGGAGGTCACCACAGTAACCTCCCTGTACGAGGACCTGAGAGGAGAAAGGAAAATCAAAGAGGACACTATAGCATAGTCAAGAGAGGGAGAAGGGGGTGCCCACAGTTGACCAACTTTATGGACTAGAAATAGTAAAGAATAGATTAGGCTACGAAATAAACTGTTGTAACAGATTTAAGAAAAGGTCGGTCCTCAAGAGTGGCAGGAGCTTCCTATCACAGTACCCCACAGCACAGAGATCCATTGTGAAGATCCCTACTCTACTAGACATAAAATCGATCTAGCTAGCTAGGATTCTGTTCCCTAGATAGTCTTTTTATTTGGCCTTATTCTTGTTAATGAATATTGTATAAACAAATATTTGCTTTCTGTTGGCCATCAAAACAGATTGAAGGTATTTAATTTGGGTCACAAAAATCTCGCTCTGTTTTTCTAAAATTTACAAGATAAACCAGGGTCAGGTTCTACATTGGTACTGTATATATGGTAATTACAACAACTGGTGCAGTAGAGTTTGATTTAGGAAAGAAAGAGTATTCATCCATCAAGTTTCTTCCCATAGCTCCCATAGGGATCCAGCTAGAAACACAGGAGGGGGAGGACAGGGAGGTGAGGTGCCTGCCAGGTGTCACGGCATGGAGGGATGGAAGGAAGATCCTGGGGATCACTGGGAAGGCAAGACGGGAGGGTGAGCTGGATGTCATTATCCACCTAGGTACTAATGACCTGGCAGATGGGGAGCCAAAGGAAGTTCAGGAAACTGGGGAGGGGTCTCAAGCAAGTAGCTACTTCTGTCACTTTCTCAGAAGTACTACCTGTGAGAGGCAAGGGAGAGCATAGGAATGCATGCACCAGGAACTTTAACTCATGGTTGAAGAACTGGTGCTGTGAGGAAGGGTTTGGATTTATTGGTGACTGGGGACCCACCTGGAGGGATGGAGGTTTGTCTGCCTGACGGCCTGCATCCATCCTGGAGGGAATCAACATCGATAAGTTTCTAATGCTACATTGACAAGCATTTAAACCAGCAAAGGGGTGGCAGGCCAGCAAGGGATGGTACCTACTTGTTCACCCCCACAGCTAGCAGTGGAACCAGTGAACCAGAGGAGTGGCTATCTCTGCAAAGCATGTACAAAAGATGGAGATTAGTGCCCAAGAGGTGGATAAGCAGAAAAGGGGCAAAATTCAGCAGAAGGGCAGACAGCAAGGAGAACCAGGGATAAATGACAACCAAGGAAGGGGCTGGAGTAGAACAGTGAAACAGTCTAGGAGGTCAAATCATGAAAGCATGTGTGCAAATGCCAGGAGCCTTGGCAACAAGATGGAAGATCTGGAGGCTGTCATGGTACAGTCGGACCTGGACATTGTGGCCATCACTGAAACCTGGTGTAATGATAACCACGACTGGGAGATGGCCATACCTGGCTACAACATATTCAGAAGAGACAGAGCAGGCAGGAAGGGAGGAGGGAGGAGTGGCACTGTATGTGAAAAATGACATAAGGGCCACAGAGATCCAGGAGGAACAAAATGGGGGAGAGATACTGTGGGTTAAGCTGGAAAGGAAAATGGGGACAGCCATCCGCACAGGTGTGGTCTATAGACCACCAGCCCAGGAGGAAGAAACAGATAGGGAGCTGATGCTAGCCATCCAAAGGATGGCAGACAAGGGTGAGGTAGTACTGGTTGGAGACTTCAATATTCCAGACGTGGACTGGACATCCCAGCAGCAGCATCAACTAGGAGCAGATTTATCCTGGACTCCCTTCAGGGTGCCTTCCTCAAGCAACTGGTCATGGAACCAACTCGGCAGAAGGCAATACTGGACCTTGTGCTCACAAACAGGGACAGTGTGATGGGGGTAACAGTGGGGGAGCACCTGGGAAACAGTGACCACCAGTCATTGTGGTTTGAAATCACAGAAAGAGCAGAACCAAACCACACAAAAACACGTATCCTGGATTTTAGGGGAGCAGACTTTGGGAAAATGGGGAAATACTTGAAAGAGGCATTAAGGGGAATGGGACCGAATCGGGGTTGAGAACAGTGGGCAGTATTTAAAATGGGGATTACAAGAACAACAGAATTATGCATTAAGCAGGTTAGCAAAAGGAAAAGGAAGAGGAGACCATTATGGTTTTCCAAAGAGGTAGAAAGAAAGGAAGCCAGAAAGATTGCATTCAGGCAATACAAAAAGACACAGGTAGAAGAGGATAGGGAGAAGTACCAGGAGAAGCAAAGGGAGGCAGGGAGGTCAGTAAGGGAAGCCAAAGCTCAGACAGAAGAACACATTGCAAAATCAGTGGGTAGAGGGGACAAAACCTTTTACAGGTACATAAGTGAAAAAAGAAAGACAAAGGGAGGGATAGTGAGACTGAAGGGGGAGGATGGGACCCACGTGGAGGATGACAACAGTAAAGCTGACATATTAAACAGGTATTTCTGCTCAGTCTTTACTGAGGAAGAGGAGGGTAATGGGTCTGAAGAAGGGTACAAAGGGTGAGAATGGTGCGAAATGGACACAAGTCCCCACTATACGAAAGGTCCTGAAAGGAACTGGAAGTAATAAGAGTTGATAAAGCAATGGGGCCAGATGGGGTGCACCCCAGGGTCCTTAAGAACTAAGAGAGGTGGTGGCTGAACGTCTGGCTATCCTGTTTAGCCGATCACTGGAAACAGGGAGGTACCCAAAGACTGGAGGACAGCAGATGTAGTCCCCTTATACAAAAGTGGGAACAAAGAGGAAGCAGGGAACTACAGACCAGTCAGCCTCACCTCGGTAGTGGGAAGATCATGGAAGCACCACTGAAGGAGAGATTGGTGGAACATCTAGTTGTCAATGGACCACAGGACCCAAGGCAGCATGGTTTCACCAGGGGAGGTCATGTCAGACCAACCTTGTTGAATTTTTGACTGGGTGACTAGGAGGTGGATCAGGGAGGGCAGTGGACATGGCCTATCCGGACTTCAGCAAGGCCTTTGACACTGTGCCACATAGAAGACTATTACACAAACTGGAGAATATGGGTGTGGGCAGGACAGTAGTGTGGTGGGTAGGTAACTGGCTGGGTGGCAGGACACAGGGTGGTGGTAAATGGCTGTCACTCCACAGAGGGAAGAGTGACCAGTGGGGTACCACAGGGATCAGTGCTGGGACTGGTCCTATTCGACATCCTCATCAGTGACATTGCGCGGACCTAGAAGGCAGAATTTCACTGTTCGCTGATGACACAAAGCTCTGTAACAGAGTAGACACACCAGAGGGTGTAGACAGAATGAGAAGGGACCTGCAGAAACTTGAAGAATGGTCAGGGTTTGGCAGTTGAAATTCAATGCAAAGAAGTGCAAGATAATGCATATGGGGCACAAAAACCCTGGCACAATATATCAGTTGGGGTGAGGATATAGCATGCACCAAGCAGGAAAAGGATCTTGGGGATGTCATCTCTGATGACCTCAAGGTAGGGAAACAGTGTGACAAGGCAGCAGGTAAAGCAAATAAGATGCTGGGATGTATAGGCAGGGCATCACCAGCAGGAAAAGGGAGGTCATAATTCCGCTATAGGACACTAGTGAGGCCCCACCTGGAGTACAGTGTACAGTTCTGGAGACCATACCCACGTAAGGACATACAGGGTAGAGAAGGTTCAGAGGCGGCAACAAAGATGGTGCATGGATTGCATCACAAGTCCTATGAAGACAGGTTGAAGGAACTGAACATGTACTCCTGGAGGAGAGGAGGAGAGAGGGATATGATAGACATACAAGTATCTTACAGGAGGAACAGGGTAGGAAACACTATTTTAAGCGAAAAGATGTTCCAGGACTAGAGGGCATGGGATGAAGTTGGAGGGAGGACGATTCAGAGGAAACATAAGAAAGAATTTCTTCACAGAGCGGTGGTGGACAAGTGGAACACCCTGCCAGAGGAAGTGGTGGGGGCTGAAACAATCACGGGATTTAAGAATGCATGGGATAAACATAAAGGAATTCTGGAGGTCAGGGGTAAGGGGCAACAGACTTCTAGGAAAACAAACTGAACTTACAAGCTCAAATGGGCAGACTGGGTGGGCCATAGGCCCTTATCTGCCGACACTGTCTATGTATCTATGTATAGCTGGCCTGGTGGCGCTGAGGGTTAAGGCGCGCATGCCACACCTCGAACCACGCTGGCAGCCTGGGTTCGGGAGCGGACATGGGTCGTCGGGATCGGTAGAGGAGGAAAGGATTGCGTGTTTGGAGGACTGCTCATCTTTCCTGGGAGGGAGAGGGTAGCAAATCCTGCTGTCTGGTGACTCCCAGTGGAGACTGAGGGGTACCATAACAGTTGGGATTCCAGCTTGGGAATTGGCTGCTGCAACGCTCCTGTTTTTCTTCAGTGGAGATGGCCAGTTATTATTGCCTTAGAAAATGGCAGAGGAAATCCTAGGTTCCTGTTTGGCTACTAAGATTCCACTGCCATGCTTCTCAAAAACAAGTGTCAACTGCATGGCACAAAGGCAAACTGGAATCCTTGTGCCAGTACAAAATTCAAAATCAACTAACCACCATGTTTCTCTGCTTGCAAAGTGGACGACCGAGTGAGGTAGCTGCCACTCGACTGAGAAAAGTCACCTCCTCCAAACCCTGTATAGCCAAACAATACATTTTTAAAAGAAAAAAACACACTCTTAAGACCCCACAAGATTGTATATTTGTTTAATGTGTGTTTTTTTATTAATTTTTTTTTTTTATTACTCTGGCTTAG
This sequence comes from Neoceratodus forsteri, assembly GCA_016271365.2. NCBI lineage: Eukaryota > Metazoa > Chordata > Ceratodontiformes > Ceratodontidae > Neoceratodus > Neoceratodus forsteri. The sequence continues at coordinate 118,347,411 of CM057454.1, read as the reverse complement.
TTCTACTTGCTGCGACCTCTATTGGGAGGGAGTGACATGGATTAACCTCTCTGGATGTATAAAAGTATTTCCTCTTGTCATATTTGAATCTTTTTTTCTCTTAGTCTGTAAAGGATGCCTTCTACCATTTCCCCTGCTTTAAATTCAGTTTCCAGTTCATCTAGAAGAACGGGATCTTGTATGATGCCATACATAAAACGATCACCCTGTATGCGCTGTTTCGAGTGACATCAGATCTAATGAGTTTAACAGGTCTTAATACCCTTTTCTGTTTAGTCCATTTAATGGTTTTTGTGCATTTCCTTTGGCTTTTTCTAACTTTTTTCTTTCCCCCTTCTTATAAGCGTTCCATAGTTGGGATGCATTTTCGAGGTGTGGACGCACATAAGATCTGTATAATGGAACATGCACCTTACTATCCCTGGATATAATGTTCTTTTTAATTGCCCAAATGATTCTGTTTGCTCTAGCTGTGGCTTCTGTTTGATTTTGAGGATCCCAGATCACCCATTATTTGTATCCCTAGGTCTTTTTCTCTGACACCGCCACAGGAGAACCACATGACATGTATACATTAGGTTGCCTTTTCCCAAGTGCATCACTTTACACTTGCTCATTTTGGGTTTCATTTCCCATCTAGATGTCCAACTGGCTATCATGTCTAGATCATGTTGTAGTGATTCAGCATCAGATATTGTTTTGCAGGGCCCACCTATCTTTGTGTCATCAGCATTTTTGTAACCCAGCACGTCAAATTTGCAACTAAATCTGCAGTGAATATCTGGAACAGAACAAGTCGCAGTACCGATCCCTGGTCACCATTAGTCCCCTCTCCCTCCCCAGAGAGATGTCTATTCACGACCACCCTCTGACGTCTCTGTCAGCCATTTCGGTATCCATTTTACAGTATTGGTATTAATCCCTGCGTTTTCCAGTTTTTTGATGATAGCCCAGTGGGAGGGGGTAAGGTTGAAAGCCTTTGCAAAACCCAGATACATTACGTCACATGGAGTGTTGTTATCCAGAGCATGGCTAATCTCTCGTAAAAGCAGAGTAAGTTAGTCGTACAGCTCCTTCCTTTCCTAAATCCATGCTGGTTGCTGTCACTGTTTTTCAGGGAGGGAGTTGGCCTATCTTTAATAATGCTGTATAACTGCAGAGGGAGAACAAGAGCAGAGGGAGGGCAGACTGTAAAACATGGAATGTCATGCTAATGAATGCCCGTAACCTAAGAAATAAGGTTCCAGACCTGGAGGCCTTGTTGGCAGATGCAGACCTTGACATAGCAGCAGTAACAGAGATGTAGTACTCTGCTAATCATGGCTAGGAAGTCAATGTACCAGGCTCTACACTGTTCAGGAGGTACAGGAAGGGTAAAAAAAAAAAAAGGGGGGGGGGAGTGACCCTGTACATCAGAGATGACATAAAGGCTACAGAAGTTCAGGGAAGATGGAGGAGGCCGAGGTAATGTGGGTCACCCTGGAGCTAGGGAATAGAACAGCAATACGCATGGGGGGTGGGTGATCTACAGTCCTCTGGCACAGAGGGAGGAAGTAGACTGGGAACTAGTGGAGAACATACACAACATGGCAGCTAAAGGTGAAATCCTGCAAGTGGGGTATTTCAATATGCCGGATGTGGATTGGGCCACCCAGGTGGCTGCTTCAACCAGAAGCACAGTCATCCTGGAATCCCTGCAGGGGGTTGGACTCTGGCAGCTGGTGCATGAGCCAACCAGGGACAAGTCAGTTCTGGACCTGGTATGGACCATTGGGAACAGAGTTGAAGAAATACAGGTGGAAGGGCAGCTGGGGTCCAGTGATCACCACATGGTGTGGTTCAGCATGGAGACATAGGCTCCATTAAGCCACACAAGGGCAAGAGTATTAGATTTCAGGAGGGTGGATTTCACTGATGTATACAAGCAGTCCTGGGGAAGGGAGAGGTAATAGAGGGGGTGGAAGAACAACGGGAGAAACTAAAAGGAGCCATAATGGATAAAAAAAAAAAACAAAAAAAAAAAACAATGCATTAGAATACTGGCCAAAAGGGGAGGGGGAGGAAACCACTGTGGTTCTCCAAAGAAGAGGGGGACAAAGTCGGGGATAAAAGGCTGAGTTTCAGGAAATATAAGGGGAGCCAAAGGGAGGAGGACAGGGAGGTGTACCTAGAATGTCTAAGGGAAGCAGGGAAGGCTGTTAGGATGGTGAAGACTCAGACAGAAGAGGGTTTAGCACAGTCTGTAAATAAAGAGGATAAGGCATTTTATAGGTACATCAGTGAAAAAAGAAAAAAGGGGAAGTGGGTTGTGAGGCTGAAAGGGGGAAAAGGGAGAGTGTAAGGAGGGGGATCTGGACAAGGCAGAAGTACTGAACAAATACTTCTGCTAAGTATTCAGTAAGGAGGGGAAGGGTCAACGACCACAGTTTGGGTTGCAGAGGCAATTTGGAAGGGGGGGGGGAGAAGTGGATACTAGTCCATTTACACTGGAGAAAGTTCTGGAAGAACTCACAAAGCTGAAGGTGGTTAAGGCCATGGGGCCTGACTGCATCCACCCAAGGATATTAAAGGAAATATGAAGGGAACTAGTAGTGCCTCTGGTGGCATTGTTCAGAGTCACTCAACACTGGTGTCATTCCAGAGGACTGGAGGAGGGCACATGTAGTCCCACTGCACAAAAGCGGCAGTAAGGAGGAGGCGGGGAACTACAGGCCAGTCACCCTCTCCTCAGTGGTGGGAAAGATCATGGAGACCCTGCTGAAAGAAAGGATAGTGACACATATGGAATCCAGCGGTGCTCAGGATCTGAGCCAACATGGATTTACAGCAGGAAGGTCATGTCCAATGACTCTAATCATTTTTTTTTGATTGAGTGACTAGAGAAGTAAATTGGGGAGGGGCGGTAGACGTCTCCCACCTAAATTTCAGCAAAGCCTTCGACACCGTCCCACATAGAAGGCTGATTAACAAGGTGGGTGATCTGGGCATGGGAGACAAGGTGGTGAACTGGGTTAGGAACTGGTTAACAGACAGGAGACAGAGGGTGGTGGTAAATCGGGTACAATCTAGGAAGGGGGGGGTGACCAGTGGGGTACCACAGGGATCAGTACTAGGATCTGTTTGTCTTCATTAGTGACATTGCAGAGGGGCTGGAAGGAAAGATCTGCCTGTTTGCACATGACACCATGATCTGCAACAGGGTGAATACTCCAGGAGGAGTGCAGAAAATGATGAGGGACCTGGAGAAACTTGAAAGATGGTCGGAGATGTGGCAGCTGAGGTTCAATGCAAAGAGGTGCACAGTAATACACCTGAGTAGAGGCAACCTGGGGGAGAGCTACAGGTTGGGGGGGGAGCGGACAGTCACCAAAGAGTAAAAGGACCTAGGGGTTATCATCTCTGACCTTAAGGTGTCCAAGCACTGCACAAAGGCAGCAGGGAGGGCTAGTGGCATGCTGAGGTGCATAGGCAGGGGTATCACTAGCAGGATATCACTAGCAGGAGGTGGGAGGTGGCGATACCATTATATAAAACATTGGTAAGGCCTGACCTGGAGTACTGTGTGCAGTTCTGGAGGCCACACCTGTGCAAGAACATAGATAAGGTGGAGACTATCCAGAAAATGACAACAAAGATGGTGCAGGGCTTGCACCACAAAATATATGAGGAGAGACTTAAGGGACCTCAGTATGTTCTCACTGGAGGAGGGGAGACAGCGGGGGGACATGATTAAAACTTTCAAGTACCTCAAGGGCATCAACAAGGTGCAGGTAGGGGACCTTTTACAGTGCAGAAAAAGTGCTAGAACAAGGGGGCACAATATGAAATTGGAAGGTGGTAGATTAAGAGATAATGTGAGGACGTTTTTTTACACAGAAAGGGTAGTCTATATTTGGAATACTCTGCCACAGGAGGTAGTGGAGGCACGCACAGTGGAGGGGTTCAAGCATGTGTGGGACAGGCACAAGGGAAGCTTGAGGGGGGAGGGAATGATGAAAAGCCATTAATCACATAGGGTCAGTGGCCACATACTGTATAGGGTCTACAGGCAGACTGAATGGGCCTAGCGGTCCTTATTGGGATGGCAGTATTGCCTAGAGCTTAGAGTAATGAGCTGTGAATGACCTTGGTACATCCAGCAGACCAGACCTGGGTTTGTTTCTCACAGCTGCCACTTGCTTACTGGTGTGACTCCGAACAAGTCACTTAACTGCCCAGTGCTCCCAGGTCGCCCCTGAAAACAGGCACTTGTGCCTAGTGGGCCTTACCCGGTTACCAAAGACTAAATTAAAACATCTGCCAACAATTTCTGTGTTTCTATGTAACATTTTACCAACCACACATGTCAAGCTTATGGGTCTATAATTTTTTTTTACCAGGCCTGTTTCTACTTTTTTACAAATAGGCATAACGTGAGCAATCCTCCAGTCTTTTGGAATTTTTCTTGAGTTTGATTTCTCAAAGAGAATTTTCAAAGGGAAGATTAAGAAATTAGACATTATCTGTAGCATTCTGGCTGAGATTTTATCAGGTCCTTGTGATTAATTTTTTTTTTTTTTTTTTTTCAATTTTTATTTTAGTTTGAATTTCTTCAATGTAAATTTCTACTACTATTTCAGTCTGTCCTTTTTTTTTTTTAATTGGCTTTTTGTGCTTCTTTCGTAGACCTCACAAAAATGGGTATTAAATAAAGTTGCCATATCTGCATTATCCTTAATTATATCTTTATGTGTAAGTGGCCCTACTTTATTCTGGGGTTTCTTCAAGGAGTTTATGTAATCATAAACCAATACCCATAACTATACTGGTTACAGGTTGTGACCCCTGCACTAACACAATGGCAAGACATAACAATAGTTCTACATTTATATAAGATGGATAAATAGTTCATTGTACTGGGCACAAAAATTTCTTTATTTAGCAACAGATGAAACCCATTGGTTGTACATATTCTGCCCCAAAGAAAGGATTCTATTCCTTGAGGAGGAATTTTTTTTTTTTTTCCTGTACATGAAAGGGTTGCGCCTCCTGTTTGGGTGTAGATTTTGATCTTACTTCGAGAGGGCTCTTGCAGGAGGTAATTACATATAGGACTGACGCCGGCCGGCGGCAGGACCTCACGGAAAATTCTAGCTAGTAGTCCCCTGGCGGATGACCACCCCACGCCAGGTGACCCGTGTCGCACGGACGTTGGTATAGAGGGGTGAGTCCTGACACCCACCTTCCAGTTCTTTCCGCCGCTTGGCTCCATGCAGCGCCGCGTAAAGTTCGGTGGTTCATTAGCCCTGCCTTTTCATCGGGTTTTTACCGAAAATAGTTATTCTTTTTCAATCGCCAGGGTATATCGTCGTGTATGTCGTCCCCTACACCCTCCGAGCACAAAAACAAGTGCGACCTGGGGCGCCCAACTGCCACACAAGGACGGCCATTCCCTGTGCCTTTTCTGCCTAGGCCCCGATCATCTGGTCGATAAGTGCCAGCATTGCCTCAACTTCAACGCAGCTACCCGTAAACGGTGCCAACAGTCCCTGGAAGCCCATCTCCTCAAGAAAAAGATGTCTTCTATGGAAAAAGAGTTGAAAAAGTTGAGGCAGGCGTCCACTTCCCTGGAAGGACATCGGAAAAAGGACGAGGAGAGGCGCCAGGAGAAGTCCTCCTCTACCGCATCTCCCGCCGGAGTCGCGGCCCAGGTAACGTCCCCTCAGGAACCGTTCAGCAGCCTCAAGGGTTTGGAGGAGGAAGTCGGCCTGCCCGTCTGGCTTCCTCGGGCCGCATGCGGGCGCTCACAAGGCGAATGGAGGCCTCCGCCCCGGTTCGGCCGCCGAGATTGCGCCCACGCGTCGGGCGACTCTCTGAAGTCGGACGCTCGCTCCTCTGACATCCGCATGGAGAGGGTCGATAAGAAGCCTGACCCTTCGGGCGGCGCGATCACTTCCCCATCGGACCGGGCCGTCCCTCCCCTCAGCCTGCCTCTGGTGAGGCTCCCTCAGCTGGACCCGGCTCCTCCGGCTCCCGCCGGGGCTTCGCCGCTAAGCCGCACCGCCCCGGCACCGACGAGGACCCCCCGTCCGTCGTGATCAGTTCCCCAGCCTTCGCTGCCGTCTGAGAACCTGAGTCACCCCAGCTTGACCCGGGATTTCTCTCCTCCCTCCCCGGGCGATGCGGGGGATCTTCCACCTCTGTCAGACCCTCCTCCGACGGAACCAGATCTGACGTCGCCCCCCGGACGCCGGTACCTCCTACGCTGGTACCTCCGACGCCGGCAGGGGATATCCCCCTTCCGCCGGGCCCTCCGCCCCCCGGGGCCATTAACGTGGATCTGCCCGTGGGACCGCCGACCGGGCAGTCTGCTCCGGCAGCTCCGGCTCCCGGGTACCCGCCGTCTTATCCAACGCCGTCATACCGGGACCGCAGTATCCAGCGCCACAGTACCCGACGCGGTCCCTCCAGTGCCGCGAGTACCAGAGCCACATTACCCGATGCCGGGTTTCCGCCACAGGTTCCGGATACGGCTCTACGGGTACAACCTGCACACTCCCCACCTCTACTGCCCCCACAGCCGCCAGTGGATCTGCAGGAGACTCTGGCCTCTTGGTGGGCTGAGGCCAAGGCTCAACTCACCAAGGAGGTAGAGAGCCGCCTTACGACGACGGTGCCACCCCCGGCTCCCGTACATCCGAGGTGGCACACTCCCTCACCACCTCCAGACTCCAGGGCTCTTCCCTCTGGATCTCGAGAGGAGCAGGATACGCGTTCACGGGTACCACCCAAGGAGTCTGTTCCTCCCCCTAGTCGTGTAAGTGAGTCTTATTCTTCTTCTGCTTCTTCTTCCCTCTCGGATTCCTCGGATTCTTCTGAAGGATGCTCCGAGAGAGATGACGAGCCCTGCTCTCCGTCTAAGCCCCGGCCGAGGACCCCTCTGAAGTCTCCTCCGGAGGATCCATCCTTCATGGAGTTGCTTAGAAAAATCCAGGAAATTCACCAGTGGTGCTCTTTGGAACCAGATCCTCAGCGTCTCAAACTCGCCGAACATCTGGACCTGCCCATAACAGCTCCAACTTTAGTGCCACCCTGGATCGAGCCTCACGCCCACCTTGTTACCACGATTTGGAAACAACCGTCGGCATTAGCCCCACTTCCCAGGAAGTCCAGCAGGCTATACCAGGCTCCCGAGGGCGTAGACTATCTTGACTCTCTCACCCTCGTGCCGATTCAGTTGTGATTAGCGCCGCTCACGGCCGGTTGGCACATCCAAAGCACCTGAGCTAGTCTCCTCCGGATAAGGAATCTCGCCTCCTGGACCAGTATGGAAGAAAGATTTACGCCTCTTCCACACTGGGAATTGGGGCCTTGAATTACGTCGCCCACATGGGGGATTACCAGAAGGCCATCCTTACCCAGGCAGAATCTAAACTGGACTCCTTACCTGACTCTCAAGTCAAACAGGAGTTAGCAGACCTCGTCCATTCTGCTTGTTCGGCCAGTCGCCACATTTTACGGGCGACATACGATGCAGTGGACACTGCCAGGCGGAGCTCCGCTTTCGCCGTGAGTCTACAGCATCATACATGGCTCCGTGTGTCAGGTTTGGTCCCAGAGGTGCAATCTGCTATCCAGGAGGCACCTTTCAGGGGGTCAGTACTTTTCGTTGGTGATGTCAAAGACATCATCACCGACTTGCAAGAGAAGGGGACGGCTCTGAAATCTGTGGATTCCATGTACTGTCCCCATCCCCGGAAGCGCCGTCCTTTTCACAGATGGACTCGGTCACAAGCGAAACCCCAAGGAAGGCGGGCCACACCACCTGACTCCTTTCCTCTCCCACCGCCTCCGGACCCAACGGAGGAACCGGTAGGAAGGAGATTTTCCCTCCACCTTCCGGGTTGGGAGAGGATAACCACGGATTCCTGGGTGCTCCAGCTTATAGCGGAGGGGCACTCCATAGAGTTTCTTCAGAAACCACCCCGCCACCCTCCCCCGAAGTCGTCCTAGTCATGGGACCATCTTCCCTTGGTCTAGGAAGAAATTTTGGCCCTTCTCGCGAAGCAGGCGATAGAAGCCGTTCCCCTTCATCTTCTAGGGACAGGTTACCATTCTCATTTCTTCCTGGTCCCAAAGAAGACTGGAGATCTCAGACCCATTCTAGATCTCAGTTCCTTGAACCTTTATGTGGAATACAAAAGGTTCAGGATGCTCTCTCTGCAGAGCCTTCTGCCCCTTCTTTGGCCGGATCAATGGCTTTGTGCGCTGGATAGGCAGGAAGCCTATCTGCACATTCCCATTCGCCTTGCTCACCGCAAGTATCTTCGTTTTGCGTTTCAGGGGGACCACTACCAATTCAAGGCGCTCCTTTTTGGTCTTTCCTCGGCACCCTGAGTATTTACCAAATGCCTGGCTGTGGTAGTGGCCCACCTGCGTACAATGGGAGTACAGGTGTTCCCTTACCTGGACGACTGGCTCCTGGCGGCCTCGTCAAGGGAGGAACTCCTGCATTTTCTCTCCCTCACCCAGCAGGCTTTCACTTGCCTGGGTATTACCATCAACAATTCCAAGTCCCATCTGGACCCCTCCCAGAGGCTACAGTTCATCAGGGCTATCCTCGATATGACGGTGAGCAAGGCCTTCCTGCCTCCAGACAGGGCGGCCTCTCTTCAGTCCCAGATTTCCCTGCTATCAGAAAGCAGGAGGGTTCCAGCAAGGTTCGGTCCTCCCATCTTCTGGGGCTCATGGCGGCCGTTATTCCGACGGTCCCCCGAGCTCAACTCCACATGAGGATCTCTCAGTGGACTCTTCGCTCCCAGTGGGATCAACTTGTAGACCTAGATCAACTAGTTCTGATCTCCTCGCCGATGGCACGAGACTTGCAATGGTGGATGGTTCGAGAGAACCTATTTCAGGGGGTCCCCTTCTTTCATCCTTCCCCCTCCCAGACTCTGACCACAGACGCATCAGGCAAAGGTTGGGGAGCCCATCTGGGCCCTCATCGGACCCAGGGCTTATGGTCCAGACTGGAACTAGCTCTCCACATCAACATGCTCTAGCTTCGAGCTGTGCTATACGCTCTCCAAGCCCTTCAACAGTACATTCTTCCCGGCCACCTAGCCGTCCAGATGGACAACATGTGCGTGGTGTGGTACATCAACAAGCAAGGAGGAACTCGTTCCTACCCTCTTTACAGGGAAGCAATGAGGGTTTGGGATTGGGCAACTCAACACAACCTTCACCTCACAGAGATTCATGTTCCAGGAGTCGACAACACCCTGGCAGACAAGCTAAGCCGCTCCTCCAGGGTTTTATTTAACTCTAAAAATTGATTAGCGTTTTGCTCATAAAAGTACTAAAACATTGTGAAAATGTATAGCACTTGCCTCATTGTGTTTAACAAAAATAACACTTCTGGAAAACCTATATGAATACTTTCTGTACAGTTAGCATTGTTCCAAGAAAAAAACTGCTAATCAATTATTTAAAACCCTGCTCCTCTGCCCTGGCACATGAGTGGGAATTGGACCAAAGGGTGCGAGACGATATCTTTCAGCTTTGGGGGACTCCTCAGGTAGACCTTTTCGCCTCCCCCCAAAATGCAAAACTTCCCAACTTTTGCTCTCTCGTTCCAGAGCGAGGCACTTTCTGGAGCGACGCTCTGTCTCTAGACTGGAAGGACAGATTCATCTATGCTTTTCCCCCCAATTCCTCTAATCCCACGAGTTTTGCAGAAACTAACCACAGAAGGAGCGAGAATGATTCGGATCGCTCCTTTCTGGCCCAGGCAAATCTGGTTCTCTCTTCTACAACAATACTCAGAGGTTCCTCCTCCTCCTCTATCTCGAGGTTTGCTGACCCAGGATCAAGGGACCCTGGTCCATCCAGGCCTCAAATCCCTTCAACTTCATGCATGGCTCCTGCAGACCTAGCCCAATCCCATTTTGGCGTCTCTCCAAAAGTGGCAGAGATTTTGTTGGAGGCTAGAAAACCCTCCACCAGGTCCACTTATGCCATGAAGTGGAAGAGATTCTCTATTTGGGCAGCCTCTAGGAACGTGGAGCCTTTCTCCTGTTCAGTGGCCTTTCTGCTGGAGTAATTACATCATCTCTTCGACCTGGGTCTCAGCCACTCCTCCCTGAAGGTTCACATGGCTGCTATTTCAGCCTACCATGTTCCCTTCGCAGATAAAGCTTTCGCTCAACTGGAGGTCTCTAAGACCTTTCTCAGAGGGGTCCTTCATCTAAGGCCCCCTCATCCGTATCCCTGCCCCCCCTTGGACTTGAATTTTGTTCTCGAGAAGCTTACTCTCCCTCCCTTCGAAACTGCAGCTTCTGCTGATCTGAAGTTTCTTTAGTGGAAGACGCTCTTCTTGGTGGTCATTACTTCAGCTCAAAGAATTTCCGAGCACCAGGCCCTTATGTGTAAAATCCCCCATTTGATTTTTCACAAAGAACGAGTTGCTCTTCGCACGAATTCTAAGTTTCTACCCAAAGTGGTAGCTGAGTCTACCTTAAATCAGTCCATAGTTACCTGCCTTTTTTACGCAGTACTCTAATCAAGGGGAATATTTACTCCATACCATGGATGTTCACCGGATTCTGAGATACTACACTGACAGGATGAAGGATCTCAGAAAGACTGATCAGTTGTTCGTCTCTTTTGCTCACAAAAGGGAAGGCAATACCGTTTCTAAGCAATGCCTGTCGAAGTGGTTGGCTCATTGCATCACTTTCTGTTATGACAAGTACAAGACCCTTCCGGATCAGGTCAGAGGCCACTCCACACGAGGAGTAGGGGCCTTTGCGTCTTGTTTCAAGAATGTGTCTGCGGCAGACATATGCGCTGCCGCCACCTGGACTTCATCCATACCTTTACGAAACACTACAGTTTGGACATTGCCTCTCGCCATAGAGCAGGCTTCGGGCTAGCTGTTTTGCAAGGCCTCCTGTCTTGAGACCTACAAGGCTAGTGCTACTTTCTGGAGTACTTTCCTCCTCCCGGTGCCTCTTATTTGTTCCAGACTGCTTGGGATTCAGTCTTGTATGTAATTACCTACTGCAAGAGCCCTCTCGAAGTAAGATAGTACAGTTACGTAAGAACTTACCGTAACAGTAGATCTTGAAGAGGCTCTTCACAATGAAATATTTCCGCCTCCATCCCCTGGGCTTTTTCAGCTCTTTTTCAGGAATGGAATCATCTGCTTCTCTCTCGTCCGGGCCTGTGGCGGGAAAGAACTGGAAGGCAGGCGCCTGGGACCGCCCCTTTATACAGACATCGTATGACGCCGGTCACCTGACGTGGGGGTGGTCCCTCGCCAGGGACTGCTAGCTAGAAATTTTTCTGTGGGGTCCTGCCACCGGCCAGCGTCAGTCCTATATGTAATTACCCACTGCAAGAGCCCCTCTCGAAGATCTACTGTTACGGTAAGTTCTTACGTAACTGTACTTTCCTGGTCCAGTCATCACGCCTGTGACTTTGAAGACTCCATGATACCATAACATCATCCATATTTGCAATATATTATCTATAAACAATGCTTTAATGAGAAAATAGTATGAGTAATGTAACCTTGCTCATTGTGTCAAATGTACAGTATAATGTTTTATACTGTAAAAAAAAAAAATAAAACTACAAACTAAAAAAGGCTGAGAGGAGGATTGAACATCACTGCTTCCTTTGCATTACTGCCACCTGAGTGACCTCAAGTAGAAGTGTAGCAAAAAAGGCAGAGTGGGTGGATGGGTGTCAGCCAGGCACGCAGCTGGCCCACTGTTGTGGTGCGCTCGTACATTGAACCGTATGCATGTAAATGTCCAAGGGGTGGAGAGAGAACCAGGAAAAAAAAACAGCACAGCAGATGACAGACATGGTACATTCAGGCCCCGCACCACCACCTTGTTGTTAGTGTTTTAATTGTCTGTTCCTAATTGTAATGGTTGTTTCTGTCCTTTTTATATATTTTATTATCTTTAATCCCTTGTACAGCACTTTTGATACATTTGTAAATTTTGCTTTAGAAGAATAGCTGGGAAATTAGCATTGTCCTTTGACTGTTTTGCTTCTCACCCCAGGAATTCTTCGGTAGGCTTGTACATATGCAATATGCCAGCTGGGTTCAGCTGCTCGGAGGAGGAGTCAACACTAATGATTTTTGGCATCAGCCAGTCTGAGATCAGGAGAGCGAGCGCTGCCTGAGCTAGAGTGAGAGGTCAGTCAGATTCATTTCTCCGCTGACTGGACAACACTACCCTGGAGTCCTCTCTTCACAACTTCGCTTGAAAAAGAGTATTTCTTTAATAGTTGGTGTAAAAAAAAAAAAAAAAAAATTATTGTTCTTTAGTGCTGCCTTAGTGTTATTGGAGGTACAGTATTTTTCTTATATTTTGCAGTTTTTATACTGGTTTCTTCAGTTCCCAGGAACCGTGAATTCTCTTTACCTCAGCAGTTCCCACCACGGTTCCCACTCTTTTTGTGAGGTAACATTTTTGCACTTTTTAACTAAAGAGTTTTTTATTTCTTTTACTTTATTTACTTTGCAGTTCCCTATTTTTCATCAGATCTGCAATTTTAAAACAAAATCTCTTTATTTTTACCACTTTTACAACTGTTTACTTGCGGTTCCATAGCACTTGGGAACTGACCAAATTTTATTCTTTTTCTTCTCTGGGAAAATTTTTTTAGGTCTTCTGACGAATTGGCATGTCGGATAGACCTAAAAATAAAACTGGACCAACTGGTTTTAAAATTGTGTTGGGTATGCTAAAATAGTGGCCAAGGCAGATGGCCACGCTCTATGAAGTTGTTTGGGTCCAGACCATAACTATGAACTTTGCTCTAAATTTTGTTCAAAAACAGTTTATATAAAAAAAAAAAAATGTAAAAAGCCAGAAGATTGGAAATTATGGCTTCTCAGTCTCCCCCTCAAATAAAAACCCTGAAGAGTGGTCATCTCATACATTTTAAAGAAGTCCAATAAGGACTATCTAAAAAAAATAAGTCTGATAAAATAATTCTGACCAAGCAAAAAGAGACATAATAAGCAGGTTCCTGATTCAGTGCCTCCAAAAACCAAGCAAAAAGAAAAAAAATATCACTACCCCTTCCGCTGAAAAGCAAAGGGAGATGCCAGTGACACAAAAAGGTACGCCCTCTGATGAAGAGATGGCTAAGGCTTGGCATTTATATCAAACTATATAGGCTATCGGCAATCTCTTGAATGCCCCTCCTGACCCTACTACACCTCACACTTCAAATCCTGGACTTGACCAGGGCTTTTATTATGAGGGTGATGACTGAGGGGGTGAACCCCTAGAACCTGATGTATCCCCTGACCAAGAGTTTGGCTCTCCTCCTTATGGTCAGGAGGATTTTTCCACTCACCTATACATTCATTCAGCTTTTGGTGGACACTCTGGATCTCACTATCCAGGATACCCATGATCATGAGGAAGACTAAGACTTTCTAGATATGATGGGTCTCCCTATCTCCCTCTAAAAAGTTGCTTTTGCCAAAACACTAAATCACTTCGCAGAGCAACTTTCAAAATACTTGAGAATCCCACTTCCATTTCAGGAGTGGAGAAGAAAAGTTGAGAAAAAGTACCTGTTGGGGCAGGAATAATGCTGAATTTCTGTATACGCACCCTGATCAGGCTGCTGCTTGTGACAAGGCCAAAGTGCCCCTCACAGCCTCCTGAAAAGGAATCTAGGAGGTTGGATTTTATGGGGAAAAAATGTTACACAACAGCTTCTCTGCCGCTTCGCCTATCTACTTACTGTATATGGCCTATGCAGCCCAATATCAGAAAGCTTTCTGGAACTCTGTGATAGCTATCAGCCAGCATGCCCCAGATAAAGTAGACCAGGACCTGGCAGAAACTGTAAAAACAACCCTCTAGGGTACAGACTACCAGTTTCACATGGCAGTGGACACTAATGACACTGCTTACAGAGCTATGACTTGGGCAGTCTCCCTTAGGTGCGATGCTTGGCTAAGAACAACCAGCCTTTCACAGGACACTCAGTGTAACACTATGGATTTTCCTTGCGAGAATAATTCACTGTTTGGAGACATAGAAACATAGACTTTGACAGCAGATAAGGACCGCTTAGCCCACCTAGTCTGCCCATTTGCCTACCTACAGGATAAGCTGCAGATCCTAGTAAACCAACAGCCTATTTCTTCTTACCCCCCACAAGAATTGCCTTATGTCTGTCCCATGTTTTCTTAAATTCTCCCACAGTTTTCAACCCCACAACCTCCTCAGGAAGGCTGTTCCATGCGTCCACCACCCTCTCTGTGAAAAAAATACTTCCCTACATTGCCCCTGAACTGCCTCCCCCATCTTTAAATTGTGTCCCCTTGTTCTTGCACATATCTTTTTCTGAAAGATGCTACCCTCTTGGACTTTGTTGATTCCACTGAGGTACTTAAAAGTTTCTATCATGTCTCCCCTCTCCCTCCTTTCCTCAAGGGTATACATATTAAGCTCCTTTAGTCTCTCCTTGTATGGCTTCTCTTGCAGACCCTGCACCATTTTAGTTGCCCTCCTCTGGACTGCCTCTATCCTGTCTATGTCCTTGTGGAGATAGGGTCTCAGAACTGGACGCAGTACTCCAGATGGGATCTCACCAACTGTCTGTACAGAGGATGACAGCTTCCTGTTTTCTGCTGGTGATGCCTCTCCTATACATCCCAGTATACCCCAGCCCTCCCTCCCTACTGCCTTCTCACATTGCTTGCTAACCTTAAGGTCATCTGATATGATTACCCCCAGGTCCTTTTCCATTTTTGTTGTTGTTTCTACCTCCCCCCCATTGTGTAATCTTCCTCAGGGTTTTTGTTTTCCAGGTGCATTATTTTGCACTGAATCCAAGCTGCCATACTTCTGACCATTCCTCCAACCTTGCCAAGTCCCTTCTCATCCTTTCCACACCTCCTTGTGTATCAACCCTGTTGCAGATCTTTGTCATCTGCAAAGAGGCATACTTTTCCTTCCAGTCCCTCTGCAATGTCACTTATAAAGACATTAAAAAGGACTGGACCCAGTACTGAACCTTGCGGTACCCCACTACTAACCCCTCATTCTTCAGATTGGACTCAGTTTACAATTGCTTTTTGTGTCCTGTTGTCCAGCCAGTGTTTTACCCAGGCTACCACCCTGGGACCCACTCCCAGGCTGGTTAATTTGACAATTAATCTTTTGTGTGGGACTGTGTCAAATGCCTTGCTAAAGTCTAGGTAGGCCATGTCCACAGCCCCTTCCTGGTCTACTACTTTGGTCACCTAGTCAAAGAAATCAATTAGATTCATCTGACATGACCTTCTCGCTGTGAACCCATGCTGCCTTGGGTCCTATGCCCCACTGGCCTCTAGGTACTCAAATATTCTTTACTTCAGAAGTGATTCCATCACTTTCCCTACCACAGAGGTCAAACTGACAGATCTGTAGTTTCCTGCCTCTGTCTTGGTCCCACTTTTGTGCAGGGGAATCACATCCGCCTTCTTCCAGTCCCCAGGTACCACACCATCCTCCCGTGATTTGTTAAAAAGGGTAGTCAGTGGTTTCACTAGTTCTTCCCTTAATTCTTTTAGAATTCTGGGGTGAATTCCATCAGGCCCCATTGCTTTGTCCACCTTCAGTTTTAGGAGTTCTTTCAGAACCCTTTCTTCTGTGAAAGGACTGGGATCAATCCCCCTATCAAGAGTGCTTCTGTTAATTGGATTAGGCACCTCCCCCTCCTCCTCTTTTGTGAATACTGAGCAGAAATGTTCGTTCAGTAGCCCTGCTTTTTCTCTGTCCCTCTCTGACCACCCACCGCCCATTCTGTTCAACCTCACTATCCCTCCGTTTGTCTTTCTATGCTCCCTGATATACCTATGAAAGGTTTATCCCCCTTCTTAACAGAGTTTGCTATCTTTTCCTCAGTTTGGGCCTTTGCTATTCTGACTTCCCTCCCTGCTTCCTTCTGCCTTAACTGGTACAGTTCTCTGTCCTGCTCCCTGTGCTTCCTTATACTTCCTGAATGCTATCTTTTTCTCCCTGACTTTCCCCGCCACCTCTTTTGAGAACCATAGTGGCTTTTTCTTTCGTTTTTGATTTTATTTGCTTCACACAAAGGCTTGTTGCCTCTGATGGCAGTTTTGATATTTCCCTGTTGTTGCTCCACCCCTCCTTCTAGTCTGTTTGCTAGTGCTTTTCTAATGTACTCTCCCATCTTGCCAAAGTCAGCCCTCCTGAAGTCCAGTACCCTCACTTTTGTATGGCTTAACTTTGTAGCCGAGTTTATCGTGAACCACACTGTTTGATGGTCACTTGTTCCCAGATGGCAACCCACTTCTAGATCTGAGATCCTCTCACTGTCCCCATTTGAGAGTATGAGGTCTAAGATTGCTCCCTCATGAATGGGTTCTGAAACTAGCTGTCTGAGGCATGCCACCTGTAGGGCATCGAGAATGGCCCTGCTCTTGGATGTGGCTGCAGCAAGTGTGCTCCAGTTAACATCTGGCATATTCAGGTCTCCCATCAACAGTAGGCCATCCTAAGAATGCCTTCTATCATATCCTTGTCCATTCCTTCCCTCTGACATGGGGGTTTGTATACAACCCCTATGTGAATTGTGGTGCCATTTCCAGCCTCTAAGGTGATCCACAGTTCCTCCTCTCCTCCCTGTTTACTGTTTTGTTCAGTTGCTTTTATCCCTTCCTTTACATGGAGAGCTACTCCTCTCCCTCTTCTTCCCTCCCTATCTCTCCTATAGGTTATGTACCCTGGTATGTTAACATCCCAGTCATAGTTCTCTGTGTATCATGTTTCTGTGACTTCTACGATATCCAGGCATCCCTCTTCCATCAAGGCCACCAGTTCAGGGAGCTTGTTGCCGGGACTATGGGCATTGGTACTCATTACCCTCCATTTCCTGATGGCCTTACTCCTTTTTGCCCCATCCCTGTCCTTATTGCCTTTGTCACTTTCTCCATTTACCCCTGCCCTTTTCCCTATCAGCATCTCTATTTTGGTGTTTACCTCACTTACTACCCTGACTTTTTTTGGGGGGCCTAGGATTTCTCTGTTCCTTTCTAGTGCCTCCCCCCTTGGCTAGTTTAAATGCTTGCCAATGAAGCATTTAAACCTATCACCTAGGATCCTGGTTCCCCTCCTGGACAGATGCAGCCCATCATGCCAGTATAGGCCTGCATCACTCCAGGTGGACCCCCAGTCCCAAATGAAGCCAAATCCCTGAGCTCTGCACCAGTTTTTCAACCACTGATTGAATCCCATGGTGTAGAGCACCCTAGCCTCACCTATGCCATAGACAGGCAGCACCTCCGAGAAGGTTCCCATGCGTGCTACTTGTCTAAGGCCCCTCCCCAACTCACACAAACTCTTCCTGCACTGCTCTGATCCCTTTCTTAGCCAGGTCATTTGTCCCTAGGTGGACAATGACATCCAGCTGCCTCCCCTGTGCAGCTGCTCTGGTGATCCTGAGGATTTGCTCCCTGTCCCTCCAAGCCATGGCGCCAGGCAGGTACCTTACCTCTCTCTCCCCTTGTTCTACCTTCCTAACAATGGAGTCCCCAACCAGGAGTTGTTTTCTTCCCCTGTGGGGTCCCATGCCACCCTCCTGTGGGTCTCCCTTGTGGATGTTCCCAGCTTCTTCCTTGGTCTCCACTGCGGGTGCCTCCATAGAGGAACAACACTTTGCCAGAACGGCATAGGAATTGTGGAGAGGTACAGCTGGAGGGATGCACCTCTATTCCACCACCCTCACCCTCCCTGAGCCCACTGTGGTCCAACCGCTCCTCTTTCTTGGCAACCTCTGAGGCAACGGCAGTGGCCCTGGTGGTCCCTGGATGGAAGAGGAGGTCCCCCAAATCCTGGCCAACTCAGCCTGGAGTGGAGCAACCTCCTCCCTCAGCCCAGAGAGGTGCCTGAAGATGGGACGACACCGCATCCTCCAGAACATCTCCTGGAAGACTGCTGCTGCACAGCCACTGCACTGCACCACTCCCATCATGTTTTACTTCTGGCCCCTTCACTGTTGTTTGGAATCCTTATTCTTTTCTCCTGTCCCTACTTACTGCCTCTGTGCCCTTTAAGCTCCTAATCGTCCTGTTCTGTGATAAGATCCTATATTTCTCAGTAGATCCCTTACTTGCTCAGAGGCAGACCTCCAGCATCTGGGGGGGGGGGGCCAGAGGGCTACTCTTGCCCTTCTGGGATGGTGAGTCATTGGTGGCTCTGTGATCACTCACTTCCTGCCCCCAAACAGGAAGTTCCTGTTGTCAGTCAAATCCTGTGCCTATAAAAGTAAAACTAGCTTTGGAGCGGAGGAAAGGAGGGCAGTATGGTCCCAGTAGAGAAGTCCAGTGACACACAGCACTCTTTCCTCCTGGTGTTCTCTGGCAAAATCTGTCTAGGGCAGTGTTTAAATCTAGCTTCCTTCTAGCTAAGCCATTCCCCCTACTTAATAGATCCTTCTACATGTAATTAAATTGCACAGATAACAATCCCCTTCGGCCACCTGAGATTTACACCTAGATAACTGCTCAGGTAACCATTCACTTCATGAAACTTGCATAGAAACATAGAAACAGAATTTGACGGCAGATAAGGACCGCTTGGCCCACCCAGTCTGCCCATTTCCCTATCTAATGGATAAGCTGCCGATCCTAATTAACCAACAGCCTACTTCTTCCTACCCCCAACCCCTAGAATTGCCTTATGACTGTACAATGCATTCTTGAAATCCACCACTGTTATGTCATTGGGTGTGTCTTTTGTGTTCAGCATGTGTCCCTGAATATGGTCATTCTGATATACTAGGCAGCCAAATCCTCTTTTAGATAGCCTGTCCCGGTGGAAGATGGTATACCCATAACTGAAGCTTACATGAAAAAGGTGGAAGAATACAAAACCACGTACCAAAGTAATGCTGCAAAAGGAAAAGCTTCTACTTCCCGGAGATCTCAGAGTAGAGGGAAAATAGGCAGAGGTTACTGCCCCCAGCGTCTTCTGTCCAATGCCCATGCCCCTGGACTACTCTCAGATGAGGGGTTTCTTCAAGGGAATAGGAACAAGAGGCCAGAGATGGGCTGGTCCCTCGCCTACCTCTAACACTCTGTCTGAGCAAATCTCCTGTCTGCAAAAGCAGCAGTGGCACCTCATTACCACAGACAGGTGGGTACATGAGGTAGTGAGCCAAGGACTTATCCTGCAGCTTAAAAAATGTCTTACTCAACAGGGTCAGACGCTTCTAAAATCTCTGACCCCTACAGAAAAGCTATTGTTGGAGTTAGAAGTAAAGTCCCTTCTGTCTGCAAAAGCAGAGGAAAGAGTTCCCCCTCCCCAATGGGGAAAGGGACTTTACTCCAGATACTTCCTAACTTGGAAACAAACTGTGGACTGGCGATCCATTTTAGACCTCGGGTACTTGAACAAACATTTACTGAACCCCAGATTCATGATGGCTACCCTGGTTGTGGTGCTTCCATCCTTGCAAAAGGGGGACTGGCTTGCCTCCTTAGACCTGAAAGATGCCTATTTTCACTTTCCAGTCAGGCAGTCCCACAGAGCATTCCTCAGATTCAAACTGCCTTCAGGACACTGTCAGTTTGCAGCACTGCCCTTTGGCCTTTCTTCAGCGCCCAGTGTCTTCACAAAGTGCCTAGCAGTAGTGGCAGCCCATCTCAGGAGACAACAGGTATCTGTCTTCCCGTACCTGAATGACTGGCTAATAGTGGGCAAGTCTCTACAAGAGATCAGAAACTCTCTAAGCCTAACCCAGAGTACCCTGGAATCCCTAGGCTTTCCTAATCAGTGCTCAGAAATCCCATTTCGAACCAGTACAGTTACTGGAATTCATTGGAGCAGAACTGGACACACAGAGAGGAAAGGCCCTGCTCCCCCTTGACAGGGCACACAATGTCCAGAATCTAGCAAATTCTTTCTGCCAGGATCAGGCAAGACCAGCAAGACGCTTCCTGAGACTTCTAGGTCACATGGCTTCTACCACAGCTGTGGTACCACATGCAGGTTTCAAATGAGGGACATTCAGTATCACCTAAGGGCTCACTGGTCCCAGAAAAAAAAGATTCTATATCAGAACTAATTCCAGTAACAAGGATTCTGCTACAAGCCCTAGACTGGTGGAAAGACTTACAGAATCTCAGGGAAGGACTCCCTTTCTGGCAAAGGGAACCATCCAGAGTACTCGCTACAGATGCCTCTCTTCTAGGGTGGGGGCATACCTGGCAGACCAGTCTGTAAGTGAGACTTGGTCCCCCAAAGAGTCCACCTACCATATAAACCTCTTCGAACTCAGAGCTGTTTATCTGGCAATAAAAGCCTTTGCTCCTCTCCTAAAAGGTCAGTCTGTTCAGATCAGAACAGACGACACCACATCAATGTTTTATATCCACAAGCAGGGGGGCACAAGGTCCACAAAGCTCTGCACAGAGGCCATGAAGATCTGGTCTCTGGCCTACTCCCTGGAAATAAAGCTCTCGGGCCATTCACCTGCCAGACAAAGACAATGTGCTGGCAGAAGCTCTGGGCTGCATCCCTTGGAGCCAGCATGGGTGGGCCCTGAAGAAAAAATTACTCACCTTTAGTAATGTTGTTTCTTCTAATGGAGTCTTGCTGAGGCACATAAGTGAGTTACAAGCTTTGTCAGTGGAGACTGACTTTATTTCCTTTCACAGGGATAAGGTAGTCCTCAGGACTAACAGGAAGTTTTTGCCTAAGGTGGTTTCAGATTTCCACCTTAATCAATCCATCTCCCTTCCAGTGTTTTCACTGGTGAGAGGAGGTTGCACAGCTTAGATGTTAAGAGGGCCCTAAGTTACTACATAGAGCGTACCAAGGGTCACAAGTTCGAATCCCTCCAACTATTTCTGACTTATGGTGAGGTTGGAAAAGGGAAACCTGCCACTATGAGATCCATTGCCAGGTGGATTGTCTCTTGTATCCAATTTTGCTATCAAAAACTGGGAAAGGTTCCCCCTTCAGGCCTGAGGGCTCACTCTACCAGAGGTACAGCTGCGTCTCTAGCTGCTGCCAGAGACATCCCTATCTTAGAGATATGTCAAGCAGCTACTTGGAAAGCGTACACACTTTCACGAGCATTACTCCTGGATATCCAGGCCAGGAGGATGCTCGGTTTGCATAACCGTGCTTCAGAGCCTATTCCTAAGTAGGTTCTGTCCCTCCTCCATGTAGGTACTGCTGTGTATTCTGCAATAGTCATAATATAGCAAGACTTCATGTTGTTTGAAGAAAAAATTACTCACCTTAGTAATGTTGTTTCTTCTAATGGAGTCTTGCTATATTATGACCTCCCCCCCAGCCTGCCCCTCTCATAACTTCTACTTGGGGTATGGGGTGGGCATTCCAGTGTTGGCACTTTTTTAATGCCCATTTTTTGTTTTCCACCCCTTCTTTTTGGGGTGTTTGGGTGTTGTGTTTTATATTATCTTATCTCATATTATTTTATTTTTCTGGTCCCCTGACTTGAGTCTTAGTGTTGGGACCAGGAAAATGTGTTAATATTTAAGCAGCCAGTTGGCTAGTGTAGGTTACAGCTTCCACACAGAACCTTAGTGAGTTTTGCTCATAAAGATCTGACAGTTTGTTTGAAATCTTCCAGACAGAGCTTCTCTAACCGAGCTCGCGCTCCAAGTTCCATGCCTGGCATGGAAATTAACTCTTTCACCTCCAGAGCAGTTCTAATGGTGGGACAAACTGCAATAGTCATAATATAGCAAGACTTCATGTTGTTTGAATGACTAAGTGCTGACTGCAGTCTTCAGGAGGTGGGGCGCTCCAGAGTTGGATCTTTTTCCACCAGCTTCAATCACCAGCTTCAGCGTGTACTGCTGAAGGCCTCCAGCTCTGGGCTCAGTACCAGTGGATGCCCTAAATCTGGACTGGACAGGGGCGTTCCTGTATGCCTTTCCTTTGATACTCGGGGGTTCTCCTGAAACTGAGGCCAGCATGATACCATGATTCTGGTGGCCCCAGACTTGGCAAAACAACCTTGGTATACCCTGCTCCTGGCCCTGTCAGTCAAGCAGCCAATTCAGCTGCCTTTGAGCCACAGTCTTCAGACTCTTCCTCAGATGGGAAAAACGTATCCCAACATAGTCTCTTCACCTCAAAGCCCGACACTTGAAGAGCTAGAGTACCCTGACTCTCAGTACTCAAAACAAGTACTAAGGATCTTTAAGCTTAATACTAAAAAGACCTCTGCTACCAAATGGAAAAGATTTTACCTATGGTGCAAGGGCAGGGATATTCACCCACTGAAAACTTTCTTCTCTTCAGTGCTTGACTATTTGGTGCACCTACAGGCCTCAGGCCTAAATGCCTCATCCTTGAAAGTCCACCTAGCAGCTATTTCTGCCTATATTTCTGCTGGGAAGGAAAAGTCTATAATTTCTCATCCCATCTTTCAGAATTTTTTTAAGGGCCTGTTACACCTTCAACCCCCACTTATGGAACCTATCCCTCCCTGGGACTTGAACCTCTGCATAGCCAAACTCATGGAGCCTCCTTTCGAGTTTATGGCTATAGCAGAACTAAAGTACATCACTTGGAAAACTGTCATTTTAGTGGCAGTCACCCCAGCAAGAAGGATTTCAGAGCTGCAGGCACTCTGCACTGAACCTAACTACATCATCTCCCACAAGGATAAGGTACCTGTAGTTCTCGGGACAAATAGGACATTCCTTCTTGAGGTAGTGTCAGAATTCCACTTGAGCCAGTCCATAACACTCTGTCTTTTTCACAGACAAATCCATTCCTGGTGAGCAAAAGCTACATAGTTTGGATGTGAGAAGGGCACTGACCTACTGCCTGGAGCATACCAAGCAGCTCAGGACTTCGCATACTCTGCTCTTCTTATCTATGTGTGTGTGTGTGTGTGTGTGTGTGTGTGTGTGTGTGTGTGTGTGTGTGTGTGTGTGTGTGTGTGTGTAAAACAATGAAAAGGATATACATACAATGTTTGTATATTTTTTTTCCTCTGTAATCTCCCAAGTCGCACCTGAAAATAGGCATTACTTGTCTAGTGTACTTATCTGGTCAACAGCAGCTAGATAAATATGGTGAGGTAGGGAAGGGCAGGCCTGCCTGTAGTAAGAGGACTATCTCTCGCTGGAAGGTCTCCTGCATTCAGTTATGTTACAGTAAGGCTGACAAGCAGCCACCTCAAGGCCTCAGAGCCCACTCCACTAGGGGCACTACAGCTTCAGTGGCAGCCGCAAGGGCTATCCCCTTGCTAGATATCTGCAAAGCAGCTACCTGGAGGACTATATGCACTTTCACAAAACAGTACTGTTTGGATGTACAGTCCAGGTCAGACACTAGATTTGGCACAACAGTCCTGCAGAACCTGTTTCCAAAGTAGGTTTTGTGCCCATCTCCCATCTGCACTGCTTCGTAGTCTGCATATGTACAGTACAAGCATACTGAAGAATTCCTGGGGTGAGAAGAAAAAATTACTTGCGTAGTAGTATTGTTTCTTCCAAGGTATTCTTCAGTATGCTTGACCTCCCAACCATCCTCCCCTACATAACCAAAGTAATTCTGCAGTCTGTACTTTGGCCAAATTTATGTGTTTGACTTGTTACCTTAGAGCGTCATGGTTATGGTGTTTATGTACTGTTCTTGTTCTGTAGCTTAGTATTTTTTCTGTATGTACTGTTAGGGCCTTTTGCCCTTTAGCTTTGAAATGAATCTGACTGACCTCTCACTCTAGCTTAGGCAGCACACTCTCTCTCCTGATCTGCGATTGGCTGATGCCAAAAATCATTAGATTGACTCCTCCTCCTCCTCCTCCTCTGGGGCAGGTTAACTCAGCTGGCATACTGCATATGTACAAACATCCTGAAGAATACCTTGGAAGAAATTATATTGCTACAGTAATATTTTTCTTGCTGTCCCATGGACTACCACTGGATGGCTGTATTGCTTTGGATTGTTCAGTTTTCATTGCTAGATGCCACTTTTTTTGTGCATTGTTTATTTTTTTTTTTATATACAGCAGTATGTCTCATGAGCTTCACATTTCTTTTTGAACAGGCAAAAAGATGCAGTATTTTTTGTACACTCAAGTGGGAAGGCTAACCAAAAACAACCTTGGTCCACTACTCAGGAGGTTTTATGCTGTACAGAAGAAATTGCCAGTGCTAACACTGTTTACCAAGGTAATTAGTTAATAACTTTTATTTTAGATAAATAGAAGTTATGTAGTAAGTGGGTGAATGGAATGATTATTGTGCTGCAATAGTCACGGTTGGCTTGATGTTCCTCTACAATAGTACGATGTTTGTGCAATAATACCATGGTTGTCTTTTGACTGTTTACTGTGAAATTTGGAAGCTGTTCTCCTTGCAAAGTTTATAAAGATCTGTCTTACGGGCCTAGCCTAGTGGCTCTGGGGATAGCATGTAGTAGTACCAAGTGGGTGACCCATGTTCGTGACTTGAGCCCAACTGGCATCCCCTCTTTTGTCTGGCTACACAGTGGGTGTAGACATTGTGGGTGACCATGTTATGTCCTGACCCTTCCACTAGCAGGATAGGCATGGTAAGGGTGGTCCCAACACTGGGTAGTGGGTAGGTAGGGCAAATGAATAAAACATGGCAGGATGATACTGACTTGACCCCTGACAACCCCCATATATTCCATTGACCCAACCAGCAGCTACAGAAGCCCCCACCTTAACACTGTATCCTGGTGAATGGAAGTTTGTGCCCTCTGTGTTACAAATTCTAACCAAGAAAGGAAAATGACCAATTTTATTTTTCCAACAAGTATTTTTTTTCTGTTGAATAATCTCCTGTGAAAACAACATTTTAAAACCAGAAATTTCATGGGGTGATGGGGGATTTGGAGGCAGTGTTGTAAGAATACCAGCTTGGGAATCAGGAGGCTGCTGGTTCACACCCCACTAGAGCCAAATACTACTAAAGTCATTTACTTACCACATGACCTCGAGCACACTAGGAACTACGGTACATTGAAAAATGTCCGCACTGAGTGTGCTCGATGGCCCATGCTGACAACCCTTGCTCAAGAGTGGATTCGGTAATTAGGTAACCAGGACCAGCCAAGGAAGGATGGTGCCTGTGGCCTGACAACGTATTGACCTCCAGTGGAGGGCCATGGAATTTGCTTCCTTCCATGGAGCCTGCTGTATGCGCTCATTGTACATCATATCAGGAGTAGGAAAGGTCAAAAGGAAGGACAGTCATTGTGGCTAAAACCAGAGATAAAAACAGTACCAAATACTAGGTGGTCATCTGGATGCTTGAAATTGTCCCCTGGCAGGAACACTGCAGGCGTAAGAATTAACAGTACTGGGAGAAGTCCTAAGCCTGAAGTCCAGGCGGACAGGTACTTCTGGACAAAACGCTATATTTATATATAAAAAAAAAAAGTTGCACTTTTCTTACATAAAGTATGTAGAATGTTGCGCGTTCTGGAATAGATATTTTGCAGTGTACATTTGTGTAAATTTGTGATGCACTCTATATATAAAGGTTTTTTTGCACTAGATGATTTGAAAAACATTGAAACAGTGGGCTAGCAGTGATTCTCTTCCATGAAGTGTGCAGTATTGCTTGCAAGTCATTAGTGGCGTGGTGCAGTGCACTGCATGGCTAGTTGTCCTAAGGGCGAGTAACTGTTGTTAGTGTTAATGTATTTTCTTTCTTTATCTAACATAGTGTGTGTGTTTTGTGTGTATTTGTACATTCTTTCAAAAAACTGCATTAATGCACCAGTTAGAGTTCAAGTTAATGCCTCAAAAGTGGGGAAATGTGGTATTAGGGTTTCCAACCTTAACTTTCTGCCCCCACCGCCCAAGAAGCAAAAGGAGGAGGGGAGACAGGGTTTTGGTCTCCGGAGTCTTGGCAAATCAGTGATCGGGTCTTCCTTGAGGCTGTCAGCCTTAATGTTCACCCTTCCCCCTAGTCCATAGCCTCCTGTCCGAAGCACAAGGTACTGCTCCAAGACAGTGCTTTGTGCTGATACTCTTCAGAGGCAGAGAAGTATGTCTCGCCATTTGTTGCCAATACAGTGTGTTGTACCTTTCTTCACACAGGGTCCTGCAGGCCCTGCATGAAGAAAGATCTCATCTAACCTTGTTTACTCTGGGAACAGGCTGGGCATTAGGGTTGACAACCCAAAGGAAGACCCAACCACTGATTCGCTAAGACTTCAGAGACCCCAAACCTAATGTTTTCCCTTATGCTGCTGGGGGTGTGTGATAACTTGAACTAACTGGTGCATTAATGCAGTTTTTTGCAGAGAATTTCCTTTCTTTTTGAGATAGTGGAATCATATCTTCATTCACTCTGGTCCCTTTGCGCAGGACCCAAGGGAAGAGAAGGAAGACTCTGTCCATGTATGGAAGTGCAAGGTCCTTGTGGAACCTGCAGATCTGTGCAGCAGTGGATGCCAAGGTGTAAAGTTTGGGGGTGCTTCCAGGCTCGAGCCCCCCCCCCCCCGGATAGGGTAGTCTAAAAATAGATGCTCAAGAACAAGGGGACATACTGTGAAGCGTGAAAGGGGTAGATTTAGGAGAGATGTGAGGAAGTACTTCTTCACAAAAGGAGTGGTGGATTCTTAGAACAGCCTTTCAGCGGAAATGGTGGCAGCAAAAACAGTGATGGGGTTGAAGAATGCATGGGATAAGCATGAGGGAATCATAGTGGAAAGGAAGGAGGGAGGGAGAAAGCTGTTGAACAGGTACAGTCTGTAGTAATAGTGTAGCTAGAGAGGAATGGTCAGACTGGATGGGCCAAGGGGTCCTTATCTGTCTCAAATTCTATGTTAGGGTGATGTGTTTAGTTTTTATTTTATTTGCCATTTTATTGCAATGTTTAATACAGGGAACAGAGACATAGTATGTAACCTGCTTCTGTGTCAAACACCAAGCCAGCCATTACTCATATATCCATGGCAGAAATGCAGTACAGTACAGTTTCTTTTTGTATACCATTTCATGTCCTTTGCATAACCTACCTACTTTATATTGTCTTGCTCTGTATATCACTTTGTATCACCCTATCTGTTGTGTTGCCACTCGAGTCGCACCTGAAGGGGGGGACCTTGGTTCCAGTGAGTTTGTTTGGTGACCAAAAGAATAAATAAATTAAATGAATATGGATGTTATAACCTGCACTCTTGCTTCCTTTCATTTTCCCACAACATATCCCACACTTATGTCAGATTAATACAATTATCCTTTTATTATTGCATTGCCTCATTCTGGAATTCTATGCCTAAACAGCTAAGGAACATTGAAAGGTTTTACCCTTGTGTATCCCAGTTTAACAAAGCATGCTGTTCTTTGAGGATATGTGTCTCATCAGGCCACACCTTTGTAACTATACCTGCATCAGCGCTAGGACTACACAGAAACTTTTGTGAGCCAGGGGCTGCCCACAGTGACGTCCTGCGTCAGCGTCTACATAAATGTGGACAGCCCCATCTCTCCTTAGTTTCTTTCCTGCCATTAATCAGATTCGTCAGACCTATGCAGGAATGTTGACTGACTGTTCATCACTGTCATTATTCTTAAAGGGGAAATGTCCACCTGTAATCGGGCCATGCCCAATACCTCCTGCGGCTGTCCCAATATGACATCTGACATGGGAAGCAGCCGAAAGCATCCACAGACATCCTGTGTAAATGGAGCTATAAACACCTCCGGTTTCCAGAGTCCATGTCCCAGTGCTATACTGAGACCAGGTGTAGTCTGGCCAGACTGTACCTGGTCTTGGTACTCTTTACTAGGTTCCTTTGAAACCAAAACCAATAATAGCTCCATTTACACATGAGGATGCTTGCAGCCGCTTCCCATGTCAGATGTCGCTACTGGGACAGCCGCAGGAGGTATTGGGCATGCCGGCCACCAAAACACTGGTAGGAGGGAGGCAGGATCAACCAGATAATATCTATGTATTTCACCAACCTTAAGTTTAAAAACTATAAACACTTTGCAAAAAAGCGAATCGGGCCATGTCTTGCACCAAGATATGGCCTGATAACAACTGAACAGTGCCCTTTAAATACTAAAGCCTCACTCTTTTAGTAATTTTTCAGCTGTCCTGTGTGCTGCCGAAGGAACCTGCCAAATTATTCCAGTATTGTGAGTTCAGAGAAGATTAATAAGGAAGACTCATACAAGGTGTGTTTGCTGTTTGAGCCTCTCACGAAGTTCAAAACACATTAGATTTGTCGGTGTTTCATGTCCACTACCAGTCGATGCAAAAGTGGAGTGCTGGAGAAGTTTTTATTAAAGAAAATTGTTTCAGTGATGGAAGAACAGATGCAGGAAAAATCCATGAAAGACCGAATCGCAGTCGTTGAAATGTAAAGAAATGTAATACAATACAATTTGTATATTTGTATAGCATTTCATAGAAAGTGTACCTCAATGTGTTTCACTGTCATGGGACCCCTAAGTAGAAAATATAAGGAAACAAATTAAAACCAGACGATGTACTACGATATGTACAGCAGCAAGACTGTTTGCAGTAGATGCGTATAAAACATTTGGCAAGCTAAGGTAACAAGTGCAAGGCAGTGCCAGCTGGAGTAGCTGCCAGTCCAGAAACCTAAATAAATAAATAAATAAATAAAAAAGGAAGTACAACTGTGATACAGTAGTGAAGAAAAAAGTACCGTTACGTAAGAACTTACCGTAACAGCAGATCTTCGAGAGATGCTCTTGCAGTAGGTAATAACTATTGGGACTAGAGCCATCAAGCACTAGGACCACCCGGAAAACTTTAGCTAGCAGTGTCTGGCGGGGGACCACACACCCGACATCACGTGACGGATGTAAGCGTGACACTATACAGTGGGCAGTCCCCACACCTGCCCTTCAGTTCTCCCGCTAGAGACCTAAGAAGGTGCAACAGGAGAAAGGAGTGTTCTTCTGGAGCCGAAAGAAAGGCTAGAAGGACGTAGCCGCAGAAGCAGGGGGAAGGTGGGAGGGAAAAGGGTACCTACTGCAAGAGCCTGTCTTAAAGATCTATTAATTCAGACAAAGGCTGAAGCACAGCAGGCAGGAAAGGTCTGCAGTAGGTATCGGATTATGACAAGAGGCCCTGAAGGACTGCTAGTCCGAAGCCTGCCCTACGCCTAGAGGCAATATCTAGACTGTAGTGTTTGGTAAAGGTGTGGACAGAGCTCCAAGTGGCTGCTGCACAAATGTCCGTGGCAGAAGCATTCCTGAAACAAGTAGAGGCAGTCATGCCTCTGATTGAGTTCCCCTTGACTTCCCCTGCAAGGGGCTTGTTATACTTCTGATAAAACAAAATGCAGTTTGCTAACCATTTGGACAAAAATGGTTTAGAAACTGCAGCACCCTCTCTTTGGGGTGCAAAGGAAACAAAAAGCTGATCCGTCTTACGGACTAGTTTCACCCGGTTCATATTATACCGCAAGGTTCTGTGCACATTACGCATGTGCAGAATGGCCTCCACTTGATAAGAATGCTCAGGGTAATACACTGGCAAGTATATGGTCTGATTCAAAGTAAACTCATAAACGCATCTTTGGTAGAAACTTAGGATTTGTACGCAGAGCCACCTGGTCTCTGTTTAAAATCAAGTATGGCTCCTTACACATCAGGGCCTGAAGCTCCGAAATCCTTCAAGCAGAAGTAATGGCAACTAGAAAGAGCACTTTCCAGGAAAGGTAGCGCAGGTCACAACTCACAGCCGGTTCAAAGGGAGGCAATGTGAGTTTCTCAAGAATGAAGTTACAGATCCCACGGTGGAACTTGGTTCCTGACCGGGAATTTCAGATAGAAAATTCCTTTCAGAAAGGTTTTGGAAACCTCCAGCTGGGCCAAGGTTTTTCCATCCACCGAAATGTGGTAGGCAGAAATGTCCAATAAGTGGACCATCTAAGAAGAGTAACTAAGGCCAAGGTCAGAGAGGTGCAGCAGGTATTCCATGACCTGTGGGACGGAGCAAGGGAAAAAGTCCCAACCCTTGGTGAATGCCCAAACGGAGAACCTCTTCCATTTCATGGCATATGTGGTTCTTGGGGATGGCTTCTGGGCCTCCAAGAGGACTTGTGCCACTCTGGAAGAGACCCCAAAGCATGCATCAGCTACGTCGGCAGGTGCCATGCATGAAGGTGAAGGGACCTGAGGCCCAGATCGACCAGCTTTCCCTGGTCCGGAGTTAGCAAGTTCTGGCAGAGGGGAAGAGGAATCTGAGGCTCCACCCTCAGCTGCTGAAGCAGAGGGAACCATACTTGGCGAGGCCAGTAAATGACTATGAGAATCATGCGAGCCCCTTCTTGCTGTAGTTTCAGAAGCACCCTTCGCAGTAGCGGGAAAGGAGGGAAGGCCTACAAAACTTCCGTGTCCATGAAAGAGACAGTGCGTCTTGCCAGAAAACACCATGCCCGGGAACGAGCGAGCAGAAATTGGGTAGTTTTGAGTTGGATGAGAGGGCGAACAGATCGAGATCTGGGCAACCCCACTGATTAAAGATGTCTTCGACTACTGACTGCCTCAGTTCCCACTCATGTGTCCTTGTCTGAGTGTGACTAAGAGTGTCTGCCAGGACATTTTGAATGCCTGGGACATGCACTGCCATGAGCTGTAGGTTGTGTCATATCACCTAATGCCACATGCGCATCGCTTCCCTGCACAGAGGATATGACCACATGCCTCCCTGTTTGTTCAGGTACCAGACCACACACATGTCTGTCTGTACAAGGAGAGGTCCAGGAAGAAGAAGAGGTTGAAATGCCCGAAGGGTGTATAGTACAACCCGCATCTCTTGCACATTGATGTGCAGAGATGGCTCCTGCAGAGACCAGGGTCCCTATGTCTTGTGGTCGCCCAGATGAATGCCCCAGCCCTTACCGGAAGCATCCATAGTCCGGGTCTGAGCTGGAGGGGGCACCTGAAAACTAACCCCTCTGGTGAGGTTGGACAGATTCTGCCACCAAAGGAGGTCCTGATACATGGGGCCGGACACCAGGATCCTGTGATCCAGATAGTCTGATTTCTGGTCTACTGGACCCTTAGGGTCCACTGTGTAATTTGCATGTGGAGAAAGGCCAGGAGGACAGTGGGGATTGCCGCTGCCATAAAAACCCAGAAGGCTTGAGACTGAACAGGCCGTGGTCCATTGGCTGGTTGCCACTAGGATGGCCTGCTGACTCACTGTTTCTGCTCGGCCCAGTGGGAGGAAGGCCTGACGCTGAATAGTATCCAGCACTGCCCCAATGAATTGGAGGTGTTGAGATGGAACTAGGTGGGATTTGGGGTAATTCACCATAATTCCCACTTGCCAGAAAAGGTCCAGAGTAGCAGTCCGGGAGGCCGTCATGCTATCCCTCGACAGTGCTGGCAGCAGCCAGTCATTGAGGTATGGGAACACATATGTCCCTTGGCAGCGTAAAGCTGCCGCCACCACCGCTATGCACTTGGTAAACATGCTGGGTGCTGAGGAAATGCCAAGGGGGAACACTTTGAACTGGAAGTGTTCCCCTTGGCAGGTAAAGCAGAGGAAACTGTGGTGGGAGGGGAAAAAATTTATATGCAGGTATGCATCTTGCATATCCAGTGCACACAGCCAGTGTCCCTGGTGAAGCCGTGGCAACAGACCTGGCAGGGTCAGCATGCAGAATCTTCTGTGCGCTACATACAGATTTAGCCTGCTGAGGTCTATAATCGGACGGCGGTCTCCTGTCTTTTTAGAGACCAGGAAGAAGTGGGAGTAATACCCCTTTCCTTCCTGGGCCCGAGGAATGGACTGTATGGCCGATTGATTTTTTTTTTTATCCAAAGAGCCTGAATCTTCTCCCTTATGAAAGGAATGTGACCTTTTTGGGTAGTGAGAGAGTCGAGGAGGATTTCTTGGAGGTCTCTCTGTGAATTCGATGGTATGGTCCTGAGCGACTAGCTGAAGGACCTATGTGTCTGTAGTGATCGCCTCCCACCCGGTCGGTTGGTTGGCAAATCTGTCTCCTGCCGGTTCCTCTGGAGCTGGTGGCAGAGGCTGGGGCCCTGCCACAAGTTAGAAGGCGGAGGGAGTGTGGGGGACCGTCACTCCAGCAACCCACTAAGAATTTGCTGAAGGAGTGGCTGCTGCCAAAGGGGCCCAACGTTTGTTCTGAGATCTTGGCTGGCTGTTGCCTATTCTGACGCCTGGGCTGGCGATGGAAAGGCTGCTTTGGCTTGGTATTGGAGCGATACATGCACTGGACAGAGCACAGTGCCTTGCCACTGTGCGGTAGCTCAGTAAAAATGTCTTTGATGTCACCCCCAAAAAGGATAGGTCCTCTAAATGGGGCATCCTGGATGGCCGCCTGGGCATCTTGGGCCAAATCGGATATCCGCAGGCAGGAGTACCTATGCATGCTGACAGCAGTGGTGGTACTCCGGGTAGAGGTGTCCACCGCGTAGTATGTTGCTCTAAGAGAATGATGGCAGGAGATTTCTGCTGTCCTGACCATCTGGACAATCGTAGTTTTAGCCTCATAATCGGGCAAGGCCTCAAATTCTGACTTCAGCTGGCCCAGGATAGATATGGTACACTATCATGTGTGCCAGGTAGTTTAGAGCTCTAAGGGCCGGTATGGAAGACGAATAAACTTTCCACCTGAATTGGTCTATTTGCCTCGACTCCTTATCTGGAGGGGAGGTGCTCATATCTTTAGGCTTAGCTGTATGGTCATGGGCTGCATTAATGACCACCGAGTCTGCTTTGGGATAGACACTAAGGTGGTCTTTGCCCTCAGGGGCACGATAAAGTCCATCTGCCTTCTAGGGGACCGTGGCCACCGATTTAAGGATGCTGCCAGACTGTGGAGGCCAGGTCGTCATGTGGTCCAATCCACGGAGGAATGAGCAGTGGGGATAGCTGACATATCTAGGTGTTCCACCAACCTTTTACATTGGGGGTCCTGATCCTCAATCTTCCACCCATTTGTTTCCTGAATCTTCTGGAGGATCTCTGAAAGAGGGGTCCTTTGGAGGGTATTTGGGAGAACCTTTGGGCTTGGGATCATCTGGAGGAGAGGTCTCAAAGCCCAAAGCAGAGGAGGTGGAGGGGTCGGAGTCCAAGTCTGATCACGGGCTTCTGTCCGGGGACACAGGCCGTGGGAGCAGGATCTCCTACAAAGAGGCTGCAAGGCCCCTATCATTACCAGCTACCGCGGTAGGGTGTGAGGCCTGTCCAGAGTTAGAGAGTCGAGACTCCACTGGAGAAAGGGACCTCAGCGTAGGGTCCGTGTGGACTGGTGTGGAAGCCACGGCCAGCTGACGCCAGTCCAACTCGGAAACCAGCTACGACTTGGTCTCTGACCACCAAAATTGAATCACCACCCTAAAGTCCACCTGAGTTTGAGGCTATGGAGGAGGAGGCAGGGGGGCTGATAGACAGGTGGGTAGGCTTGAAAATAACCCAACATTGTATAGCCCAGCGTCGGGTAATGAAAACCCGGCGTACCATTATTTGAATAGCCTGGCGTCATATACCCCAGTGTGGGTTATCCAGGCATCTGATACCCTGTTGGCAGATACCCTGGAGAAGGGTAGTGTGGTACTGAGAAGCCTGTCATCGGGAGACCCGGCGAAGGCCACGACGGTGGAGCCAAGGGTCCTGACTGAGGCCCTGACTGCAGGTAACTAGGCGAGGGCCCAGGAGGAGGGGCTGTGTGACTTGACGGGGGGCCCTGACAGAGGGTTGGGAGGACCCAGTAATGTCATATCTGGTGCCGGACCTGCCGGAGGAAATTCCAGTACCATCCTAAAAGGGGAGGAGGGCCCCACCGTGTCTGGGGCGGGGGAACTGGCCCACATGGGGGAGCCAACAGGAGGGAGGTCAGGCATCCAGTGTTCCAGCCTTGACACCAGTGTGGTGTCGGGTGGTGCTCCTTCAACTCTGGCTCAGAACAGATGGGTTAACCAGGAGTCTACACCAGGAGGTGGGAGGGAGGAGGAGGATCCCGAGAGGGAGGACCCTCTGGGGAGGGCTGTGGCAGGAGTGGTAGTGTGCACTGATCCAGAGGATCGACGTCAGGCCTGTAATCAGGGCCTGAGAAAAGCGTAGTGGCTGGGCAGATGCCAGAGGAGCTGGCATGCGACTTATCAGCCAGGGCTGGGTAGTCATCAGAGGAGCGGACAATCGACTTACTGGCTGCGTCACCAGACTTAGGCCCTGGGGTTTGGAGGGGTCCAAGGGTGGTGGAGCTATCCAAAACGTCTGAGGCGCCCGCCTGAACTGTGACCAGCTCAGGTGGGGGAACAAAGGGCTGCTCCGCAGAACAGGAAGTGGGCTTGGCTGGAGGAGTACTCACGTCAGCGGGAGGCTGCTTAACATCCGCGGCTCCCGAAGGAGGCTGTGGGCGTGAAGGAGACCAGTCATGGTCCCGGTGCTTCTCCTTATCCTCCTTCTTATGGGAGTCTGAAGAACCCCCCAGGGAGGAGGATAATTCCTGCAGCTCCTGCTCCATGGTAGCCATCTTCACCTTGAGAACGTGGGCTTCCAAGGCCTGTTGGCAGCATTTCTGTGTGGCCTGGTTGAAATTCTGGCAGGCCTCTCAGTCCTCAGTCTTGTGCTCAGGTTCCAGTCAGAAAAGACAGAGGGAATGGCCATCCTTGTGCGGGAACTAAGTGCCGTAGGAATTGCACTTGTCCTTGTACGACTTGGAAAGAGTCTGAGAAGACATGCACAAAAAAGAATTATTTTTCTAGGAATACAGAAAATAAAGAAAAAACTGTGAAATACTCATCCAGAAATGGTGGTAAGCTGAAGCAGCATTCTCCACGAGGTCTGTCGTGTGCAGTTCAACGGCAAAGAAGTGGAGGGTGGGCGTGGGGACCACCCACTATGTAGTGTCACACTGACATCCGTCACGTGACGTTGGGTGGGCGGTCCACCACCAGACACTGCTAGCTAAAGTTTTCTGTGTGGTCCTAGTGCCTGACGGCTCTAGTCCTAATTACCCACTACACGAGCCCTCTCAAAGTAAGATCTATGAATTACAGGCAAGGGAGAAATTATACATTTCTGAGGCAAGACTTGAAGTGGAACAGTGAGGTAGTTTGGTGAAAAGATATAGATAAGCTCTTCCAGATGGCAGTGGCCTCAGGGGAGAAGGTTGTACCACCAGAAGTGGAAATGTTGAAAATAAGACAGAATGGAAGCCAGTATAGGAGTGGAGAGAGCTGGAGGGGTGCATGGGGTGACCAGGTCAGAGAGATAGGAAGGGGCAAGCACATTAAAGATCTTAAAAGGGAAAGCAATTTTAAACTGAATACAGAAGGGGGGCAGGGAGGCTATACAGGTCAGGAAAATGTAGAATCCCCCAAAGGCCCTCAGAGAATAGTCTCTGACCAACTTGTCACATACCTCTAAAAAATATAGTGTCCAGTGTGTACAGCAGCATGGCTTGTAGAAACTACACAGTAGCAACACTAAGAAATGCCTTGGCCTGGGTTTGTCGCAGAACACAGTTGACTGGTTTTACAGCTATCTCACCAACCACTCCCAGCATGTGAAGATTGATAAATCTTTGTCCGACACTAGGGGAGTAGCTGTTGATGTTCCCCAGGGCTCCATCTTGGGCCCATTCCTATTTGGCCTCTTCACGAATCCACTGCCTGATGCCTGTCGGACAGCCAATGTACTCCTCTATGCCAGTGATGCTCTCATCTGTTCCAAAAACCCTGATCTTGACAGCCTTACCACCACTCTCCAAAGTGACTTCAGATCACTAGAAAGCTGGTCCTCTAATAACAAACTGGCCCTCAGTTACAAAAAACACAGAACCTGCTTTTCTCTAGTCTCCCATGGAAGAGTAAAATTCCACCCTTTGTCAATCAGAATGGCCAGGGGCAAAACCTTGAACAGCTGGAGATATTCGAATACCTTGAAATAACTCTGGATGATACCTTATCTGTTGCCCCTCTCCCCCATGTTGACAGTCTAGTGGCCGTAGTTAACAGAAGACTGGGTGCCCTGAACCAGAACCAGAACAATCTCACTGGGGTTGCTTGATGCCTCATTGTAGTCAGCTCCATTCTGTCACAGATTATGGCCTCCTTGTCTACCCAGCTGCCCGTGACACTGTGCTAAACAGAGTAAAGCTGATTGGTAATACTGTAAGATCTGCTGCTTTGTACTTAGTGTGGATAACCTCACGCATAGTTGTACATTTTACACACTCACTAACTGGCTACCTTTACCATGCAGAATAAAATTCCAGACCTCTTTGCTAGCCAAAAAGACACTCTTGAGCCTAAAACCCCCAGCTTTAACAAATTGCTTCCGTACCATCTCTAACCAATACAACACCAGGAATATGGCCAGGAATGCCTTTAAGCCTCCTTTCCAGCGTACTCTGCTGGGCAAGTGGCCATTTGCTATCAGGGCTGCTTATTGGTTAAATGAACACTGCTGAATCTTCCCAAGATTAATCAGTTTGAGATCTTTATGGTTTGCCCTTGCAGTCCATTGTAACTGTAACTGTTAAACTGTTTTATTCTGTTTCTCTGTACATATTCTGTAACTTTTTATACAGTAATCTGGGGCCCCTCAGCTGCACGATCTAAGGCCTTTTCTCAGCCTCCCAATGTCTGCTAGCATGGCTAGGTGCTGTAAGGAGGTTGGTATAAGGAGGAACCATTTGACTCGTTTGGGTTGGGGTGCCACATGCACTGCAGTTGGTGGTAGGATCGAGGTAGTGGGGTGTAGAAGGTGCCCTGGGATAGGATGGGTTCTGGAGAGAGACCAAACCTGTTTAGTTCCCGTCACTAGGGTTCCCACCAGACAGAGTGGGCAGGTAGCCAGAGGGGCTGCACTGTCCACCAGTCCCCTGAGGACAGTGCTTTGCAATGCCAGATTGGTCAGAAACAAGACTGCAGTCATAGCGGACTTGGTTTCTTCGGCCGATCTGGCTTGCATTATGGAGACCTGGATTGGTGATGATGCTGGCCCAGTTTTAGAGGCTGCTGTCCCATCCGGATATACTGTGGTGCACTGCCCCAGAGTGGAACGCAGGGATGGGGGGGGGTAGCTATTTGTTTTAGATCCGAACTAGGCTTCACTCAGTGAGAGCACCACATTCATTTTGAATGTGTGGCCATCCATGGGGGTCTGGATGCAGGTTGCCTGATTCTTTTGATTTACCGCCTTTCTGGGGCAGTGGGAGACTTTCTGCAGGAGGTGGCCGATTTCGTGGTTGGTGAGATGTTGGAGGCCCCCAGATGTTTAGTGCTGGGGGACTTCAACATCTGGGCCGACGACGAATCTTCTCGGCTTGGTTCCAACTTCCTCCAGACTATGTCTTCCTTGGGCTTTGTGCAGGGTGGTTCCTCTGTAACTCATCTGGGTGGCCACATGTTGGATCTGGTGTTCTCACTGGGGCTTGAGAGTAATTGTCTCAGGATTGATCAGGTCATTTGGTCTGATCATTACACGGTGAAGTTCTCGTTCGGGGCCCCACCCCGGTAGCCCTCCCCCTGCAGAGATGGTCAGCTATTGCCCTTTGCGGGGGTTGACCCCTGAGGGTTTTTTGGCGGTGGCTGACCCATCTAGTGTGGACAGTGCATGCCTTTAATAAGGCGCTTGCTGGTACACTAGACTCCCTCGCACAAGTCTGTCTATGACCCAGGTCTTCTCACTTGAGGTCCCCTTGGTATGATGGTGAGCTCAAGGAGATGAAGACCGTGGGTCGGAAATTAGAGCGCTGCTGGCGAAAGTCCAACCTGGAGGTGGACAAACTGGCCCTGCATGTGCACTACAGTGCATACCAGGGAGCAATCAACCGTAAGAAGGCAGAATTCCTGTCCAGGGAGATTGCTGCTGAGAGGAACTGACCAACTATGCTCTTTCGGACTGTGGACGGGCTTCTCCATCCTTCCTGTCTACAGCCAAAGGTAGCTTTTTCTAATGCATTGTGCAAAGAGTTTGCTCGGTTCTTCTCGGACAGGGTGTCTGCCATCAGGCAGGGGGTTCTGCCAGTGGGTCAAAGTTTGGCCGACAGTGGTCACCATGGGCAACCGGAGAGCTCTCCACCTGGTTGGGGCGAGTTTAGACCGGTGGAAGTAGCTGAGGTCATTGAGATTGCTTCCAAGCTTTCGAACACCTTTTGTGAACTGGACCTGGTGCCAGCTCGTTTCTTAATGAGATGTGTTGACTCCATTGGCCCAGTATTTGCCTTGATTGTCCGGTGCTCCTTGTTGGACGGGGTCTTTCCTGATGTCTTTGAAGGAGGCATTGGTGAGACCCCTTCTGAAAAAAACCTCATTGCACCCTGAGATCAAGGCAAATTACTGTCCCATCTCCAATCTTCCATTTTTGGGTAAGATTGAGGAGCATCTCGTGGCCCATGATTTATATGAGCTGCTCCAGTCTGGGTTTCTTGTGAGGCATAGCACAAAAACTGCTGGTTCAGGTGCACAATGACCTCCTTAGGGCTAGAGATCGAGGGGAGGAGACAATTTTTGTTCTCCTTGATCTCTCTTCAGAGTTTGACACAGTCGACCATCTAGTGTTACTTGACTGCCTAAGGGAATTCTGCGGACTTGCCAGCACGGTCATCTGCTGGTTTGAGTCCTTTCTAACAGGAGGCCGAGGGTAGTGATGGGGAATTTCTTCTCCTCCCCTGGCCACCTGTCATGCGGGGTTCCCCAGGGCTCGGTCTTGTCACCGATGCTGTTTGCCGTGTATATGCTGCCCCTGGGAGAGCTCATTAGGAAGTACAGTCTGGATTTTCATTGCTATGCCGATGATACCCAGCTGTATTTTTCCTTTGCCCCTGGAACATCTCACGCAGTGGAAGTGCTTAATAGCTGCCTCGCTGAACTCAATGACTGGATAGCCTCCAGCTGGTTGCAACTGAACCCCGATAAGACTGAGGTACTGGTGGTGGAGTCGAACAGAGGACGTGATAGATTGGCCTCTGGCACGGAGACGGGGCTTTTTTCTGGCTCTGTACCATTGAAGGCCTCTCTAGGGTGCGGGATCTGGGCGTTCTTCTGGACAGTGGATTGACACTTAAGTTTCAAGTGTCTTCCACTGTCCGTACTTAATTTTATCATCTGAGGAATATCGCCAGGATAAAGCCCCTAGTTCCGCTGCAGGACCTCCCCACCTTGGTACATGCCTTCGTGACGTCCAGGTTGGACTACTGTAATGCGCTCTATCTCGGGGTCTCTGGGGGTACCCTTCACCGACTGCAGCTGGTGCAGAACGCGGCGGTGAGGTTGTTGACAGGACAGTCTAAGTACTGTCATATCACTCCAGTCCTGTGTCAACTGCGCTGGCTGCCAGTTGGTGGAGGGTCCTCTTTAAAGTGGGTTTACTCACCTTTAAGGTCCTACATGGCCTGGGCCCTGGTTACCTGAAGGACCTTCTCATTCCTGCTGTCTCAACCCGCCCCCGGCGCTCCTCCTGTAGGGGCCTACTTGCAATTCCCAGGACAAGGTTAAAAACAGCAGGCGATAGAGCATTTAGTGTCTCCACTTCCGTCCTGTGGAATTTGCTTACTCCAGTTGTTAGGGAGGCCCCTTCTGTGTAGGTATTTAAGGCCCGCCTCAAGGCCTTCTTGTATAATCGGGCCTTCCCAGACTGCGTATTATAGCCCTTGCTGTTTTAGAACCTATGTTTAGGTTATCCCTGGCTCTTTAGGCATTGGCTGTTATTGCCTAAGCTACTGTATATATAAATTTTGTTTTTTGTATTGTGTTATATCTACATATGTATTTTGTTTTATAATGTATAGTATTTATTTTTAAAATGTCTGGCACCCAGAGCCTCCAGGATGGGCATCTCTTAAATAAAACTTGCCTTGCCTTGCCATCTATATGTTGTTTTTTTTTTTTTCTTTTTCAAAACTGTAATGTAATTGTTCCATCTTACGTGCTTTGAGCCTGACTCGACTGCATTTCCTCTGGAACCAATTAGTGCACTTTGTGTTTTTTGTGACTATATATTTGACGTGGAACCTTCGTAAATGAGCACTTATGCTCAAAGGTATTCTCCGAAGTTTTCAGTAAATAAATAAATGGGAGCAATGTTATCATGTTTCTTAGTTTATTTGAGGAGGTGGGCAGTAGCCTTTTGCACATTTTATTTTTTGACTGGTAAGCAGATGGGCAAGAACTGCCATTTTCCAGAAACCAGTATACATACAGTAAACATACAGTAGTCCAACAGAAAATGACATTAAACAAAATATGAACATTGTAAGTCTTGCTGGACTCTTGAAAGCTAAGACTTGGGAAGGCTGTAGAGTAGGGAGTTTCAGTAGTCAAGATTAGAGGAAGTGAAGGCATGAATAAGGACTTCAGCAGAAGAGGGATTCAGGAAGTGGTGGACATGGGCAGTCTTTCAAGTCTTTCAGTTGTAGAAAAAGGAGTGGTTTTGCAGTTAAAGAAGATGTGGAAGTTGAAGGGTATAATAGAACAATACAGTTGTGGACTGAAAAGGCAAAGGGTGAGGTCCAAGTAAAAAAAGATGGAGATAGAAGGTTGACCAAGGAAGCTTCTCTTTCCCAAGAAGAGCACTTGCGTCTTGGACACATTTAGTTGAAGGAAATTTATAATTAAACCAGGCTGTGACCTGGCTAAGACGGAAGGAATTGTTAGAAGGCCCCTATGACTAAATACTGCAAAACATATTGTTTAATTTATTTAAATAACCATCTCCGTCCAGCACTGAATTCAGAATTATGCATTTTCCATCAGTTAATCTCAGTAAAACTCATTCTGGCCACTTTGATGTTCCAGAACATTTCTGTACAGATGACTGGAGTTCAGGAGCAGACTCCAGTTGCCATGTCTGGATGCAGGCCAGACTGCAGGCAGCTGCTGGAGGGCGCGTGCCTCAGCCAGGGAGGGTTGGTGGTGGGTTTTGGTGCATTGGGACCCCCTGCTGGTGGACAATGAAGCTTACTTCTGCAGAGGTATGCTGCATCACCGAGGCTGTGCTGTAGGGCACATCCCATGCCAAAGGGGAGGAGGAAAGATGAGGGAGAAACATGGGCAGAAAGATCCCATGCCGTCCATAGGATGCTGATTACCTGAACAGGATATATCCCTGAATAACAGGTTGTATCCTGGGAGATGGCTTGAAGGGAGTAAAAATTCTGTTTGGGGAAAAGATCTCATCCTGGGTCCAGTTTGGATTCAAAATTACTTTTTCCTGCAACTCCCGAAGCCATTTTGGTTAATGGTACCCCCAAAAAAAAACATTAATTGCCAGTCCATTATTTCTACAGTTGACATTCTTCTCTGTCACTGTGTGATCTGTTTTATTTCAGCCCTGGACAGATTTTTCTTGTCTCTCTGACCTCTTTACTCTTTTTCATGGGTTTTATTTGGAACTTTTTCTATGTTTATAGTTTCTCTGCCCCCCAGGTCTCTTAATTTTTCTCTGTGGACTGTTTCCTCTCTTTATTACCCAGGTATCCAAAATAGTTGAGGAACTTGTCTGTTCCCACCTAAAATCTTTTTTAGAAGTGCAAAATAAACTAAATTATCAGTTGGGCTTTATTTCTAACCACAGTACAACCTCGGCACTGATAAAAGTTGCGTCAGACATCCAGCTCACCATGGACAGGACAGGAGGTCATTCGTTGGAGCCTTTTTTTGTTGACTTGTCGAAAGCTTTCAACACCATGTGCCACAGTATCCTCTGGTCCAGGTTGACCTCAGTGGGGCTGGCAGATTAACATTGATGCTAATGCACACGCCCAAAGTCATGGCTTCAATTTCAAACAAAAACATTTACCCTAGTTGCAGCACCCATTTTTAAAATAGCTACTTTGACAGCATCAGAAGAGTGAATACTATAGAAAGATTTAGTTTGTGCAAGTTCATTTCAGAATTTGAAACTTGCTCATGGATTAGTTTACCCACCTCTCTGCCAGGGATCGACAAATTTACATGGTAGTCCAGGACAACCGACCTATCCAAAAATGGTAGTCCCACTGTTTAGACTGGTAGTCCAGTAGTCGGAAGGCCATATTTTAAGGAAAACGTATAAAAAAAGTGATGTAGCAACAAAGTAAATGGCTGTTGCATTGTATTATTAATACTACACAGATGTAGGTTATTGAAAACAGTAAAAATGAAGATGTATGTTTAAATTTTACTGTTACACAGGTTGAGACTTGGTTATTTTTTTTTCCAGTCTCCTAAGTCAAACTTTATTCTTTTATTTGACTCCTTTTTGCCAACTTTCTTCAGACATGGTTATGATGTACTTTACTGCAGTACAACACTCCTTGCTTTTCCCCTTTATTACTTTTCCTTAGGGCAACACAGTCCCTCGATCTTTTATTTATCTATCGAGGCTGTTTTTGTCCAACTTATTCCCACTCTGTTGGGATAATTTTTGCCAAGTTCTTCAGTTATCCTGTACACTCCAGTGTAAGTTTTTTTTGCCCTCCTTTATTATTTTTTCTTAGGGCAGCATCAATCAAGTCACAAAGCCCTTGTCTCTGTTTGATTCTTTCTTGGATGAGTGACTCCTGGCTACTAGGCGTTTTTCTGTTCACTCTCCTCCTTTGTAACAAATCTTAAATCTTAACCCTTCCTCTCCCTTTCTTAATAATTGTACCCCAGCCTCCTTTTAGTCTACCTTCCTTTAATATGGTCTCACTCTCTCCTCCTCTCAGTTAATCCTGTTCTGGTGGTAATTCACTCAGCTCTTCTCCCCTTTACTTTACAGTCGCCACCACTTAAAACGGGCACATTTGTGCAGACACATTCTACCCATTATAGCGAGTGGTCGATGTAACGTTTATGCATAGAAAACATTGCCCATTGGTGTGGGGCTCCTTTGTCCTTTGTGGTAAAAAGCTCCTTGCTTCTGTAATCCAGTGGTGTGTGCCGCAAGGTCAGGATTGGAAGGAGGGAAAGTCAAAGATGAGGCTTTAACGGTAGTTGCGGCTCTCCAGACTCACGATTGTTCTGTTTACAGGTTACTGTATCTGGTATGTAGCTGTCTACTCATTTTATAGGCTACTGGTGGCAGACATAGAACTGACTGGACAGTTCAGTAAACAGATGCTGTGCAGACAACAGAGCTGAGCTGAGCTCCGACAAGACGCACGATTGTTCTGCACACTGCTAGGACCGCATCTCTGTGCCGCAGAACCCAAACCCGATTCCCATGACTGAATTGCGGCACTAAAACTGGGTCAAATAATTGCTGCTTTACAGACAACAGAGCTGAGCTAAGCTCTGAACAGACTTTCTGATCTACTAGAGTACCTCTTTCTATTTTGTGCAGATAAACTGCTAATTGGTGTCAATTCACACTTCGGCATGGTCCACAAACTGCATGCCGAAGTGTGAACTAACACTGACTAGCAGCTAATCTGCCTGAAATAGAAGGCGGGCACAGAATAGTATAAGCAGCATTTTCAACATCAAATCCTATGGAAAGGGCCAGTGGTAAATGAAATTTGCCTGCAATAACTGACTGCCTGTTTAAACCATGGGCGCTATAAGTGGAGGAGACTGTACTATGGCTGCAAGGTCAGTCTTTTATTTACTACCGTTCGATCACCAACCCTTTATTATTTTTTTTTATTCTGTCATCTGGGGTAGATTTCGTCTCTGACACACTCACTGATGGTCGGCAGCAATCCAATTCAGCTTGTGGTAGGGACTTCCGTGTCCTGCCCTTCCCTTCTCCAGGCTCACCCTCCCTAACTGTTGTCGCCAGTTTCTCTCCTCTGTTTTTGAAACTCCAAATTTTTTTTATATTTATAATAACAAGGCAGCAGCAAAAGTGGCAGGCAGTGGATTTCATGCGGTACCCAGCTCACACTAAAAACATAGACTCCACACATGACCAACTTGGAGAATCAGGTATGTCCCTTTTCCTTGCACTGAGCTGGGAAAGTGAGCGAGCATGCCTCCGATTACACCAATTCACCACCACAGCCAATTTGTGTCCTTTACCATTCTCAGCCTGGTCAGTTATTGGATGCCATGCCATGCCAGCCAATCTAATGACTGGCTCTTCCTCGGTTCCCTGCAGTCGTGCCTTGCTCCCGTACTCAGCGCTTGCGCTCCTTCACCGAAGATCATGTGAGTTCCTTGTTGGTCACATGACCAACAAGATGGACGGACTCCCATATCACAAGTGAGCTCCCTAGTGGAGGAGCCTGGCACTGCAGTAAAGAAAAACTGTTTCTTTTTTTTTTTTTTTTTTTTAGTACTTGTCCGTGGTCCAGCACC
Source organism: Neoceratodus forsteri (assembly GCA_016271365.2). NCBI lineage: Eukaryota > Metazoa > Chordata > Ceratodontiformes > Ceratodontidae > Neoceratodus > Neoceratodus forsteri. The sequence goes on along the minus strand of CM057454.1, from coordinate 118,303,179 downwards.
TCTGCACCAACTGCTTGTCCCTGACTGTGATCTGGTACCCTGGCACGTTGGACTGTTGGATTTGTCGAACCCTGCTCTCTGCCCTACTGATCGATGTGCATGCGCAGGAGTACCAGTACCTGTTTAGGTTGGGTCGAACATAATTTACCTTTAGCTAATAAAATGATGAAATGTAACATTCAGGCACTTCCTGCTTTATTTTTGCATTCTGTGGCCATTAATAATGCCAGCAGGACATAGAATGAACATGTTATAGAAATGTTAGGAGACAGTATAGCGCAGTGGTTTTAAGGCTCTGAGCTGCAATCCTGGAGACCTGGGTTTGAATCCCACAGTCCCCACTTGCATACTGCGTGACCCTGAGCAAGTCACTTAATTTTCTTGTGCTCCCAGGTCACACCTGTAAACAAGCTTCAGCTTAGTGGGTCTCCTGGCTAATAATTAAAAAAAAAAAAAAAAAATCTGACTGTGTCCAGTCTCACCCCCGCTTACTTCCTTCTCCCAGTCCCCTCCAGGTAGCTTGCCCACCCGCACCTTTCCCATCTTTATAAATATTTTCCTTTAATGCAAGTGGAGCGGGTGCCCACCGGTACAGTTTCTCTTGACCCCCTCCTTTGCAGGTTGCCAACCCCAGTTCCTCAACAAGCCCAACACTGTGGAGCCCAATCCCAGTGTCAGAATGTATCTGAAATAAAACAGTCCCTTGATATCTTGATTTTTTTTTTTTTTTGTTTACCCAGTAAAAAAGAAAAACGTCCATCAATGTCTATTGCACCAGTAGTTTCCCCACTCAGCATCTAGGCAAGGCAAGGGCAATGCAAGTTTATTTAAAAGACGCCCAATCCCAGAGGCTCTGGGTGCCGTACAAATTTTAAAAGCATTATACACAAACATTCAAGCAAAATAGAATAAAAATCACAAACTATAAATAGATCATACTCTAAACATCAAATGCTTGCGAAAATAGTAGTGTCTTCAAGCGGGCCTTAAAAGCATCTATAGTGGGGGCCTCTCTGACCACAGCTGGCAGTGAGTTCCATAGAACAGAAGCCGCAACACTAAAGGCTTTGTCGCCGGCTGATTTCAGCCTTGTTATAGGAATGGTCAGGAGGCCACCACTGGAGGATCGAAAAGGGTGGATAGAGGGAGTAGGTGTCACCCCACACTCTCCCCAGGCCCTTACTTACCCACCGGGGGTCTAACGCTATAATCCTCTCTGGACTGCAGACAGGTTTTCACTCTTCAGAGCCAGGCTATGAACTGATTTTAATGGGGTGTTGAACTTTGTGGTAAAACGTGTCCATTTTTTAATATTTTTGCCCCAAATTGTCAACATGCCTTCTTTGGGACCCCACCTCATGAACAATGGCAGTGAAATTAGGCAAATCTGAAAGGTGATCTCATGGTCGCTGCACGAAATCGCCTTTCATGCAGGAGTCGAACATTTTCTACACCCTTGTTCATGAGGAGGGGTCATAAGAAGGCTATGTTGAAAATTTGGCTTAAAGATATTTAAAAAAATAAATAAATAAAAAATATGAGCCTATGTTGAAATTTGCAGAAGCAAGCTTGTATCTTTAGTAATTTTCAATATTTTGACCCCAAATTTTCAACATAGCCATTTCTTCACAGCACCTCATGAATGTGACATCCGTCATTTTTAAAATCCTGGCCAAAATGTATTGAAGTTTCGGTGGTACGGAATGACATTTTGTCAGGCATTTGAAAATTTTCACCTACCAGGTTCATTGGGGGATAATAAGAAGGCTATGTTGAAATTGGTGTACAAATATGGTAAAATGCCCAGGTTATGACTCAACATTACAGTGTTTCAGCATTCACTTATAACTCCGCTAACTTTCAATATTTTGAATCCAAATTTTCAACATAGCCATTTTTCCACACCGCATCATAAACATGACATGTCAGTTTTAAAATCCTGGCTGAGATGTGTTTCGCACCTCTTGTGCGAAATTTCATTTCAGCCAATATACTATAAATGGTACATATATGTCATGTCTAAGGCGGGTTAAAAAATAAATAAATAAATAAATAAATAAAAAGTTTCAACAGTCAGCAAACATTCCGCATTGATAAATGCTTGTTTAGAGTTGGGGTCTAAAGTATGAAACCTATTGGATGTTGGTATTGGATAATTAGGCAAAGGGGCTTTATCCTCTGGAGGGGTCTGATCAATCATTTGATCATTGTTAGTGCTAGTTACCTGTTTTTTAAATAATTTTTCCAGTTCAAGAATGTTGAGTCCCAGTTTTTTTCTAATAACTCAACTTTCTCCATTAGTTTCAAAACAAGATCGATGTCTCCGAAGAAGATGTCAATTTGTGGGAAATTATTGTATGTTTGAGCAATATCAGTAAAATTATTTTTTTTAAATTAAATCATAATCCTTTTAGTTTTGCCTACTGGTTCATGTTAAGGCATATGCCATTCAATGAGAGACAATGATTTGTGTATTGTCTCTGGTTAGAGTCTATTGAGGAGTCTAAAGTACTATTAATATGAAGAAGAGCTTCATTGATGATAAAAGTAGCTCTCTACACTGAAGACTACACAAAAAGTTTGAAATTTTATTCACTTCAGTGGGAATATGGAGGACATCAGTCTTGTATCCCAACATAGCTAGAGAGTCTTTCTTCTCCCAGAATAAAATTACATGTCTTTCTCGTTTGAAAGAAAGTCGAATGTCAGATTCCTGAATTTCCCTACCCCTGTTCAATCTTTTAACGACTAATTGTAATTCATTTGCATCTATTCATGGTAGTAGGTATATATCCTTTTTTTTTAAGCACATCGTCTGATTCACATACACTACATTTAATGCCTTTTACAAGAACATACTAGAAACTGAATCATAGTAAAGGAAAAATAGGAGTCTGTGACCAGTTTACGGGGACAAAGGTTTGAAGGTTTTTTATATGAATAAATGGTGCTAAAAAAGATGAGCTTGGGGGACCCTCTCAAAAAATTTGGGCAATTGTGCTAGGTGGCCAAATTCAAGATGGCAGACTAAAATCTCTAAAATAACATATCTCCGCTCATAGTTGTCGTATAAAGCTGTATTTGGTGGGGGCGCTGTGGAGCAGCTTCATGGCGGCAGCTAAATAAGATGGTTGTCATTACAGAAATATTAAAATACACTAGAAGCCTTACTTTTATTATCCAGATACGGTAATAATAGTATTGATATCTGCCTGAGAATACCTGGTGTAACATGGGACCAAATAAAAGATGGTAATCGCACTTCTCAAAGCCTTGATGTCTTCTTGTCTCCAGCGGGCTCCTCTAAAAGCGCTGGGCTGACTTCAGCAAGTGGGATGGAGGCGCTGGACTTACCATCCGCACAGGTCCTCACCATGCTCACAAAAATACAGGCAGATGGAGAAGAGACTAATAGCTAGCTGCAGTGGAGGCCAAACTTACTGAGAATGAGACAAACGTTCAAGAAAACATTGCAGCTATTAAGGATTTTAACGAGGCACACGCCAGACAAACTGACTGCAACACCGCATATATATGGGATCTAAACTTCCTGAAGGCCAAAATTGAGAACCTGGAAAACAACTAAATACAAGCTAATGTTAGGGTTTGGGCTTCCCACCCCGGTATGCTGGGAAATCAGAAATCCTGAATGCAGTGGCAAAAATTATCTTTTGAGACTGAGAACTATTCCCATAGAACTCTGATGTTAAATTCTTTAAAAGGTTTTGAGATACCACAAAGGCCTTGGTCACGAGGGGATCTGATACATAGGCCTCTTGCTGCAGTAGTAACTTTATCACCACCGGAGACTCTGATACCTTACTACAAGCTGCTTGCTCTAGAGGAGACATAGTGTGGGAGGGCAGTAGCTTAGCTTTCTTCCCTGATCTGTCAGCACAAACATAAAATCAGAAGAAACAGCTTCAGACCATCAAGAAGGATCTTTTGAAAAATGGTATTCAGGTGTAGCTTACTTACCCTGCCAGGCTACAAATCCGACATGAATCCAAGCTGCATCTCTTTATAGACCTGATTTCAGCAGCCAGTTTTGCAGAGGAGCTACTCGAAAAATGGAAACCCCCCCAGAGAACTCCTCTGATGAGGAAGGGTGATGTATTGTTCTATGCACTTTGCTATCGACAGTCCTGGATAATAGTGTAGTCAGATTTATAGTCAAATATTGTGCTACATGTTGCTGGCAATTACTGGTTGCGAGCCGAGAAATTTAACCTAGTTGGCTGTATTTTCTTATCTTTCTGTAAGGCTACTAATATGATGTTCTCCTTGTACAATAATATTCACAGTTACTAGTTTGCTAGCATTTCGTGTAATTTCTTAGTACCATGGCCAAGATTACTGCTCCAATGATTAACAGTACAGTTAAATGATCTTATGTGGTTAACACTATGAACATTTAAAAGATTGGTGTATATATGCACCACTCAGTTTGTGAACGTTAAATAAAACTTTTTTTTTTTTTTAAGTCATCTGTCATCCCAAAGAGTAGGTTTCCTTGCTTTATCAGATATGTGGGGTATACCATGCAATTTAACTGAGACCAAGAAATCGCTAAATCCCCTGTTCATAGGTTTCTAGCCAGTTGGCTCCCTCATAGATTTATAGCTCTACATGGGATTCAATATGCTGTGATTTTTAATTTTTCTCAATCAATGGTGGTGAGAGTACAACTGTTGTACAGTATAACGGAATCAAACTTTACTCCTTTATTGAGTCGCCAGCAGAACCCCACACTGCGTGGACATAGCGATCTGATACTAGACAACATATCCGCTATGAAAATGGTACTGTACACTCAGTTTGGAAGTCTGAGTACCTCACTTCTTCTACTTCATGTATTACATCTTTCACTATAAATCCATAAAAACTTATAAATAAAAAGTAAAAAAAAAAAAAAAAAACCTGTATTTGGTGTCTAACTGGGGGTTTTGAGGGTCAAGGAATTCATTTCTTATAATAAAAATGTTCTTTCTTGAAGCCAAAGACACCATGACAACATGTTCTCAAATTTCTGCAATAATGGGGGCTTAATTCCAAGTTCCCCAACCCCAAAACTTGAAATTTAAGTATATCATGCATGTCATTTTTCAGTGTCCGAAAAATAGGCAACTTTTATTTTTACAAAATCTGAGTTTGCACAGTTAACGGTTTTAATTGAAAAGCTCTAGTTTGGTAACATTAGTCGGATTGTACAATTATCTAATATCCATGATGTTTGAAGCCTTACTGCTGTCGTAACATTCTCCAGTTAATGTTTGAAGTGCTGTCTTGCATGCCCAAAATCTCCTACTCATTTTCTTCTTCCACATTATTCTCAGTCATTATCTGAATCTTGGTCTGTATCAGGTTCTGCATCAGATTCTGATAATCTTTTCCAGCTGTTGAGACCTTCTCTTGTGCTACAATATCCCTGAGGCTCTTTGGTAGAGGTGCCTTTGTGTATTGGAGAGGTTGAGATTTCCCTTCAGTCAGAGTCCAGCCATGGTCCAGTGGTGATGGTGGAGCATCGGACTTGTCATAGTTGAGCCAGATGTATACCTGGTAGTTTACTCGCTTCACCTTCAAATCATGTCAGTCATGGTCAGGAGATAGTCTCTGGATTGACTTTCTTTTCATTGTGTCCCACTTTGATGCCCGTGCCTCAGCTAGAGTCTTGCTGATGCTATCTCGATAGAAAAACCTGATGGTGAACATTGCCATGCTGTCCAAAATATTTGGTCACTGGGAGACTCTTTCCAACATCTGACAACAACCTATGAGTTGCTTCAGATTTCAGTGCACTTTGAAATACCGACTTCTCTCCATGTCCAAAGAACCCTGAGACTGCATCTGCTCCCATGAGTATATGAATAGGTACAATGACTTGAGCAACTTCTTTTGAACACACTGCTTTGCATTCAAATATGTTCTTCTTCTTGAAGCAGAGAACACCGTCAACCTGGTGTGATACATATGCAGCTAGGACTACTACGTCAGTGCCTTCTGCAGCAGGTACAACATCATCCTTTACTCCATTCTTCCTCAGTTGTGAGTAAATATACAGAAGTATTGTGTCTTCCTCTATGTGGTGGCACTGGAACTCTTTAATTTGCACATGTTCCTTCTCGGAGGACAGATCCCAACAGTTGCTCCTCAAAGAATATAGAAATCGGATGGCTGGATGTTGATGTGCAAACACCCTGAATTCACCCTTCAGGAACTGCTGGATACGTATTTTGTTGCCTGGGTTTTTGAACATGTTGTGGAACTAGTCTTGATACAGATATATACTGTGTGTGTGTGTGTGTGTGTGTGTGTGTGTGTGTGTAAAATAGTGAGAGATGGGGAGAAAGAGCGATGGGGGAAGTGAGAGAGAGAGAGAGAGATGGGAGAGATGGCGGGGGAGAGAGATGGAGAGGGGAGAGATTCTGCATCCCTGCTGTGTATGATGTGCATGTTATCCTGCATTCATGCTGTCTGTCTTTGATGCTCATCTCTAAGTTGTATGTATCATTCACAAAGATGATCTCGGAAGCTTTGGGGTGTCGAGCCAGGACAAGTGCAGCTACCTTATGAGCATAATCTGCCCATGTGTGGTCTGCCTCGTTAACACTTTTTTTTTTTTTTTTGTATCTTCTGCAGAAGGAGTGGCAAGCCTCCAAATCCCATGTCTACCAGGGTATTGTAGCTACTGATTGGGTGTAGTGGAACCAGGTTCAACTTTTCAACTAACTTAGATTTTTCCACTTTGACCATAGTTCCATTAGGATTGAATATTGAGAGACATTCCTGTGTCACATGATGTTCCATTACTTGTGACAGGTCAAATTTCTCCATGAACTTTTGAGCAAGAGAGATTACTTCTGCCATGGCATTGTTTTCCATTACACTTGTCCTCATTACAGTGGTTTTTGTTCCATCCCTGATAAAAGGTCGTCTACTGAAGTTGTACCTTTTTGTTTCTGTGAACTGTTACATCAGATGATTTCTTGGTTGAAAACATCCGCTCCTGAAAGAATTAGTTAACTAGTGATTCACCATCCTCATGTGGTGTTTCCCAGAGTCCTGCATAGGTTTTTCTGATGCAATCATTCCAGATTGGAGAGTCCTCAGTGTAGGCTTTGTAAGGTGAAAAGGATCATAGTCAAACACTGTGATGCAACTATCGAGATCCTGCACTGCCTGTTAATCTGCTCTTGAGTTGTGTGGTTGAATTTCCACTGTGGCATTGAGAGGTTGTCTTCATGTTTGCAATGGCATTCTGAGAGACTCTAATTCTATTTGTAAAGTTTGCATTTAGAGTGTGAAATAGCATCTTCTCATTCTTCAAAATTCCCATCCAACTGGCTTTCATCTTTGAGCCCTTGTTCATTGTCATTTCTATCCATAGATCCACTGGCAAGCTAGAGTAGGGGCTCCCTGTCATTGATTGTGCAAATAAACCATTACACATGTATTTGACTTTCTCCTCAGGTAGACAAGTAATCTTTAGCCATAACTCAATGAGCCATCTTCCATACTTGTCATTGTCATATACTTGCAGTCATGGCAACATCAGTCTGAGTAATGCATTGAATGCCTCCCAATCCTGAGTTCTTAATGCATGGATATTCATCATCAGTATTTCAGTCATGTGCATGAAGCTGAGCCAATACTTTGCCATTGAACTATCAGAATTTTCAACCGTTTAAAATTATTTCACAGTAAATGAAGATATCTCTTGATCAGCTTCTAGTTCATCATAGATCATCTTGAGCTCTTCTCATATGTTTGTGGAGGGGTGTCTTAGTTTTTCCAGCTTTTCTTGTACCTCTGGAGGCAAGTGTAGACCATCACCAAGTCCTTTTTGAATTATTCTGCGAGCCAGTACCTCGTACATCAGTCAAAGACATCTGATGTTTCTTGTAATGTTTTTGCACAGTGCTTTGTCAACTAAACCCTCCATAATCACACTAGCTGCAACAAGAATGTCAGATAAACCAGCTTATTGATTGCTGATATGAAAGAACACTGCACATGGAATGGACATAGGAATGGAAGGATGAGATCAAACTGTAGGATTCTCATTTTTCAGCTGAACAGTCAGAGCATAGACTGGTTGGTCTCCAACCAGTTGAATGAAGGGCATCGATTTATTTATTTATTTATTTCTTGCTACAGTGAGTACGCGGCATATCACCTCATGTATTACAGACTTGTGGGGTGGCTCCGGCAATGTGAGGTAGTAGTATGACTTGCTCTTTATAGCCAACTTCTGGATATTGGCTTGAAATCCAGCAAATGCTCCAATTGTCTGGCTTTCTGCTGGAATCTCTTTCCCATTGCTATCAAGAGCCAAAGAATGGACCATTTATTTAATCATTTGGTCCCTAGAGCTTTGTAGTGGGCTATCAACTTCAGTTCGAACTGATGGTAGACCCATTTGACCATCATGTAAGGTTGAGCTATGTGTTGTTTTGCACTGATATTTTTCATCTCAAGAGGCTTTGCCATGGCCAATTTAGGATGATTCTCCATAGAAACTTTAGTAGCAACATCCTCTGGTTGAACAAACATCACGTTTGTGCGGTAAGAGGCATCTGTTCTGGTCATTGTATTGTCCTGAAAGTCATCATTGTCTAAAATGGCAGTTCCAGGAAAATCATTGGCAAGCTCTTTAGGACAGCTGTCATTCTTCTTAAATTCAAACTTGGCCCATGTAGCATGCAGATTAAGAACATCCTGGTAGTTGATTTGTCATTGATGACTTGACCTGTAAGGAAGTGTGTTTCCCCATGATGAATGAAAATAAGTGATTACAGGGCTGCAATCTCTGGATCCTGGCAGGCATCACTGAAGTCACTGGCAGCAGGATTCTTTAGTCGGGTTAGAAACTTTTGTAACCAGGATTGGGTTTGTCAGTGTTCTGAAGCGCATCAATATATGGAGGCCATCTCATGCCTGTATTGCACAATAACTTATCTTTCAAGGGTCTGGCAGTGGTATTCAGTAGTTGTTCCTTGCTCACTCCCGATGGGTAGATCACTGTTTCCACATAACGTCCACCTGCAGATGTTCTACACTATGGTACTCTCAGTTTTGTGGAACCAATCATGAAATCTGATCCTGTTTGCAAATCCTCTTGAATCATCTACTTTGTTGTATTTGTATCATAACCAAAATTCCTCAAGTTATTGTAGTCCATCAGTAGTCCTTGTAATGTTCTTGGCTCGTTTATATCCAATACAACTGTTCGTACGTGTTTGGAGAAAATTTTTTTGAACTTCTGCAAGACGAACCTGTTGTAAGTGGAGATCTGAATTAATGTTTTTGTCCTGGTGATCTATTGGAGAGACTTATTTTTTTCCAACAGGAATGATACCGAATCTCTGTGGCAAAAGGATCTGTTGTAAAATCAATTACAGCTAAGGTACGGTCATGCATTATAGCATCTTCTAGGTACACTGTGCGAGTCTTGAACATGGGAACCTGATAAGACATAATATTGTTGGGGACTTGTTAGGAAGGTAAGCTACGCTTCCTACAGAAAGTTTCATTTTTTTTCTTATTGGCATTAAGAAGAGAATTGCAGGATTCCATTAAAGTGTAGTAATTTTATAACCAGAGGGGGTGAAATACAATTGAAGTTGCTTGATTCCTGTGCTAGAGACCTAGGATTTGGAAGGATATTTGTGCAACATTTTAGAAGTGTCCTGCTGGCTGAGCAGTGAGTTAATTTTTATCCCTGGACTCAGTAGAGTAGTTTGTGTAGGAGCAGTGGTCTAGTAAATTGTGGTGTTGGTTGACTTACTTTAAAGGACAGTACTCACCAGGGTGGTGGAGCAGTGGTGTATTTGATTGGTTGGTTGTTTCTAACAGTCACCAGTGGTTGTAGCCTTCCCACCCATCCTTCCCCTCACCCCGCCCACCCCAGGCGTGGCATTTCCTTTATAGCCAAGGTTCTGACATCACTTCCTCAACAGGTCTTGGGCAGAACTGTCATATTCTTAATAACCCAGCACAGTGCGTAAAGGGTAAGTACACTAAAAAAAAAAAAAAAAAAAAAAAATGTATATATTACTCATTGTATATTATAAGGAAGAGGGACATGTGGGGAGTGGTGCAATGCACTGGCTGTGGGGCAGCAGTTTTCCATGAGACATTCTGGAACCTGCATTGCTGCCCTGTTTGCAGGCAACTGTCAGCTCTGAGGGAGGAGGTTGCCCACCTCCAGGCTGAACTGGCAAGGACTAAGGAGGCCTCCCCCACCCAAAGAACACCAGTTCCACAACCACTGCCTCAGAGGTTGCCACGTATGAAGACCAGATGGACCACAGTAGGTTCTGGGAGGGTGAGGGTGGTGGAACAGAGGCGTAGCCCCTGAGTTGTACCTCTACACAAATCATATGTCAGTCTGGCAAATCAAGGTTCCTCTATGATGAGACCCTCAGTGGAGACCAAAAAGAATGCTGGGGACATCCACAAGGGAGACCCACAAAAGAGTGGCAAGGGACACCACAGGGGAAAGAAACAGCTTCTGATAGGGGACTCAATTGTTAGGGGTGTAGACCTGGGGAAGGGAGGGGAGAGGAGAGGGAAGTAAGGTGCCTGCCTGGTGCCATGGCTTGGAGGGACAGGAAGCAAATCATCAGGATTGCAGAAGCAGCATCACAGGAGAGGGAACTAGATATCATTGTCCACCTAGGGACAAATTACCTAGCTAGGCATGAGATCGGTGCAGTGCAGGATGAATTTGTGGAGTTGGGGAGGGGTCTCAGACGGGTAGCAAGCACGGTAACTTTCTCAGAGGTGCTGCCAGTCTATGGCAGGGGTGAGGCTAGGGTACTGCACACTATGCAGTTTAATGAATGGTTGCAAAACTGGAGCAGAGCACAAGGCTTTGGCTTCACTGGGGACTGGGGGTCCACCTGGAGAGATGAAGGTCTGTACTGGCATGATGGCCTGCATCTGTCCAGGAAGGGAAACAAGCTCCTAGGTGACAGGTTTAAAGGCTTCCTTGGCAAGCTTTTAAACTAGCCAAGGGGGGAGGTGCTGATAGGAAACAGGAAAGTTCAAGCCTCCCCCCACAAAACATGGCAGGTAGTAGGGTAAACACTGAGGTACAGAGCTTGACAGAGGGCAGGACAGGGGTAAATGGAAAAGTAGACAAGGGCAATAAGAGCAGGGATGGGGTAAAAAAGAATAAAGCCAACATTAAACGGAGGGCAATGAGTACCAATGCCTGTAGTCTGGGAAACAAGCTTCCAGAGCTAGTAGCCCTGATGGAAGAGGAACACTTGGATATTGTGGCAGTCACAAACATGGTACATGGAGAACCATGACTGAGATGTCAACATACCAGGGTACACAATCTACAGAAGGGACAGGGAGGGTAAAAGAGGAGGTGGAGTAGCTCTCTACATAAGGGAAGGGATCAAAGCTACAGAACTAAAAAGTAAAGGGGGGAGGACAAGAGGCACTCTGGGTCACCTTGGAGACAGAGAATGGCATCACAGTCTGCACAGGGGTTGTATACAGACCCCCGTATCAAGGGGAGGAAATGGACAAGAAAATGATAGTGGGCATTCTCAGAATGGCTGAAAAAGGGGAGATACTGTTGATGGGGGACCTGAATGTGCCAGATGTTAACTGGATGACATGGACTGCAGCCACATCCAAGAGCAGGGTCATTCTCGATGCCCTACAGGGGGCATGCCTTAGCTAGTGGTGGAACCCACTTGGGAGGGAACGATATTAGACCTGGTACTCTCAAATGGAGAGAGGATCACTAATTTAGAAGTCAGTAGACATCTGGGAAAAAGCGACCACTGCACAGTGTGCTTCACAATAAACACAACCATGGAGACAAGCCATACGGAGACAAGGATACTGGACTTTAGGAGGGCTGACTTTGGCATAATGGGTGAATACCTGAGGAATGCATTAGCAAATGGCCAGAAAGGAGGGGTGAAAGAACAATGGAGAAAAATCAAAACTGCTATCATGGCGGCAACAAGCCTTTGTGTGAAACAAATAAAGAAAATAAAGCGGAATAAAAAAAACACTATGGTTCTCAAAAGAGGTGTCAGGGAAGGTTAAGAAGAAAAAGGCTGCATTTTAAAAGTATAAGGAATCACAGAAGGAGCACGACAGGGAACTGTAATAATTAAAGCAGAAAGAAGTGGGGAAGGCAGTCAGAAAAGCAAAGGCCCAAACCGAGGAAAAGATGGCCAACTCAGTTAAGAAGGGGGATAAAACCTTTTATTGGTACATTAGGGAGCATAGAAAGGTTAAGGGAGGGATAGTGAAGATTAATAAAGAAGAGGTTAGGTGGGCAGAGGGAGACAGTGAAAAGGCAGAGATACTGAATGATTACTTTTGCTCAGTATTCACAAAAGAAGAAGAGGAGGAGTTACCTAAACCAAACAATAGAAGCAGTCTGGGTAGTGGGGTTGATGCCAGTCCATTTACAGAAGAGTCCTGAAAGAACTCCTAAAACTCAAGGTGGACAAAGCAATGGGGCCTGACGGGATTTACCCTAGAATCCTAAAAGAGCTAAGGGAGGACCTAGTGACACCACTAACCACACTTTTTTAACAAATCATGGGAAGATGGGGTGGTACCTAAGGAGAGTAGATGTGATTCCCCTTCACAAAAGTGGGAGCAAGGCAGAAGCAGGAAACTACAGACCTGTTAGTTTGACCTCAATGGTGGGGAAAATGATGGAATCACTTTCTGAAAGAAAGAATTGTTGAGTACCTAGAGGCCAGCGTGGCACAGGACCCAAAGCAGCATGGATTCACAGCAGGAAGGTCATGTCAGATGAATCTAATCGATTTCTTTGACTGGGTGACCAAAGTAATAGACCAGGGAAGGGCTGTGGATATGGCCTACCTAGACTTTAGTAAGGCATTTGACACAGTCCAGCACAAAAGATTAATAATCAAGTTAGCCAGCCTGGGAGTGGATCCCAGGGTGGTAGTCTGGGTAGCAAACTGGCTGCACAACAGGACACAGAAGGTAATAGTGAATGGAACGCATTCTGAAGAAAGTGGGGTTACTAGTGGAGTACCTCAGGGCTCAGTACTGGGTCCAGTCCTGTTTAACATCTTTTATAGATGACATTGCAGAGGGTCTGGAAGGAAAGGTATGCCTCTTTGCAGATGACACAAAGATATGTAAGAGTTGATACACAAGGGGGGGGTAGAAAGGATGAGAAGGGACTTGGCAAGGTTGGAGGAATGGTCAGACATATGGCAACTTAGACTCAATGCAAAGAAGTGCAAAGTAATGCACCTGGGAATTAAAAATCCAGAAGAGTACACAATAGCAGGGGAAGTACTAACAACAATAATGGAAAGGGATCTGGGTGTAGTCATATCAGATGACATAAAGGTGGGTAAGCAATGTGAGAAGTCAGTAAGGAGAGCCAGGGGTATACTGGGATGCATAGGGAGGGGCATCACAAGTAGAAAAAGGGAAGTGGTTATCCCTCTGTACAGACAGTGATGAGACCCCATCTGGAGTACTGCGTGCAGTTTTGGAGACCTCATCTACGCAAGGACATAGACAGGATGGAAGCAGTCCAGAGGAGGGCAACTAAAATGGTGCAGGGTCTACATCAGAAACCATATGAAGAGAGACTGAGAGAGCTTAATATGTATACCCTTGATGAAAGGAGGGACAGGGTTGACATGATAGAAACTTTTAAGTACCTCAAGGGAATCAACGAAGTTCAGGAGGGTAGCATCTTTCAGAAAAAGAGATGTGTAAAAACAAGGGAGCACAATTTAAAGTTAGAGGGGGGACGGCTCCGGGTAATGTGAGGAAATTCTTTTTCACGGAGAGAGTGGTGGATGCATGGAACCGCCTCCCTGGCGAGGTTGTGGGATCTAAAACAGTTGGGGAATTCAAACATGCATAGGACAGACATAAGGCAACTATAGTGGGGGGGTTGCAGGAAGTAGGCTGTTGGTTAACTAGAATCTGCAGCTTATCCAATAGGTAGAGAAATGGGCAGACTGGGTGAGCCAAGTGGTCCTTATCTGCCGTCAAAATCTGTTTCTATGTGCCATGCATCCATTTGTTGGAGAAGACACCACTTGTCTTGGCCAGGATGTTTTTTGTCTTCTGGCATCATGCACCAGACGCAGAGATCCTTTTCCTGTAGAGGACCACTCCGTGAAAGTTTGTCAGAAGGACCAGTAGCATTTTCAGGGGAACTGTCCTACTCAGATCGGGATACAGGGATTTCTTGCATCTGCTGTTTCTCTTTCCTAGTTTTGACTTGCTATAGCTTCCTTTTACTGGTGAATCCAGTCTTAACACAATTTGTGAAAACACATGCCTGTTGGAGCATTATCTTTTTTTTTTTTTTTTTTTAAAAACACTTCCATATTTATCCACCCCCCTCCATTCAAGTGCTATATTCTTCAGTTTGTTCCATGAATCAACTTTTGTCTTCATCACACACTATCACATACTACACACAATTTTTTAATCATCTCAACTCGATTCTTTCTGTTCTCTCGACTGTTTCTGCCGTTTTTATCAGGGGTGTCGACATCTTTCTAGTCACCAATTACAGAACTTAATTTGGACACACCTGCAAAAAGATGAAACGCGTGTGTGTGTGTGTGTGTGTGTGTGTGTATGTATATGTATGTATGTATATCTATATATCTTTATCTATATCTATATATAGATATATACACACGCATATATATATATATCCATATCCGCAGGCCGTGTGCATATATCAGAGCGAGACCGCACACCTCAGAGTGGTTTATCTATCTTATGAAATGTCAAAATTGTTTTGGAGGGGGGTAAAAGTGCAGGTGTGCAGTTGTGCTGATATATACATGGTCATGTAATGTGATTTATAGTCAGAACACTGGATTTGTATTTGTTTCTCATTTTATAAATATATAAATTTAGCTTCAAGAAAGAACATTTTTGTTATAAGGCTCTCAAACCCTGATTTAGACACCAAATACAGCTTATATGACAAATATGAGCTGAGAAATGCCATAGAAACATAGACTTTGATGGCAGATAAGGACCGCTTGGCCCATCTAGTCTGCCCATTTCCCTACCTACAGGATAGGCCGCAGATCCTAGTTAACCAACAGCCTATTTCTTCCTACCCCCCCCCCCCAAGAATTGCCTTATGTCTGTCCCATTCATTTTTGAATTCTCCCACAGTTTTAGACCCCACAACCTCCTCAGGAAGGCTGTTCCATGCATCCACTACTCTCTCTGTGAAATACTTCCTCACATTGCCCCGACCCTCCCCATCTTTAAATTGTGTCCCCTTGTTCTTGCACGTCTCTTTTTCTGAAAGATGCTACCTCTTGGATTTTGTTGATTCCACTGAGGTACTTAAAGGTTTCTATCATGTCCCCCCTCTCCTGTCTTTCCTCAAGGGTACACATATTAAGCTCCTTTAGTCTCTCCTCGGACGGCTTCTCTTGCAGACCCTGCACCATTTTAGTTGCCCTCCTCTGGACTGCCTCTATCCTGTCTATGTCCTTGCAGAGATGGGGTCTCCAGAACTGGACGCACTACTCCAGATGGAGTCTCACCAACTGTCTGTACAGTTTAGTGATTTTAGTGATTTTTGGTGTCCATCTTGAATTTGGCCATTGCCCACATTTTTGAGAGGGGCTCCAAGCCCATCTTTTTTAGTACCATTTATTCATATAAACACCACCTTCAAACCTTTGTCCCCATAAATTGGTCACAGATTCCTATAATTTTTCCTTTACTATCATTAGATTCAGGTGATACAGGGAACAGCGTTTTTACTATAACAGGATATTCCAGATGAATGCCCAGTCCATTTACAATATTTTGATTCCATATTTCCAATGCCCCTGTTGAAGTACAAGTAAGCACAGTAACATCCAAAGTTTTTTCTTTTTTTTTTGTTCCATCTAACTTTCATAATCCTATTACATCGATTGTTCAAATGAAATAAATACATAATCCCATTTTCCAGCATTTATGTAGTTTCTTGTTCTAAGATTTAAGCCCTCGACTGTTATTAGACCTTTTGATTCCAGGACATCACTAGGTTCCTGGGAAGATGTTTTAAGTTGAGGGGGAGTACATCTCTGATTAATATGCATATTATCAATTTCCGGAGAGTTAAGAGTCTTCAGTATCGTTTCCCTAGCCTCGCAAGTTGCTATATCTGACTTGTTTTTTATCTCTGCTTTACGTTTTTCTTGTTCGATTGGTATACTGTTATTACATTGTTTGGTTTTATTCTTGGACACTTTTCTGATTCTGAGATTTTATTTTCATTAAGGTAATGTTTTCTGACTTAAGTTTTCCCTTTTTATCATTTTTAGATTGTGTGTATGTGTGTGTCAGCTCAGTCACCTCCTCTTGCACAAAAGGTGATGGTAGATTGACCTGCACACACTTGTTAGACTTCTCTATTTTTGATTAATTTTTCCTGTCTTGTTTCTTGAGAATGAAAGAACCATTAGTGTTTTCTTTGTAATATAGTTTAAAATTATCTTCCACTAATCTCTGTCATATACAGATTTTTCATGACATTCGCTCATATGCTTAAGATTTCTTTTCTAAGTACTCAGTGTTTCACACATAACAATATTTGCTTGATTAGGGTTCCTGATGTAATTTAAAAGATCTTCGGACAATGTAGTCACAACTGGAGGCTCTTCTTCTTCTAGCGGAGTCAGAGAGTCGTTAAACACAGGCTCTAGATTTGACTTTTGTGTAAAAGGTTCCCAGGAAAATTTGGGAGATAAAACGTTTTAGTCCAGGAGAGGCCGGATTATCATTAGTGCCCTGGTCTGAGACATCAGGGTGAAGAACTTCCGGAAACTGAGAATAATTATGGTGATCTTCACTAGGAAATGTGTTCAAACCATTAATGGTTGTTCCTAAATCATTCATTACCTGGGTCAATTCTGAAGGTTCAGGTAACATCATTCCTTTTCCTGAACAAATTATCATTCAAATTGACCAAACAGATACCAGGTGAATTAATCCTATTCCCAATACTTATCTGTATTGAGTTTCTCAAGACTGCTATATAATCAAGCTCCATTAATTCCCCTTTATTATCCTTCATAGAATCATAAAAGCTTGACTGCAGAAAAGGACCTCACCGGCCCATCCAGTCTGCCCTATTTTTCCCCTTAAACCTCCCCCTCCCTGCCAGCCCCCACCCTCCCCCTGATACCCAGCCCCTTATGCCTGTCCCATGCCCTCTTACATTCTTCCACCGTTTCACCCCAACCACTCCATCCGGCAGTCTGTTCCATGACTCCACCACCCTCTCTGTGAAGAAATGCCCTCTCACATTGCCCCTGTATCTTTGTCCTTGCAATCTGAGGCTGTGCCCTCTTGTTCTGGCTCTCTCCTTCCTCTTTAGTAAACCCCCTTCTCCTACTTTATTGAGCCCCTTTACATATTTAAAAATTTCAATCATGTCTCCCCTTTCCCTTCTTGTCTCCAGTGTCTCCTTTATCCACATTTAGTGGCATTTCCCTGTAATGGGGTTGCAGTTGTTTTTATTTTCAAAGTCAGTAATTTTAGACTGAACTGCATCCTCTTTCCCTTTTCTCTTATTTTACTTTTTTGTGATTTTTCCATTATATGTGATTACATTAATCATTGCTAAATTAGAAGACTCCTTAGATTGCAGTGTTCTGGGTTATGTACATTGCATTAACTTATCTAACTCATTTAAGGCTGAGTGTATTTCATGATTTTGAGTTTCTGGTCCTCCAATATTATGTAAAACGGACTAAGACTAAATAGTATAAAAAATGTCTTGTTACAAGACTATTAAAAAACTGTAATTTAATTAACATATATTGAATGCTAGGCAGATTGTGTCACTAAGTCATCTTTAGGTGATAGAATGTCACCGATCTCTGAATTCAGCAAAGGAGAAATTTTGTTTTTAGAGATGACTGTGCTTCCTTCACTTGTTCTTGGAAAATGCAAGTCTTGGATAGATCTATTGGGGATTCACAGGACAGTCTCTTGAAAAGGATCTCTGCTTCAAATTAGTCCAGGACTTCTAGTTCTCCACTAAGAGACAACAGTGGCAGTTAGCTTCCACTAAAAATTAATGAGTAGAACATTTTAATAATTATCATCTCCAGGATGGTGTATTTATTATCTCCACCATCTTTCTTGGTAGCCCCCCTAAACAGCTCTCAAGACTCTTAAAGCTGTTAAAAATGTATGGTCTGAGGTCCCATATAACATCTTATTTTTTTTTTTTTTAATAATTCAGTTTAAACTGAGAAAATGTAGTGTTAATCAAAAAATAAGACATCTACTGGTTAGAATATACTTGGATATTAACAAAGTCATCCAACCAATGTAAATTTAAACTATGGTATTGTAAAAGAAAAAAAATTAAGAATAAATTAGCAAATTGGCAGAATTTATCTCTGTCTCTTTAGGGGAGAATAGAAGTCATTAAAATGATGGCTGTTCCTCATCTCATTTTGTTTTACAGATTTTATATGGTACTCCCGGACAAACAATGGTTTGCTGATCTTAAAATAATTTTTCAAACATTTTTATGGAGCAGTAGAAAACCCAAAATTGCATGGAATCACACAGCTATACATATCAGTGGGAGGGTTGGGATGCCCAGACCCTTTAAAATATCTAGAAGCACCATTTATAACATTGACTTGGGAATGGGCCTACTTTAATAACATAGAACATACAATTCTTCAGACAATAATAGAACATATGGGAGGAACCAAAAGATTAGAGAGGATGCCCTTTCAAGAGAAGTTTACAAATGTAAGCAAATGTACCAAGTGTTTAATAGTACTGAAATAATTTTATTCTTACTTTACAGCAACTAAACGAAAAATTAATAAGGAATATATATTCATTGATTACATGCAAAAATTAGACCTACAATTCCAGATCTCTCAGCAGCCAATGGAAAGAGATACAAATTGCTCCTAATAAAGCATGTACCTTTGCAAAAAATAAGTCTGTTCAAAGTAAGATAGTGAATAGATCTTATTTTTCACTACAAATAATACATAATTCTAATCCAGCATACTCAAATAAATGCTGGCATGGATGCGACAATATTGCAGTCATTGCTCATATAATTTTGTGGTTCTGCTGGCCTGGTGGCGCTGAGGGTTGAGGCACTGGACGCCACACCGGCGACCTGGGTTTGGGAATGGACTCTGGCCACCAGGGGCTGGCAGGGGAGAGGAAGGATTGAGCGTCTCATGACTGCTCTCCCTCCTCTGGGGAGGGTGGGTGCAATGCATCGCGCTGCAGTGGTGACTGGGCGGAGGCCAGCCACTGATTACGTGCATAGCAGGGGGCCGCAGCAGGCCTCAACATGGACGTGCTCTGACAGCACTGCACGTTCAGCTCCCCGGGGAAAGAAAAATGGCAGAAAATAACGTGGCGACCTCGGCGGCTGATGGCCGTGCCCTGTGCCCCCAGACACGAGTGTCTCCTTCACCGGGGTGCAGCCAACCATGTGTGTATGGGGCGTATAACTCTGCATGCCAGACCTGGTCCAGGGGTGCAGGTGCCGGTGGCTGGAGATCGCTGGGTCCACTCCACAGGGGAGCAGAAAATAGGAGGAATATAATTTATGGTTCTGTCCCAATATTAAAAAATAATGCCAAGAAACTAAAGAATTATTACATCGACTATTTTCTATTGTTGTAATAGCTAGTCCAGAAATATTTATTGTTAGCAAACTGGATACTTATAAGTTTACAAAACAACAGAAAATTATTTATGTAGGTTCTATAACTACTAAAAGGAATCATACTGGATTATTGGAACTATCGAACCCTCCCACAATCTGTCAAACAGCAGCAATATAATAAATGAGAGAAACCTTAGTAACAGAGACATTAGATTACTGCATAGAAAACCCAGAAGATTTTCAAATGATTTCATGGAATCATGTGATGACCTTTTTTCCTCCACTAATGAGAATGTAAGAAGTTTTAGAATTATTCTAGACCCCATATAAAATGACGCTGGAATACTATGTAATGTGAAATATGAACTGAAGTAATTGTTACTTATCAGAAAAAAGAAATTATTTTTATAAGTGTAATGGAAAATGTGAAAATAATAGTGTTCTAAAAAAAACATCTACTGGTTAGAAATTGAAGTGAGTATAAATTTGATACTTCTAGGGACATGGATATGTTGTTCATCCACACTTATTGGCAGGTTCCTTGCCGCTTTAAATCTTGCCGGAAGGTCTTCAAGCTGGCTCCTCCCACCCACCCAGGTGGTAAAACTCTCGGCTCCGCCCCATGACGCCAGATCTTCCTTACCGCTTGGAAGCTCAGGTTCCCTCCTTAACGCTCTGCGTTTAAGACTGATTCCTAATTCTTGAAGATTCGAAATCAAAGTTTTGCTAAAAGACTTGGTCTTTTCTCCTCCGCAACTGCGATGGACAAATCGACTCCGGTTTCGGAGGTGCCCTTGCGGGCAGAAGATGTCTAGGCGGATCCGCACTCCACATGCGTCTACTGCCTGGGCCTTGACACGACCGCGGGCCCTGCGACTTGTGCTCTTCTTTCGGCCTACGTCCGTTGAAGACGTGCTGCCCGATTACAACTGGGGTGCCCGAAAGAATTCCACGGTGAGAAATCTAAAGAGGCCGGTTGGCGGTGTCACGGTGGCGGGCTCGTGGGATCAGCTTCGAGCAGATGATCACCCTCTAATAGGAGGCGGGCGGCGCTTCTACCTCGGCTCAGCATTTGTCCCGCTCTCTCTCGGTGCCTCGTACTCGGCTTCTTTTAAGGAGCTTTGTCTGACCCTCTCGACGAAAGGTGAGGGTCCAGCTTCTTCGGGACCTTTTTCCAGGTCCAAAAAGAGCAAAAGTAAGTATCTCCGTCGACGCTCTTGGGAGCGGGAAAGATCCCCCCCTTCTTGTCGACAGTCGACTTCGATCGACCCCTCAGCTTCGGCCACTGGCTTCACGGTGTCCCCGTCAGGCCAGTTGGCCGAGACTCACGTCGACACGGTCGAGATTTTCTCGACCTGTTAGAAGCGGGTTGTCGGCTGGAGAAGCTGAAATCCCTCTCCCGGTTCCCCTGGTGGAGTTGAGGATCCCGATCGGCTCGTCTGTGCCTCGGTTCCGGAGCCTGGTGGGATCGTCCGAGCGAAGTGCGATTCCGACACTTCTCCTCGCCTTCCTCGGCCTAGTCGAGACTCTCGGTCTCGGTCTCGGACATCCTCGCGGTCCAACCGATCCCGCCGCCATAGGCGGTCTCAGTCTCGGCACCGCTTGCCACTCTTCCTCTTCCTCGGACGAGGGGAGGCTTCGGCGCCAAGTTGCGCCGGAGGTCCGAGAACATCATGTGGCAACAGTTTCCTTTTGACCGGGAATAAGCCGACCCAGTCGTCTTCCCCGCCATTAAGTGGCTGTCACGGGCGGGCAACCCCTGCGTTGTAGCTGAGGCCTGTTCCCCAGGCCTGATTATCATGTGGAACTCATTAAATCAGGGCAGCTCTTGAGGACTCTTCGAGTCGATGATAGTTCTCCCTCTTCTCAAAGGGCATGGACTTGAGTCCCGGGAGGGCAGTCAGTGGACGTAGCCTTAGTCCCTTCTTAGGGTTGCTGGCTCATCTGGAGTCTACGGGATGAAGCTCGAACCCGTTTCTAAATGGGCCAGGTATCCTCACGGAGATTCTGGACCGAGGATTCTCCTCGGAGGCCTTTCTGGTGGCCGAAGCCATAGTGAGTCGGCCTTGGAACTTTGGCAGCGTCCTGCTTCCTGCCTGCGCCTTGACCAGAATGGCCAGGAAGTATGCAGTCCCTACGGGTTCCCTGTCCGGTTTTGAACACCGCTCGGGGGTTGGTTACCGACAGCGTTTTCCGGCGTGCCGGGAACGCCAGGGATGTGGACAAACCTCCCGACAAGGAATCCAAGAAATTGGATTATGCCGGGCGAAAAGTCTATGCTGCGTCCTCTCTCGGCCTTCGTCAGGCCAGTTCGGCTGTCCTCATGGCACATTTTTCTCACACCTTGTTGGGCTCCCTGGATGAGGTTGTCCCTCATCTTCCCGCGGATCTGCAGACTACGGTCAGGCAGGTGCAGGACCAGGGCAGGGCAGTGGCCAAACAGCAGCTCCAGACTGCTTTAGACATCGGGGACTCATGTGCCAGGTCTGTGGCGGCCGCAGTGGCCATGCGTCGTCGGGCTAGCTGAGGATATCACAGCACCTCCGGATACCCAGCACAAGTTGGCGGATGTTCCCTTTTGGGGACTGACCTCTTGACCCCTGGGGTGGAAGGTCACCTGCAGAGGATCGAGAAGTCAATGCTACCTTGGACTCGGTCTCTTCCGCTCAGAAGGACAAAGGCAGCATAAGCCACAGCCTAAGCCCTTTAGTCCTTCTGCGCCTGGCCCTTGACCCAGCAATATCAGGGCCAGCAGGCTCGAGGCTTGGCATCCCAAGCCCAAGCCGTTGGCTTCCTCCAACAGGAAGCAGGAGGTAAAGGCCCAGGAGGTCCCTCGGCGGTCCCTCCTCCAAGCCTGCCCAGTGACGGGCTGAGGGGTGTCGCCCCCATCCCTGTCACCTCACTCCTGGTTCCCCCCGTGGGGGGACGGCTCAGACACTTCCTTTCTACCTGGTCCGCTGTTACCACGGACAGGTGGGTACTGGAGGTGGTGGGAAAAGGCCTATCTCTAGAATTCGAGCAGGCCCCGCTCTTCAGAGCCGTCGCACCTCGGGGGGCCTCGGGGTCCGCAGCCTCACTGGTGGCTCGTCGAGCCGACATCGCTCTCCTCCTCCAAAAGGAGGTGATCACGGAGGTAGAGGACCCCCCTTTAGACTCCGGGTTCGTGTCAGTATTTCCTGGTTCCGAAAGCGGACAGAGGCTGGCGCCCATTCTGCAACCTACACGACCTGAACAAGTTCCTAAGGTCTCGGACCTTCAGAATGGTCACTCTGGCGCAGATAATACCATCTCTGGAACACGGGTGTGGTTCTGCTCTCTGGACCTACAGGACGCGTTCTTCACGTCCCTATCCGTCCGTCACGCCGAGATTCCTCCGCTTTCGGCGGAGGATCCCTCTTAAGTTCAAGCCATGCCCTTGCCTTATCTCCAGCTCCCAGGGTCTTCACCAAATGCATGGCAGTGGTGACAGCATTCCTTGAGCGCCGGGGTCGGGTGTGCCACCTGGGCGATTGGCTGATGCAGCCCCTCCAGGCAGGGAGGTGAGCGGTCCAGAAGATCTGGCCCTCCAGGTTTGCTCTCAAGTCAGCCTTCTCATCAATGAGGCCAAGTCGGAACTCGAGCCGAAGCAGGTGATCCTGTTCATCGGGGCAGAGCTCGACTCTCTTTGAGCCAGAGCACGGCTCCCGGCAGACAGGGCCGAGGTTCTTACCTCCTTTGCCCAATCATTTCTGGTTGGGCAATCGCGCCCTGCCCGGGACTTCCTGCGCCTCCTGGGTCTCATGGCGGCCTGTACCAGCGTGGTCCGTTGGGCACGCTGGCACATCGCCCCTTCAGTGGGACTGGCCAGGCCGGTGGTCTCACGCTGTGATCCATTGGACCAGCTAGTGATAGTGACCCAGGAGATGTGGAACGCTGTCCAGTGGTGGACCGTTATATCCCATCTGCAGGAGGGCATCCTGTTTGTCCGCCCCGAGCCGACGGTCTCTCTATCGACCGATGCCTCTCTGATGGGTTGGGGTGCCCATCTGGGGGAACACCAAGTGCACGGCCTCTGGTCCCCGCGGGAGTCCCGATGCCACATCAACCTGCTGGAGCTCCGAGCGGTCCGCCTAGCTCTCACCGCCTTTGCTCCGTTTCTCCGGGGTCAAGTGGTCCGAGTCCAGACGGACAATACCACGACCATGTACTACCTGAACCGCCAGGGCGGGACGCGCTCCATGCTTCTATGCAAGGAAGCTCTCCACATTTGGTCACTCGTGCGCAGCCTGGAGGCGGATCTCCTAGCCATTCATGTGGCAGGAGCCTCCAACACCCTGGCCGATGCCCTGAGCCGGATAGGGGCTGCATCTCACGAGTGGTCTCTCCTGCCGGAGGTAGTACAAGATCTGTTCTCCCACTGGGGCACACCTCAGGTGGACCTGTTTGCCTCCAGGGAATGCGAGCTGAGGCTGTTCATGCCGCCCCCCTCAGCAGGGCTCGCTGCAGAGGATGCCTTCTCGAGGCTGTGGACCCGGGCCTCTTTTACGCCTTTCCCCATTTCCCTTGATTCACAAGGTGCTTCAAGACAAGGAGGGACAGCAGGTGATTCTGATAGCCCCAGACTGTCCCCGCCAGTTTGGTACCCAGATCTCCTCAGCCTCAGCTCCAGGCTCCGAGGCAGCTTCCAGCTCGCCGGACCTGCTCTCAGTCAATCAGGGAAGGTGTTCCATCCGGACCTTCAATCCCTGCACCTAGTCGGCCTGGTTCCTGCGGCTAGGTTCCAGGCCTTGGGTCTTTCCGACGAGGTCCTCAATGTTGTTAGGCGTCCCGTAAGGAGTCGACCAGGAAATGCTATGCCTTCAAATGGAAGAGGTTTTCCATTTGGTGTCAGGGTAAGGGCTTTGACCCTTCCTCCTGTTCCTTGGCAAGCATTTTGGACTATTTATGGTCCCTTTCTAGTCAAGGGCTTAGGTCGACGACCCTAAAGGTGCACCTGGCAGCCATCTCTGCTTACCGGGCGCGGGCCGGGAGCAGTCGGTGGCGAGGAGAAGGTGGTCTGGCCTTTTCAAAGGCCTTGATCACATTTCCCCTCGGTGCGAACCTCCACCTCCGTGGATTTACTACTGGTACTGGCAAAGCTCATAAGCGTATTTGAACCAATGCACAGGTGTGAACTCTCTCACCTGTCGTGGAAGACCGCCTTCTTGGTGGCTATCACGTCAGCCAGAAGGATGGGAGAACTCCAGGCGCTCTGCATTGAGTCTCCTTACCTGGTCTTCCACAGGGACAAGGTTGTCCTGCGCCCCCCACCGAAATTCCTTCCGAAGGTGGTGTCGGAGTTTCACCTTAATCAGGTGTTGACTCTGCCGGTGTTCTACCCCAATCGCACCTCGGAGGCCGAATACAGGCTCCATACTTTGGACCCTAGAAGGGGGCTCACTTATTATAAGGAGCGCACGGCTGAAATTCGGGGAGAGGTTCGCCAGCTGTTTGTCACCTATGCTGAAGCCGCACCTGGCAGACCTGCAGCCAAGCGGACGATAGGCAGGTGGGTCACCTCCTGCATGGATCTCTGCTATAAGTTGGCGGGCATGGAGCCTCCCAGAGGGATAAGAGCTCATTCTACCCATCATACTGCTGCATTGGTGGCTGCTTCCGGGGCGTCCCTATCCAGGAAATCTGCAGGGCTGCTACCTGGAAGTCAGCACACACCTTTATTACCCATTACCACATTGACCTTGAGTCACGCCGGGATGCTGGTTTTGGGGCCTCGGTTCTCAAGTCTTTATTCCCTAAGTAGGGGGTGTGCGCCTTGCCTCCCTCCTCCCGGAGAACTGCTAGGAGTCTGCCAATAAGTGTGGATGAACAACATATCCATGTCCCTAGAAATACAGGTTACTCACCTGTAACAGGAGTTCTAGGAATGGTATGTTGTTCATCCCTACGACTCTCGACCTCCCGGCTCAGACGACAACCTGGCTTCCAGCGGGCCAGATCTGGCGCCATGGGGCGGAGCCGAGTTTTACCACCCGGTGGGTGGGAGGAGCCAGCTTGAAGACCTTATGGCAAGATTTAAAGCGGCAAGGAACCTGCCAATAAGTGTGGATGAACAACATATACCATTCCTAGAACTCCTGTTACAGGTGAGTAACCTGTATTTTCCAGTTTACCCTATATTCTTTCAAAAAAATCTCTATTACAAGTTAATATTTTGTTAAACAGTTGGATGCAACTAATTGCAGTAGGAAGTAGTTTAAAACATTTACTTTAAATTGGTCCGAGACTTACTTCTGAGCAGTTTTAAAGAGCAAACTTCCAGAACACTTCAACAGCATCTCTGTTGTGTCCCACAGGATTACTCCGTTTTATAGAGATTTACACTGGGCTGAATACACCGGAGTCTGTCAGGTGATTTATTTTTCAGTCATCTTGCTTCTTGGAGCTTAGCTAGATAGGATGGCTATCCTCATCTTGTAGTTTATGTATTGAAGCGGGAGCATTCAGGTTATCAATCTACTGAAAACATTTTTTTTTTTAAAGTAGACCACTAAATAATAAGGCTGCCACTCTGTTGCCTCCAAAAAACATGCTCGCTCCCAGGACATAAGCGAACAAGTTGCATCACTATCAGAATGATCTGTATGTGAGGCTGAACATAGTGAGGTTCTTGAGGTCTTTTTTTAATGAGTTACACTGATGTCAGAGTGATAACTGGTGTCCCCAGTTCTTTTGCTTTATTGGGAGAATGACTATTTCTTTCTGGACTATGCATAAGGAATTACAAAGACTCTTCAGTAAAAGAGTAAGCCTCTGATTTATTAAGCAACAGTATTATCTTGTAACAAGTGAATTAAATTCATTGAACTCTGAGAGGGCTACTAAAATTCATGTATCCTGTGAATTTCAAGTGACCAAGCAATTTAAAATCAGGAAATATGCATTTGTAGTTAAGGTCACTTGATTTTCAAAGAATTGGGGAAAAATGAGAAACTTATTAAGTTGCTAAATTATTGTTAAATTATTAACTGATTGTTATTAGCAGTCTGATTCATTTCTGATCTTGGTCTTATTAATTAAATGTCTTATCTTAGTCTCTTAATAAAGCTGTGTGTATAAAAAAAAAAAAAACTTTTACAACAGGGTACAATGGAATACAATGAAGTATGTTTGCTTGGTGTACTCTTTCTATTATTTATTTTTAAAGGGCACCTTTCCCAGTCCTTTTGACTTTCATGCATAAAGTACCCCTTCTTGCATTGATTCTGGAATAGTATTTCATTATTGTCCTCTGTAGTTAGTTTTTGCATTCTGAGCTGCTAAAAACTGCAGGGTGTACTAGAGCTTCTATAGCAAACATGGTTTTGATGTGGACCCAGGGTTGAACTGCTGACTTCACTGTATGGCAGATGAGTGATTCACACTGCAGTACAGTGAAGTTGCAGCAGTTTTGCAAGAGAAAACTACATTACTAGGTGTACATACTGTGGTCGCTCTTCACCAAGACACCCTGTTAGCAGTGCATTATGCCAAAATCCAAATGCCTTGTCGGTATGTTTTTATTTGAATTGACCTTACACACGCGTGCATAATAAATATGGGAAAATGACATTACAGATGTGTTGCACAAGAACAAGGGGGCACAGTTTGAAAATAAGAGGGGGGACGGCCTACAGGTAATGTGAGGAAGTATTTTTTCATGGATAGGGTTGTGGATACATGGAACAGCCTTCCGGAGAAGGTAGTTGAGTCAAAAACCGTGGAGAAATTCAAGAATGCATGGGACAGACATAAGGCAATTCTAGTGGGGGGTAGGAGGAAGTAGGCTGTTGGTTAACTAGGATCTGCAGCCTATCCATTAGGCAGAGAAATGGGCAGACTAGGTGGGTCAAGCGGTCCTTATCTTCCCATTAAATTCTGTGTTTATGTGCCTATGTTTCACTGAGGTTAGGCTGACTGGCCTATAGTTACCAGCCTCCTCCTTTCTCCCGCTTTAATGGAAAGGGACAGCATTTGCCCTTTTCAGTCTGCCGGAACCACACTCATTTTTAATGATTTGTTGAACAAGGCTGTCAGTGGTCCTGCTAGCTCTTTTCTTAGTTCTTTTAGAATTCTGTAATGTATTCAGTTTGTCCCATTTCTTTATCTAGTTTGTTTTTCTAATTCCTTTAGACTCCCTCTACTATGAACGGACTGGTGTCTATACCTCCCCTTGATACTTCTTACACCTAGCTGTGGTCCCTCCCCATCCAC
The DNA here is from genome assembly GCA_016271365.2 of Neoceratodus forsteri. Lineage (NCBI taxonomy): Eukaryota > Metazoa > Chordata > Ceratodontiformes > Ceratodontidae > Neoceratodus > Neoceratodus forsteri. The sequence continues at coordinate 118,275,278 of CM057454.1, read as the reverse complement.
ATCTACCGTGAACACTGAACAAAAATGTTTTTTCAGGATTTCTGCTTTTTTCTGGTCCCGTTATGCTGACCCCTTCCCTTCCCTTTTGGTCTTATAACCCCCACCCCCTGTTTTTCTCTTCTCTTTACTATATCTAAAATAGGTCTTGTATCCTTTTTTTAACTTATTTTTAGTTTTTCAGCAGAAAAATAACGATGTGTGTGTGTGTATACACACACACACACACACACACACACACACACACACACACACACACACACACACACACAGTTCAGTTTCACATTTTAAGCTCCATATAAATCAATTTTAAAAACCAAAATACAGATATGTTCAAGTGTATGTGACTTGAATCTAAAATGAGTGGATAGAGAACTGTTGTGATGAGATCATAAATAGCTTCAGGGTCTGTGGCACAAAATCGGGTCTATGAGGTGAAACATACAGTACCCAGGTCTCCAAACTTGTCCTGTCTTTTATTAACCAGTGCGGTTCTCATCTCCTTTTTTAATTGTCTCGGCTATTCTTTCCTGTCTGTGGCTTTGCCTTTCTGACTGCTTTCCCCACCTTCTTTAACTTTTCCAGATGCATTCCTCTATGTTCCTTTGTATTTTCTGAATGCTCTCTTTTTTTCCCCTCACCCTCCCTGCCACCTCCTATGACAATCAGAGTGGCTTTTTTCTTCCTCTTTTGATTTACTATTTGCCTTAAGCAAAGTCTTGTGGCTTCCGTTATGGCTCCTTTAAGATGTGCCCATTGTTCCTCTACATCCGCTTTTCCTACTCTTTGCCCTAGGGCTTTCTTCAGACATATCTCCATCTTTTCCAAATTGACCCTTCTAAAATTCATGTCCCTTGCCTTTGTGTGGCTGGATTCCTCTACTATCCTCATACCATAACTGTACTGTGATCGTTGGACCCCAGGTGTCTCCCTATGTCTACATCCAATACCCTTTCTCTGTTGGTGAGCATCAGGTCCAGTATTGCCCCCACTCGGCTGTGTTCTTCCACCAGTTGTCTGAGTCCTGCCCCCCTAAAGAGCTTCCAGGATGCTTCTGCTCCCTGCTGCGGCTGCAGTATGGGTGCTCCAATTGACATCTGGCAAATTGAAGACTCCCATCAGCAATATCTCCCCTTTTGCTGCGATTTCATGGATTATTTCCATTAGTGCATTGTCCAGCTCCTCCCCCTGTGCCGGAGGTCTGTTGATCACACCTTCTCGAATGGCAGTACCATTCCCTGTTTCCAGCGTGACCAGCATGTGCCTCCCCTACATCCCTAATGCCCTGTACTTCTGTAGCTTTTATTTCCTCCCTAATGTAGATAGCCACTCCCCCCCTCCCTTTTTCCTACCCTATCTTTTTGGAACAGAGCGTACCCTGGCACAGCTATATCCCAGTAATTGTTCCCTGTGTATCATGTCTTGGTCACAGCAGCAATGTCCAGGTCAGCCTCTGACATCAAGGCCATTAGGTCTGAGATTTTATTTGCCAGGCTGCGAGCATTCGTGCACATGGCTTTCCATGGTCTGTCAACCCTCTGTTTAATTTTTTCTCCCTTGACATTGTGTGTTACCTCCAGTTTCTTTCCAGTAGGCATACTACTGAGTCCCACTTCTATTTGTGTTTGTTTACCTCCCTTCATGTTCCTATTAGTCCTTTATTGCATTCCGTGATTAAATTCCTGTTTTTTTGGGGGGGGGGGGGGTTACAGCTAAGTTCCTGTCTTTTAAGGAGTCTTTGATAGGGTCTTTTCCTTACAGAAAATTTTGGATAAAACTTGTGACTGCTACACATGACATTTTATAAGATAAATTATGTATTATATGTTTACTCAACAATTTGTATGATTTCTGCATTTGTATTTGTATTGTAGGAATTATAGATCTTACTTCGAGAGGGCTGTTGCAGTAGGTAATTACATATAGGACTGACGCCGGCAGGCAGCAGGACCCCACGGAAAAATTTCTAGCTAGCATTCCCTGGCGAGGGACCGCCTCCATGTCAGGTGACCGGTCTGTGAGACATCGGTATAAAGGCGGTCCCAGACGCCCGCCTTCCAGTTCTTTCCTGCCGTTAGCTCATGCAGCTGTGAAAAAGTTTGTGCGCCGTCAGCCCTACAACCTTCGTTTTTTACCGAAAAATATTATTTTTTCGACAACGTCAGTACTAACGTCGGTGTATGTCGTCCCCTACACCCTCCAAGCACAAGAACAAGTGTGATTCGTGCAGCTCCCGAGTACCGCACAAGGACGGCCACTCCCTGTGCCTGTTCTGCCTAGGCCCGGATCATCAAGTCGAGAAGTGCCAGCATTGCCTTAGCTTTAACGCGGCCACCCGCAAAAGACGGCAGCAATCCCTGGAGGCCCATATTCTTAAAAAGAAAATTAGCTGTATGGAGAAGGAACTTAAATGTTAGCAGGCGCCCACTTCCGAAGGCCATCGAAAGAAGAGGGACAAGGAGAGGCACCGGACAAAGGCTCTCCACCGCTCGCCTCATCGGGAGTCATGGGCTTGCAGGTAACATCCCCTCCAGGGGATCGCTCCTCGATGGCCGCCTCCGAGGTTTCTGAGGCGGCATCGGCCCACCCGTCTGGCTCACGCTCGGGCCTTGCGGGCGCCTCCGGGCAGTTGGAGGCCTCCGCCCCTGGTTCAGCGGCAGGCTTGCGGCCTACCATCGCAGGCGACTCCGGTAAGCCGGGCGTCTGCTCCTCCGATGTCCGCCCAGAGATGGCTGGTAAGACGTCCAACCCTTCGGGGCGACGCATGGCTGCTTCCCCCCCCGGACTAGGCCGACCCTTCCTCTCGACCTGCCTCCGGGGAAGGCTCGTAGTCGGACGTCAGCTCCTCCGGCGCCGCCCGAGCACACCTCTACACCTCGCGTCGGCTCATCGGCCCGTGAGGCAACAATGACGGACCCCCCCACGTCCGCTGCTCCCGGTTCACCGCAGCTTTCACTGCCGTCTGGGGAACTAGAGTCCCCCATCCTGACCCTGGGGACGCCCCCGGCGCAGTTGGGGATCCTTTGCCTCCGTTAGTCCCTCATCCATCCGGAGCGATGGACCTGACGTTGGCTCCCGGACGCCGGCTCCGACGCCAGCCCCTTTAACGTCGATACCTCCGGCGTCAGGGCCTCTACCGTCGGCTCTGACATCGGCCTTACCGACTCCAGGGAGAGTTCCTGCTCTATCGGGCCCTCCCGGGCTCTCTGCTACAGACCCGCCCGCTGAGAGCCCCAGCCGGGCTGTCTCGCGAGGCAGCCCCTCAGCTTCCGGTACCCGCCGTCTTATTCGACAATCGTACCCGGAACGCCTGATCCGACGCCGTAGTACCAGACGCCGGGCTTCCCGACGCCGCAGTACTCGACGTCTTAATACCCAACGCTGGGTTACCCGCAGCCGGGTTTTGGATACGCTCCATATGGGTATAGCCCATATTTTTATCCCCCACCTCCTCCTCCTCCTCCTCCACCGCCCTCACGGCCGCTGGTGGACCTGCAGGAGACTCTGGCCTCCTGGTGGGCTGAGGCCAAGGCTCAGCTCACCAAACAGGTCAAGAACCACCTTCCGGTGACGGTGCTGTCCCAGGTGGCACACTCCTTCACCACCTCCGGACTCCAGGGTTCTTCCATCTGGGTCAAGAGAGGGGCAGGACATGCGTCCCCGGGGACTACCCAAGGTACCTGTTCCTCCCCCGGGTCAGGAAAGGGAGTCTTACTCTTCTTCTTTCTCCTCTTCACTCTCGGACTCCTCGGACTCTTCCGATGGCTGCTCCGAGAGAGCGACAAGCCTCTCTCTCCGAAGCGCCGGCCGAGGACTCCTCCGAAGTCCCCTCCGGAGGATCCTTCTTTTACGGAGTTGCTTAGAAAAATCCAGGAGATCCATCAGTGGCGCTCTTTGAAACCAGATCCTCAGCGTCTGAAACTCGCTGAACATCTGGATCTGCCTGTGACAGCTCCTACACTAGTGCCACCCTGGATAGAGCCTCACGCCGATCTTGTCACCACGATATGGAAACAGCCATCAGCCTTAGCCCCACTTCGCAGGAAGTCGAAACAGGCTATATCAGGCTCCAGAGGGTGTTGATTTCCTAGATTCTCACCCTTGTGCCGACTCGGTCGTGATTAGTGCCGCTCATGGCCAGTCAGCGAACCCAAAGCATCTTAGCTTGTCACCTCCTGATAAGGAATCTCTCCTTCTGGACCAGTACGGGAGAAAGACTTACACTTCCTCCACACTGGGGATTCGGGCCCTAAACTACATCGGCCACATGGGGGACTACCAGAAGGCCATCCTTACTCAGGTGGAAACCAAGCTAAACTCCTTGCCTGACTCCCAAGTCAAACAGGAGTTGGCTGATCTCATCCGCTGTGCTCATTCAGCCAGTCGCCACATGCTACGCGCGACATACGACGCAGTGGACACTGCTGGGTGGAGCTGTGCTTTTGCCGTAGGCCTACGGCGTCATGCTTTGCACCTCCGGGACCAGACCTGACACGCGGAGCCATCTGCTATCCAGGAAGCACCTTTCCGGGGGTCGGTGCTTTCGGGGGTGATGTCAAGGACATCATTGCCGATTTGCAAGAGAAGGGGACACCTCTTAAATCAGTTGATTCTATGTACCGTCCCCATCAGCAGCAGCGCTGTCCCTTTTGCAGACAGAATCAGCCAAAGGCGAAATCCCAGGGAAGGTGGGCCACAAAACGTCGGGCCCCTGCGCCTGCTAAGCCCCCTCCACCCAAAAAAGCAGCGGGTGCTTCAGCTGCAGCGCTGCCCCACACCACCTGACTCCTTTCCTCTCCCACTGCCTCCGGACTCCCCGGAGGAACCGGTAGGAGGGAGGTTTTCCCTCCACCTTCCAGGATGGGAGAGGATAACCACGGATTCTTGGGTGCTCCAACTTATAGCAGAAGGACACTCCATAGAGTTTCTTCAGAAACCACCCCGCCACCCTCCTCTGAAGTCGTCGTATTCACGGGAACACCTTCCTTTGGTTCAGGAGGAAATCTCCGCTCTTCTGGTAAAGCAAGCTATAGAGCCCGTCCCCCTTCATCTTCAGGGGACGGGTTACTATTCCCATTTCTTCCTGGTCCCAAACAAGACTGGAGATCTCAGACCGCTTTTAGATCTCAGTTCTCTGAATCTTTATGTAGAGTACAAAAGGTTCAGGATGCTCTCTCTGCAGAGCCTTCTGCCCCTCCTCCGGCCGGGTCAATGGCTTTCTGCCCTGGATATGCAGGATGCTTATCTGCACATTCCCATTTGCCCCTCCCATCGCAAATACCTTCGTTTTGTGTTCCAGGGGAACCACTACCAGTTCAAGGCGCTCCCATTTAGTCTTTCCCCCCCGAGTATTTACCAAATGCCTGGCAGTGGTGGCGGCCCACCTGTGTACAAAGGGAGTACAGGTGTTCCCTTACCTGGACGACTAGCTCCTGGCGGCCTCGTCCAGGGAGGAACTCCTGCGTTTCCTCTCCCTCACCCAGCAGGTTTTTGCCTGCCTGGGTATTACCATCAACCTCCAAGTCTCATCTGGACCCTTCCCAGAGGCTACAGTTCATCGGGGCGATCCTAGATACGACCATGGGCAAGGCCTTCCTGCCTCTGGATAGGGCGGCCTCCCTTCAGACCCATATATGTCTGTTATCTGACCGCAGGATGGTCTCGGCGAGGTCGGTCCTTTGCCTTCTCGGGCTCATGGCGGACGCCATACCGACGGTCCCCAGCGCTAGACTCCACATGAGGATCTCTCAGTGGACTCTACGCTCTCAGTGGGATCAACTAGTGGATGACCTAGATCATTCAGTTCTGATCTCATCGCCGATGATGCGAGACTTGCAATGGTGGATGGTTCGAGAGAACCTGTTTCGGGGGGGGGGCCCTTTCTTTCATCCTCCCTGACTCTAACCACAGACGTCTCAGGCGAAGGTTGGGGAGCCCATCTAGGCCCTCATCAGACCCAGTGCTCTTGGTCCAGGCTAGAACAGGCTCTTCACATCAACGTGCTTGAGCTTCGGGCAGTGTTATACGCTCTCTAAGCCCTTCACCAGTACATCCTTCCCGGCCACCTAGCTGTCCAGACGGACAACATGTGCGTAGTGTGGTACATCAACAAACAGGGAGGAACTCGGTCCTACCCTCTATGCAGGGAGGCAATGAGGGTTTGGAATTGGGCAACACAACACGACCTTCACCTCACGGCGATTCTCGTTCCAGGAGTCAACAACACTCTAGCAGACAGGCTAAGTCGCTCTTCTGCTCTGACTCACGAGTGGGAACTGGACCAAGGGGTCCTAGACGATATCTTCCAACTTTGGGGAACACCACAGGTCGACCTGTTCGCATCTCCCCCCAAAACGCAAAACTTGTGCTCGCTAGTTCCAGAGCGAGGCGCTTTCTGGAAAGACGCTCTGTCTCTAGACTGGAAGGACAGATTCATCTATGCCTTTCCCCCAATTCCTCTTATCCCACGAGTCTTGCAGAAACTAGCCTCAGAAGGAGCGAGAATGATTCTGATCACTCCTTTCTGGCCCAGGCAAATCTGGTTCTCTCTTCTACAACAATATTCAGAGGATCCTTCTCTTCCTCTTCCTCCATCTCGAGGTTTGTTGACCCAGGATCAGGGGACCCTGGTCCATCCAGGCCTCAAATCCCTTCAACTGCATGCGTGGCTCCTGCAGACCTAGCCCAATCCCATTATGGTGTGTCTCCCAAAGTGGCAGAGATTTTATTGGAGGCCAGAAAACCCTCCACCAGGTCCACTTATGCCATAAAGTGGAAAAGATTCACTATTTGGGCCGCCTCCAAGAACGTGCAGCCTTTCTCCTGTTCAGCGGGGCTTCTGCTGGAGTATTTACGTAATCTGTTCAACCTAGGTCTCAGCCATTCCTCTTTGAAGGTACACATGGCGGCCATCTCAGCCTATCATGTTCCCTTTGCAGTCAAAGCTTTCGCTCAACTGGAGGTCTCTAAGACCTTTCTCAGAGGGGTCCTCCATCTGAGGCCGCCAATCCGTACTCCTGCTCCCCCCTGGGACTTGAATTTTTTTCTCGAGAAACTTACCCTTCCTCCCTTCGAACCTGCAGCTTCTGCAGATTTGAAGTTTCTTTCATGGAAGACACTCTTCTTGGTGGCCATTACTTCGGCTCGAAGAATCTCCGAGCTCCAGGCCCTGATGTGTAAAATCCCCTACTTGATTTTTCACAAGGAACGAGTTGCTCTTCGCACGAATCCTAAGTTTCTACCTAAAGTAGTAGCAGAGTCTACATTAAATCAGTCCATAGAACTACCTGCCTTTTTTACACAGTACTCTAACCAAGGGGAATATTTACTCCATACTATGGATGTTCACCGGATTCTGAGATACTACACCAACAGGATGAAGGATCTCAGAAAGACTGATCGGTTGTTCGTCTCTTTTGCTCACAAAAGGGAAGGCAATGCTGTTTCTAAGCAATGCCTGTCTAAGTGGTTGGCTCATTGCATCACTTTCTGTTATGACAAGTACCACAGGACCCTCCCGGGTCAAGTCAGAGGCCACTCCACAAGAGGAGTAGCTGCCTCTGCAGCTTGTTTCAAGAATGTGTGTGCGGCAGACATATGTGCTGCTGCCACCTGGACTTCCGTCCATACCTTTACTAAACACTACAGTTTGGATATTGCCTCTCGCCGCAGAGCGGGCTTCGGGCTAGCTGTTTTGCAAGGCCTCTTGTCTTGAGGCTTGCACAACTAGAGCTACTTCTTGGAGTAGTTTCCTCCTCCCGGTGCCTTTCTTTGTTCCAGACTGCTTGGGATTCAGTCCTATATGTAATTACCTACTGCAAGAGCCCTCTCGAAGTAAGATAGTACAGTTACGTAAGAACTTACCGTAACAGTAGATCTTCGAGAGTGGCTCTTGCAGTAGGTAATACCTTCCTGCCCTCCATCCTGCTAGGCTTTTTCAGCTCCTTTTCCATATAGAGAAATATCCACTCCTCTCTCGTCCGGCCTCTTTCGGCCTGTGGCGGGAAAGAACTGGAAGGCGGGCGTCCGGGACCGCCTGCTTTATATGACGCCTCCTGACGCGTCAGCCATGATGGGGCGGTCCTCACCAGGCACTGCTAGCTAGAAATTTTTCATGGGGTCCTGCCGCTGTCAGCGCCAGTCCTATATGTAATTACCTACTGCAAGAGCCTCTCGAAGATCTACTGTTACTGTAAGTTCTTGCGTAACTGTACTTTTAATGTTAAATGTCTACAACTTTACAGGGCACTTGCTGAAAATAGGGCTTGTTCCCTAACAATTTGTTCCTGATAAAAAAAAAAAAAAGGAAAAAAGTTATCCATCTATCTTTCCCTTAGTGTTACAGTAGATGGCATACTTTAGGCAAATGCAAACAAGAAATCTGCGGACAAGGAAGAACTCCATCTTCTTAGAGGATGTCTCTTTCAACAGGCTTCACCTGTAGGACTGTAGCCACCAGGCACTAGGACCACATGGAAACTTTTTGCAAGCAGTCTACCAGGGCCCACCCATAACGATGTCGGACGTCGACATCCTCCATCTATAAATGTGGGTTGCTCCTCTCCCTCCTCAGTTCTTTTCCCATTGTCAACCATACACGCTAGACTCCACGGAGACACCGTCACTACAGTAGACTGCTAAATCGCACTGGTGAAGGCAAATAGGATACTGGAATGTATAGCAAGGGGATTTAGTAGTAGGAACAGCAAGAAGTTATTTTACCATTATATAGGTCACCGGTAAGGCCCTATTTGGAGTATGGGGTGAGGTATTGGCACCCACACCTAAAAAAGGAGATTAAAATACTGGAAGAGGTTCAGAGGAGAGTGACTAAAATGATAAGGGGACAGCAGGATGGGTCATACGAAGAGAGGCTAGGAGCCTCGAGGATGCATTCCCTGGAGGAGAGGAGGCAAAGCGGGGATATGATGGAGACCTTCAAATACTTAAAGGGAGTAAATAAAGTAGAGAGTGGGTGTCTCTTCAGTAAGAGAAACACCACCACCATTAGAGGGCATAGCCAAAAGCTGGTGGGGGGAAGATGCAGGAGAGATGTGAGGAAGTGCTTCTTTACAGAAAGAGCGTGTCTGCCTGGAATGAACTGCCAGAGTAGGTGCTGGAGGCTAAGACAGTGGGATCTCTCAAAAGAACCAGGGATAAACACAGAAGGAAATCATGGGACCAAGGAAGGGAAGGAGAGAGGAGAGGGTGCCAGGGGCACTGGTGTAAGGGCAAAGCCAGGACCCTGTAACAATTTAAGCAGACAAGATGGACCATGTGGTCTCCTGCTGGCTACTTTATGTTCTAAATCTTCAATTTACTAAGTTTTTTTTTTTTTTACCCTTTTTCTCACCCTGGTAGTTATCACTTTAAAATAAAGTGATTGCCGTCATCGTGTATGTCGACAAGACTCTGCTAATCTCTTTAGTTACTGCGAATGCTGTGGAAATATCTGCTCCAGCGACGACCACGGTTCCTGTGTGCACTGTCTTGGAGAGGCCAACGACGTTAAGGCCTGCGAGCAATGACTGAAGTTTAACTAAGCTACCCAGTGATGTCATCGAAAGCCCTGCAGAACTTCCTCCTTGAGCAGCAGGTAGCCAGAATGGAGAGAGAGCTCCAGGCAAGGTGCTCCACTAAGTCACCGGCTCATTCCTCAGGTGTCCAGTCCTCCAAGGCCTGAGCGAAGTCTTCAGGAAAGCACAAACACTGGGACAGGGAGCGGAGTAAGGATAAATATCTCCCCGGTGTATGTGACCGGTCGCTGCTACACTTGGTGACTACTGCTGCAGCATCGTCAACCGCTTCTGCAGCTATGCCTCCTGCCACTTAGACATTCAGACCCAGGTGGTTGGCTCTGGCAGTGAGTTCCACCCGACCTCCCACAGCCAGCAAAGGCCGATTGATGGGGCTGCCGACACCTCCGTTGATGTCCCAAATCCTGCTGCTCAGATGTCTGAACCCTCTCGTTCGGCTGGGAGTGAGTTCTGCTAGACCAGCAATAGCCAACGATGGCCCATCAGTGTTGGGACTCCAGTCTCCTCCATCGACATCGCAAGGCATTCCTGCAGTGCAGGTCATCGTCGACATGCAGACAGTGCTGTCCTCCTTTGTGGAGAAAATACAGCGACTTGTACCTCCGCCTTCTACACTAGGCACCACGGTGACGAGGCCTCGCAGGCCAGGCCCCGCATCAACACCTGCTCCATCGACATGCCCTACACACTCCAGGGCATCAGTGTCCTTGCTTCCTTCCATGCAGCTTGCAGTTCCCATTGATGAGGATCAGGAATATAACCCTGACCTCCATTCACAAGAGGAAGAAGAGGAGGAGGAAGGTGTGGATGGGAGCCCATCTGACGGGTCCAGCTCCACCATTTCACCAGGACTCTACGTTGTATACCCCGAGGTCCACTCTTGAAGACCACTCCTTCATCTCTATGATGAAGCAACTCCAAACTGCAATAGGGTTTGATGCTGAGGGGGAAGACATCACTAGGAGAAACTTGATAGTTTCTAGAGCTACCAGATTCTCCACCTCTTGTCATTCCTTCTTTGTTGGCTGCACTTAAGGGTGCCACCCTGACTGCCTGGCATAGACCAAGCTTGATCCCTGCCATGCCCAGAAAGGCAGACAAACTGTACCAGGCCCCCTCAGGAAAGCCCTTTTTTCACAGGCCAACCTGAGGCTGATTTGGCTGTGATAAAGGCAGCCCATGATAGGTCCAAGGTGCTTAACCATCTCAGGCCCCCCCCCCTCAGAAAAAGTGTCAAGGAAACTGGACCTCATGAGAAAGAGAATCTTTGCCTCTCCCACACTGCGCCTCAGAATAGTAAATTGTCAGGCCTATATGGGCAAATACCAGAAAATCCTCTGGGGAAAATGCTAAAGCAGCAGCTCAGTCCTTCAAAGAGGGTATCCAGAAACAAGAGATATTCAAGGCCCACAAGGCTGGGTCTGATGTGGGTAAACTCCTCTTAAGGTCTACCTGTGACATTTGAGATGCCTCAGCCAGAGCAGCTGCGGCTGGCATCTGTCTAAGAAAGCATTCTTGGTTGAGGGTGTCAGGATTTGCTAGTGATGTCCAGCAATCCATTAGGAATGCCCCCTTCAGAGGATACAAGCTCTTTGGGGCAGAAGGTGCAGGACATCTTTCAAGCCTTGGGGCAGACTAAGGTCGGTCCATTTCCTCTACCACACACAACCATGAAGTAAGCAGATTCCCTTTTCGCAGGGCTACCACTAGACCTAGGACAGGGGCCAGGCAATAGAACAAAAGCAGAACAGCTTTGCCGGCCCCAACCTTCTCCACGGATGTCCACTCCAAAGCCCCTAGAGGAGGTGCGATTGCAGACTCCAGATCTGCTTCAGCATGACTCCTTATTAGACCCCTGCCCTCAGTACAAAATCTGGAGGTGGTGGTAGGGGGTTGCCTCTCCCTCCACCTACAACAGTGGAGAAAGGTTACAACAGATGCTTGGGTCCTGCAGTTACCAGAACAGGGCCACACTCTAAAATTTCTGAAGTTGCCCCCAGACCTTCCTCCAATTCCCTCAACTTATCCTGCAGACCACATACCAGTTCTAGTAGAAGTACGTACACTGCTGCGCAAGAGGAACATAGAACTGGTTCCCTGAGAACAAAGGAACATGAGGTTGTATTCTCAGTTCTTCCTAGTCCCAAAATCCACAGGGTACTTGAGGCCCATTCTGGATCTGAAGGGTCTGAACTTCAATATTCAGTACAAGAGGTTTAGGGTGGTCACTTTGCAAGGCCTGCTGCCCCTCCTGCAAAAAAGGGATTGGATGTGCTCCGTGGATATGCAGGATGCTTTCCTGTGTATCAGTGTTTGCCTTCATCACAGGAAATACCTTGGGTTCCTTTTTCAGGGAGCGCACTACCAGTTCAGGGTTTTGACCTTTGGCTTGTCATTTGAGACACGGGTCTTTACCAAATGCTCAGCAGTGGTGGCAGCAGCCCTCGCTTGCGTGGGACTCTAGCTCTTCCCCTATCTGGATGACTGGCTTCTCAAAGCTCAGTACAAGGAGCAATGGGGTCAGACCCTTGGGCGTACCACACAGCTGTTCAATGCTCTAAGGATTACGGTTAACTTGACCAAGTGGGTCTTGATCCCTTTTCAGTGTCTCCAGTATATAGGGGCTGTACTGGACAGCCTTCTTGCCTCAGGACAGGGCAGAGTGCCTACTAGAACAAGCCCAGGTACTCTGCTTAGACTGCTGGGCCTGATGGCAGTAGTCATTGTCACTGTACCCCTGGCACAGCTACACATGAGGACCCCCCCAGTAGACATTAAGTCCAGTGAGATCAACGCTCCAGTGATCTGGGACAGAAGGTTCTAGTAACATCCTCTGTAAAGAAAGTGCTCCTGTGGTGGATGGAACCCAGCAACTTGCTCAAAGGGATTCCCTTCTTAATCCCCTTCCCTCATCGGATCCCCACCACGGACGCTTGGGAATTGGCTGGGGGGCCACATCTCTGACCCCATCAGACACAAGGAACATGGACAGAGTGGAGTCTTCCCTCCACATAAACGTCCTAGAGATGAGGTCCATTCTGTATGCTGTGCAAGCCTTCAGTACCAACTGTTCCCTGGACATCTGCTGGTACAGATGGACAACATCAGTGTAGTACACTACATAAACGAGCAGGGGGGAACTCATTCTTGCCCCCTGTGCAGGGAAGCAATGAGGATTTGGTACTGGGCTCTAGAACATGGACGGTCTAGAGCTTTCTGACGTCCTTGTTCCAGACATCCAAAACGTCCTGCCAGGCAAGCTAAGCAGATCACAGTCCAGAATGAGTGGGAGCTGCTGACTTTGATAGTAGTTGAAGATCTGTTCAACAGGTGGGGTCTTCCAGAGTTGGACCTTTTGCATCCCCACTCAACGCAAAACTGCCACTTTTCTGCTCGCTTGTTCCAGGGCCTGGAGTTTTCTGGCAAGACACCTTGTCCCTCTCTTGGAAACTGAGGTTCCTTTACACCGTCCCTCTAATTCATTTATTTATTTATTTTGTCTTTGATAACTGGGTAAAATGTACTAGACATAGAAATGCCTATTTACAGACACGACCCAGGAGGTTACAACAAGGTGAATACATAACAAGATTGCTGATATACAGTACACACGTTAGGCAAAATAGAAAAACAATACAAGTAGGCAATAGAAATTAAGTGCTTATTTATGGACATGACCTGAGGGGAAAACACAATGAGGTGAATGCTGATCAAGTTGCAGGTGGAGGGAGCTACTCTGATTCTCGTTGCCTCTTCTGGTCTTGTCAGATCTGGTTCCCATTACTGTAGCAGTTGGCAGTGGAACCTCCATTACTTCTTCCCCTGTGCAAAGACTTGCTATCACAGGAGCAGTGCACCCTGGTCCATCTGGACCTCAAGTCACTCCATCTTTATGCATGGCTGTTGAAGACCTAGCCATTGCTAGATTTGGGGTGTCACAAAAAGTGACGGAAGACCTGGTGGCTGCTAGAAAACTTTCCACCAGGGCCACATATTCCATGAAGTGGAAGTGGTTTGCTCTGTGGGCTGCTTCCCATCATTTTGATCACTTCACTTGCCTAGTGAATCAGATTCTGTAGTATTTGCTGTCCTTGACAGATGCTGGACTGTAATACTCTTCCATCATAGTGCACCTGACTGCTATTTCGGCTTTCGATATGCCTGTTGATGGCCATACGGTGGCACAACTGGAGGTGTCCTATACATTTTTGAGAGGCATACTACACTCGAAACCTCCCATACATAATCCCATCCCAGCTTGGGACCTGAATTTTGTTCTAGAGAAACTTACCTTGGCTCCTTTTGAGCCAGCCATGATGTATGAGCTATACTTTCTGACATGGAAAGCATCATTTTTAGTTGCTATTACTTCTGCTTGAAGGATTTCCAGGCTTCAGGCTCTTATATGGGAGCCTCTTTATTTGATTTTCCACAGAGACAGGGTGTCTTTGCATACCAACCCTAAGTTCTTACCAAAGGTGGTCTGATTTTACCCTGGATCAGACTTTCCAACTGCCTTTTTATTTTCCATAGCATGCCAATCCAGGGGAAGCATTGTTCCATACTCTAGATGTACACAGAATACTGAAATATTCTGTTCACCATATGAAGGACTGCATGAGGTCCTCATTGCTTTTTGTTTCCGTCGCCCCTGGGAAAGAGGACGTTCTAGTTTCAAAACAGTGTTTGTCCAAATGGTTGGCCAATTGTATTACTTTCTACAAATACAAATCGGTGTACTATTGTGCTTAGTTGGCATTTCTGGAAAAACAACTTGGTAGAAGTCAAGGTGGTGTTAATACCTTTCCTTTCATTCACTTTAATGAGAGGCACTGACCCGAATGGTTTCTTGTGATAGAAACTTGTTTTTCTTCGACACTCCTTGCACTTTTGAGTGTCTACATGAGAATTCATCACTCCAGCTACACATAATGGCGCAAGAATGCATAAACCTGAAGCTGCTTATACTATTTAATTTCAACGTATTTTAACAATGCCTTGCATTACTAATCAAGTATAAACTGAAGTTCCTTTAATTAAAACTTCGTTTTTCTGTCTTATTTGAAAATGTACCCAAGGTGTTTATCCTTTGCCTCGGAGTCTTCAGGTTTTCTTTCTTTAAAGCTTTTACTAAAGGTACTGCAATAAAGTGATTAGAGCACAGGCCTTGACCCTGGATACCCAGGTTTAATCCCACCACAGCCACATATGTAAGTTACCTTGACCAAGGTACTTAACTTCCCTGGGCTCTAGTCTTCTCATCTGTAAAATACAAGAGAAGCAGTACCCCAAAGAAAACAAAATGCTGCTCTCAACTGGGCTTTTAGTCAATAAATTGTAAATGACAAAAAGTCTTTATACAACCTCCATTTACCTTCACACTTTTTTACTTAACCATGCCTCTGTGCTAACGAAGAAGCATGTGCAAGCCAGTCATCTGTAGGCCTCTCTTGTTCTTGCTTTAAGCCAGCTCAGTTCTAGGCTGTGGCCCTTTCTCGGTTTTCACTCACTGTTGCCTTTGCACGAACAAAAATATGTTTGTTAAATCAGTCAAAAAATGAAGGGCAATTGCAACATGATCATGCAACTTATGGGGCAGTACAGACAGACAGTCACTAAACAAGTAAAGGCGCTGGGAGTTTTCATATCTCATTTTCAAGCATCTCTGAAACAAAAACCAGGGGAAGAGTACACAATGGGAAGTGAGATATAACAAAAAAAATCGAAAAACACCTAGGAGTAATTCTATCCGATGACCTAAAGGTGGGCAAGTGATGCGAGAAGTCAGTAAGGAAGGCTGGGGGGATACTGGGATGCACAGGGAGAGGCATCAACAGTAGAAAGCAAGAAGTTGTTATCCCTCTGTACAGACAGCTGGTGAGACCCCATCTAGAGTACTGCGTGTAATTCTGGAGACCCCATCTCTGCAAAGACATAAACAGAGTGGAGGCTGTTCAGAGGAGGGCAACCAAAATGGTGCAGGGTCTGCACCAGAAGACACATGATGCGAGGAGAGACTAAAGCAGCTTAATATGTATACCCTTGAGGAAAGGAGGGAGAGGGGGGACATGATAGAAACTTTCAAGTATCTCAAGGGAATTAACAAAGTACAAGAGGGTAGTATCTTTCAAAAAAAGAGATGTGCAAGAACAAAGGGGCACAATTTGAAGATGGAGGGGGGATGGCTCAGAGGTAATAATAGAAAGTATTTTTTCACAGAGAGGGTTGTGGATGCATGGAGCAGCTTTCCTGAGGAGGTTGTGGAGTCAGGAACAGTGGGAGAATTCAAGAATGTATGGGACAGACATAAGGCAATTCTAGTGGGGTGTAGGAGGAAGTAAGCTGTTTAACTAGAATCTGCAGCTTATCCATCAGGTAGGGAAATGGGCAGATTGGGTGGGCCAAGCGGTCCTTATCTGCTGTCAAATTCTATGTTTCTATATCTGATGACCTAAAGGTGGCAGGGCAGTGTGCCAAAGCAGTGGGTGGGGCTAGTGAGATGCTGGAGTGAATAGGAAGGGGTAGATCCAGCAGGAGGAAGGAGGTGGTGTTGCCACTGTGTTGCTCGCTGGTGAGACCCCACCAGGAATACTGAGACCAGTTTTGGAGGCTGCACCCCAGAAAGGACCTTGCCAGGGTAGAAGCAGCCAGAGGAGAGCAGCTAAAAGTATGCTGGGGTTACCCAAGGAAGCCCTATGAGGAGAGACTGAGGGATCTCATTTATGTACACTCTGCAAGGGAGGAATGTGAAAGGTGACATGATGGAGACCTACAGGTACCTCACTGAGGCGAACAGTGTGCAGGAGGGAAGTCACTTTCAAAAGAGAAGAGCACCAGGACCGGGAGCATATGATGAAGCTGGAGAGGGTAGGTTAAGAGAGATGTGAGGTAATATTTCTTTACTGAAGGAGTGGTAGATGCCTGGAACAGACCGCCAGCAGAAGTAGTGGAGGTGAAAACAGTGGGGGGCTTCCCATGTACGTGTGTGTGTGTGTGTATGTGTGTGTGTGATAGACATAGGGGTGTATTAGAAAACAGGCGGGGAGGAGGAGGAAGGGTTGCCAGAGACTAGTTAGGCTCTGCAGAGACAGATTAGGCAGACAACAACTGGGCAGACTGCGTGGGCCAAGTGGTCCTTTTCTGCCAACAAATTCTGTATTTCTATGTAACTTGAGATCACAAATATATCGATACTAGGTTATCCCAAAACTATTGTCAGTAACTGTCGGGGCATGAGATCTTTTTCTTATCCCGTGCTTGTGATGTGTTGCATTGATTTGGCGGTGGCTCTAAATCTCACTTTTTTTTTCCTAATAGGATCCTTGTCCACTTTGTGAGGAAGCAAAAGAAGCTCTAGAACCATATAAACACAAGGTATAAATCCCAAGAATTATAAGTGTCAAAATATTGTGAATGCCGCAGTATATCCTTGTGACTATTTATCTGCAGAATTGTATTGTTTTGTTTTGTTATTCACACATTATTTTGTTTTTAGTGTCTCTGACAAGGATGTGTAGGCACTCCTTTCCGAAAGTCCACTCCCATCCTGAATAACCAGCTATGACAGGCACACACGCGCAGGCAGATCGCAGACACACGCAGCGCACACACACATCGCATGGTATGTGTCACACACACACACACACACACACACACACACACACACACACGCGAGTATGCACACACACACACACACACACACACACACACACACTCACTCGCAGGCATGGAAGGAGAGCTTAACTGATATAGGCCTGTCCATCTGAAACTGATTTGGTGACTGAGGATTGGAGAGACCCTAATTGGACAAGACTGAACAGCCTCTGTAGATCTGAGGAAAACCTCACTGTTTGCCACCAGTGTTTTTCTCCTTACCACCCAGCCTTCCATGCGGAGTCCTGTCCCCTGCCTGCTCCCAGATTTGCAGTGCGCTGTATGACTGTATCCTCCAGCACTGCACTCTGTGGAGCAGTAGGGGGCAGTGCTGTAGTTAAGACTCCCTCCCAAATGTTTACGGTATTCTATGGTAGGCTCAGACCCCCTTTTTCTCTTGCCAGCCAGCAGTGGCACTCTGAGCTCGGGTTAGAAGCCTAGCAATTTTGTGATCAGGCCAACCTTATATTTCTTCTTCTATTTCAAGAGAGTCAGCAGTATAGAAATGCAGGAAGCGATATCACTTCCTATGTTGGCTACCTGTTACTTTTATTTGTGTGCCAAGTCTTACTTGTAAAGTACCTGTGACTAGAGTTGGTGTGAAGGCTCAGACGTGGTCAGTGTGGGAGGGTGTTGTGCATGCCCTAAGTTAACACACAGAATTAGTTAGTTGCCATATTGGTCCTTGTAAGAACAGATCCAGAAACAAATGATTTGATACCTTTTATTGGACCAACATAAATGTAGCAAAGGAAAACGGTGCTTAAGCTTTTGCACCGTCCGAGTCCTTCCTTGGAACTTATGCCAGTTGTGTGGAAAATCATTCTGTTAACACCCAGATCATACATAAAAAGACAGGACACATTCTCATTGGTTTAAAATACCTTTTTTAAACCATAAGAGGCTTAAATGCGAGGAACCAGTTTTAGTCAGCTAGCTGGCTGCTGTGAAGCACTTCAAGGTCATTGTTAAAAGAGGCAGATAAGAGGAATCATTCGTGAGGCCTGACAGTTTCACTAACTTACATAATGAATGGGTGACTGTGTCATGCGAATACACCCTTAACTAAATGTAACGCCTTTAGATTTAATGCCCACTTAAAGTACATGTTAAAAATGTGATAGTATGCAATGTTAAAAGCTATAAAGTAGAAATGTTCTATCTATGGCAATAGGAGGTTTAAAGAAAAAGTTCCCTAGTGTGAAAAAACTGTTTCACACACACTGTTTCTGGATCTGCTAAGTTCACGCACAGTTGCTTTAGCTGTCACTTCTGCTTGTTATACAAGGATGATAAATGTCTGCTGTAACCGAATGGCTGCTGTCGCTCTGGGAAAGTTGTTTCATGTCATGGGGTTCATCCCAGTGGACAAAAATAAATTGAGCTAAAAAAAAAAAGGAAGAAAAAACTTGTTCAGTGCAGTTAAAGGCCAAGACTTCAGGCTGCAGCCCGGTGACTCCACTGTCCCTCTGATTCCAAAAAAGTCACACTTGCACAATTCCTCATTGAAGTAATCTGTGAAACTCTTTCAGTGGAGAGTCATTTGGACCCCAAAGTTGAGGTTTTAAAAAAGAACCTGCACACTTTTTTGTTCTTAGAAGTGTTTTTAGTGATTCATGAGCGTTTCAGATAGACCTTCGTGCAGTTTTATTCCGTTAAGTGAAAGGTGCACTAGTAGCACCCTAGGTACTGTATAGTAAACCAAAGCAAACAAAATGTGCAGTATGTGGACCAGTTTAATATAGTGTAGTATCCCAGGGTCAGCCTATAATGTGAAAGAGGTGCTTCTCGCTATTCCTGGGACCCAGGTACCTGCTCCAAGCCCTGGATGCTGTGTGAGGCCAGCTGGAGGAGTAAGAAGTGTTCATTGGGATACTGTCCTCTATGAGGGAGTAGGAGGATTGTTGTATTGCTTGCCGGTAACCCACTTGTTCCTGAGAGGGAAGGGGGAGCAGCATAGCATGTGCTGAAGCCAACTCTTTGCCATGCATTCAGCATTGTTTATTCTAATGCATGGCAAGGACTGGACTTGTCATAGGATGTCTTGAAAAGGAAAGAAGGGGGGAAAAAAAAAAAAGTGAAAAACAGACCTGCTGTTGCCAAAAACATTGCGGCATGCCACCACATGGGCTTGTCTGTTGGACACAGAAACATAGTAAGGATAGAAATGTGCCCCGAGACTGTACCTTACTCTAGTTCCCAACACAACCACTATCCTCTCCCTCCACTGTTCTTCCACTAGGGATCACACCCCTTGTCTGATAATTACCTTGACATTGTCCCACTGTGTTTTGAGACCATTTATAATCCCTATATTGTTAACGACATTGCTACACAGTCTGTTCAGTTTGTCCACCAGTGTCTCCGTGAAAACAAAATTGCTTTCTGATGTTTTTCCTAAATGTCCCCACCAGACTGCGATTGAGATCCCTAGTGGTTAAACTGTTCATTTTTTTTCCCCCTCATAGAGCTTTTCTGCCTCCGCCATATTCTTCAGGGATGTAGCCTGTCCAGGCTTATTGATCCCTGTCCTGAGACTACCCCAGCGTCTCCCATAGCTTCCTCTCTGTGGCTGGTTCTCCAGGGGGCAGCCCCCCCAGCCAGTTTCGGCACACACTAGGACCCTGGAAGATCCAGGAACCCCAGCAGTCATGTAAAAATGGTACATGGCCCTCCGATTTGGCTCCCTATCCTCCCTCCCCCATGTGAACAGAGCCTTCTGATGGCCTCTGCTGCATGCATTAACATCCTGCAGAGGGAGAAAGCTCCCATGGCACACCACAGGGGTTGCTGCAGCATTAGGTGCTTGATACCATACGCCCCCCGACTGCAGCACACTGCTGAGTGGCAGCTGCTGTAGTCTTGCATGCCTCTCGACACAATATCCGGAGCTTGCTTCTGAGGTTGTCTGCACAGCAGTGTGTCGCACTGCCACTTGGCCATTGGCAGCCTTAACTGTTCCTTCCTCAAATGTGGGCTCCAGGTGTGGTCTAATTAGCAACCTGTATGATGGCAGAATCACCTCCCTCCTGTGACTGGTGAAATCCCACCTGATGCAAACCAGCATCCTAATGCCTTCCCATATGCATTGCTAAGCTGAGAGGAGGAGGATTTTAGACTATTACTAATTATTATCCTAAGTCCCTTTCCTCCCTGGAATGTTCTGCTTTAACTTCCATTGATACAGTACGCCACTTGCAAAGTGAGCACACTGGGTGCAGAAATCTGCATTTCTTGGCATCCAACTATGATTGCCAATGCCAGACCACTTTTCTAGTCTCTCAAAGTCCTTCATATAGCTGATTCCTTCCCTCACTGTCCACCCTTCCGCAAAAAAGGTTGCTGTAATTTGTAAATATATTCACTTTTCCCTGCAGCCCAACCCCAATGCCGCTAGTGTACATATTGAAGAGGACTGGCCCTAAGATGGACCCCTGGTGTACGTCACTGGTCTCCTTTACCCTGAGAATTTGCCACTTGAGACCATCATCTGAGTCCTTCCTGACAATTCCCAGGCCATCTAGTGAGTCCTTTACCCAAGTTCAAGTCACCCACTTCTTAACCTGTCTTCCTTGTGGCACTGCGTTGAAGGCTTTAGTGAAATACAGATACAGCATATCAGTTGCCTAACTCTTATCGACAGATAGTCTTCTACTTGGTGACACAATCAGGTTCACCTGACACAATCTGCCCCTCAGGAACCCATGCTAGTTTTTGTCCGTCAACACCTTTTTCTCTAAATATGCAGCAATTTGTTCTTTAATTATTTTTTCCAGAATCTTAGTGGACATAAGACTATCCAGTCTGTAATTACCAGTGTCCTCTTTGCCCCTGCATTTGTGCAGGGGTGCCATATTTGCCACCCTCTAGTTCATCAGCACCTCAGGTGTTGCCAAGGACTCCGTGAAGAGGGCTGTCTGCGCATAACCCATTTCCCTGAGCACCCTGGAGTTCATCCCATCTGGCCCCGGGGATTTGTTACCCTTTAGGTTCTGCAGCCTTTTTGGCTTAAGTGGAGGACTAAGGGCCCCACTAGTTGTTTAGCGTACTGCTATGCAGTCAATCCTGTAGTACTCATAGAACTAATAGAAGTGTATTAGTTCTGTGATTTTACTGTGGGCAGTTAGTAAGTGCACATACTGTGCTATGCTACACTATTCTGCTGCAATAGCAGTAGCGATCGTAGCGAAGAGAACGGAACTGTAACCAAATTTAAAAAACATAAATTGGAGGTGGGGGGAAGGGCAGAATCCCCCTTTTGTAAGAATACCAATTGGTATTTAGTTTTTTGTTTTGTTAATCCTCCGTTAGTGGGTAACTAGAGCCTGGGATGGATTGTGGTGTGCAAATACCATAGTTTGGCATTCACACAATGCCCACAGTGGGATCCTTAGTCCTCCACGTATGTCGCCTGTTTAAAGAGCACCTTTCCTGAAGTTTGATAAATTGCCCCCCAGAACTACAGAAGCTTCCTTACCTACCCCCAAAATCCAGTGCTGGCAAATGTTTAATTTTAGTGTGCCTCTGTTTGGAGAGGGAAGGGGGTCTTATTTTGGCTATGTGGAGCTGCGAGCCTGATCCCTTCCACTCCACAAGTTGGAGGCATGGCCCCTGCGTTCTGGTGTTTCGTGATGCAAGAGTATGGAGAGCGCAGGGGCACTCTCCAGGGACTTCTGTAGGATCATGTTTTAAATATTTTTTTACTATTTTAGAGGGTGATTCAAACAAACCGAGGCTACCACTCAACTAACAATGCCCTTGTTGCATTGTTAGTTGAGTGGTGACCTTGATAAGTTTAAATCAGCCCTCTAAAACAGTAAAAAAGTAGTTTAAAATGCAATCTTATAGACTACAATGTTGGCTGCATACACCTAGCCGCTCCCCACTAGACCCAGCAATCTATCCTAATCCGCATTGGAACATTGTTCATTAACCCTAGAGTGGTGCTATTAGTAATCGCTAATGTCTGGAAAATCAACACGTCCAAGACACAACAAAAAAAAAATGACCAAAAAGTCGACTTTAAAGCAACTCTCTATAGACGCGGGCATGGAAGGATTTGCGGCCTGTGCTAGAGCCCTCTCCCCCTCTGAATCCTCCTGGGAACTGGACCTGGAAGAAGATCCACCTAACAAAACTGAAAGAGCGCTAGCAAAATCCCAAAGTTGGCAAATAAGATCGAATCATCCATCGCCGACTTTCGTATGGACATAAAAATAATAAATGTCAAAGTCCAGACGAACGAGAAAAAATCTTGGAGGTGGTGGAGTCACAGGATAGCAGTGATAGAATCCTAATGTACCTGCTTCAAAGGGATCATCTGGTGCGTGCTAGATTGGAAGATGCAGAGAATAGGGCGAGAAGGAACAACTTTAGAATTCATGGAGCGCAGGAAGGGGCCGAGGAGGGCTTCGCCTCCCCAGCAGATTTCGTGCTTCACCTGCTGAAAACCACTCTCTCATTGCCTTTTGATTTGCCCCTGGATATTGAGCACAGGCCCACACCCATCCGATCCCAAGGCAAAACTGCGTTCCTGGATAATTCGCATGTTGCACTACCAAACCAAGGAACATATCCTGATAGAAGCATGGTGTCACAAGGATTTAAAATATTCCAGTCAAAATATCTATTATGGCCTTGACTTTTTGGCGGAACTACAAGCAAAATGACTTCAAGTAAGACAGGTCATAAAAGAGCTTAAAGAAAAGAAAAACATCAGAGCCCAGTTAAATTTCCCTGCTAAGCTAAAAAATACACCTGGAAGAGGGCACCCGTGTGTTTGGCTCACTAGCTGACGCTGCACCATTTCTGGTGGAACAAAAGATTTCCATCCCAAACCAGGAACTGGAGATCCTAGAACACAGGTTGCTGTACGAGACATGGGGAACACAAAGAAGAGGGCGCAAGAGATTCTCACCATGGCTGCTTCCACACAGGACCACCACGGACGTGACTAAGCTGATCAAGAGAACGGATCATGGAAATCCCTTGAGTCTGTGGGAAGGAAATCAAACTCCACGGTGACTTTTTGATTGACTATATATATGTATATGTGTGTGTATGTATATGTATATACACGCAGTGGTGGGACTTTTAACTTCTCAGAAAGGGAAGATGATCCTTTGTCTGCTCGAATCTTGGGGGATGGTATCCTCTCTTGTACTCCTAGGGGGCAGTTTGCAAGACTTGAAGGATTGGCTGTCGACAAAGGAAATCTTTGCGATTTTAGAGCAAATTACGGGGGGGGGGGAGGCGATCTTTAAATAAAGCACCTTGCAGATGACCAACCTTAAAATTGCCTAGCGGATATAGAAATAAACGCAGTGGTAAATCTGATGACTAAAGCTGTTTTTAAGCGATATACTTACAAGTATGTAAGCATAGAATTGCTATGAAGGGGTTATTAGCTTAATTGGGAGCTGGGTTCGGGAAGGGGGGCAAGGGAGGGTTGTGATCCAGGCCACCAGAGTTTCATCATGAAAGTGGTGATGGGGTGCTTGTGTATGCTGTTCCTACTCATCACACTTTTTGGGGGGAAGGGGCTAGACATGCGACACCAAGAGGTCTCGTCTATAACCTCTAAACACTCATCGGTGAGGTTACTGAAATCTGAAAATCTTCACCTAGGAAGTCAGTCCACAATTAACTAAAAAGATAGATGTTGTTGCTATTTTAAGCAGCAACACAACCAAGTTACAGTAATTTACCTCTCATTGTTGATGCAGTTCTCTGTTTTATGTGTAACCAGCATGTTTGACTGGAAGTTTAATGTTGTATTATTTGGTACTCAAAGATACAGTCTGTCGTTCACTAGGGGTAGATATAATAGGACCCTCAGTAACTCCCCTGACTGCCTGAAATGGTGGGTATGCAGGGATTTATTTAACTCTTAAAAATTGATTAGCGTTTTGCTCTTAAGTGCTAAATCTTTGTGAAAATGCATAGCTCTTGCCTCACTGTGTTTAACAAACACAGCACTTCAAGAAAATCTGTATAAATACTTTCTGTACAGTTAGTATAGTCCCAAGAAAAAACTGCTAATCAATTATTTAAAACCCTGGTATATACGATAGCCAAAGATAAGAGGAAACTGAGTAGGGACACCCCCAGCCTTCATCAAGATGAATAATATTAAGGTAGTTGCCTACAATGTGAAAGGAATCCACTTTCCTGTAAAACGCTCCAGGTTGTTAAATGAGTTGAATAAACTAGTCTGTGCAATAGCATTCCTGCAAGAAACCCATTTGGGGAAGCAGGAACATCTTAAATTGAGAAGGATATGGGTGGACAAAGTAGAAGCAACTCCCTCACCCATGGGTGGAAAGGCAGGAGTAGCCATCCTTTTTTAGAAAAGGTTGCCCATTCCAAATTATAAATGTAGAAAAAGGATGTGGGGCATTATTCTTTGGGGGGAAAAAAAAAATTAAAATCTGGCACTATCCATGGAGAACTCTTCCATTTAGTGAACATATATGCACCTAGTCTTCAGACCCACGTGTTACTAAGGGACGTCCTTCATAAGGTGGCTACTTGAACAGAAGGAAGCTTGATAATTGGGAGAGATCTTAATGCAGTGTTTTCCCCTGGTCTAGACAGAACCCACCAATCCCCATCTCATGGTAGGCAGTCCTCCAGAACCTTGAATATCACACTAGATTTGAAGAATTGGGCTTAACTGATATATGGCGACTGCAACATCAGGAAGAAAAGGACTATACCTTTTTCTCTGCTGCCAATCAATCATACTCAAGAAATGATATGTTTTTAATCCCCAAGGTACAAACATATAAGGTGGTCATGTCCAAAACCCATAACATAACTATATCAGACCATGCCCCAGTCTCGATCACATGGTCTCTGTCCAAGGAACAAAAGCAGACACAGTGGCGCCTAAATATCTCATTATTGAACGATAAAGCATTAACTGAAGAACTTTCCAAAACAATAAAAGAAATATATTAATATACAACAATGCTCCCCTATTAGCACATGGGAAGCCTTGAAGGCAGTGGTTAGGGGAGAATTTATTAGTGCAGCATCTGCAAAGAAAAAAATCACTATGATGCCCCGAAATAGAATTTTAAACTCTCTTAATATTCTTGAAAATGAGCATAAGAAATGTCCCTCCAACACCCGAATCCTTAAAAATCTGGTGAAGGAAAGAGGAACTGCAAAAGCAAGGCAACTACAAGGTAGAGGGCCAGCTAAGATTTATTAATCAAAAATACCAAGATACTGGCAGCAGAGCCGCCAAGTTATTAGCAATAGGGCTTCACAAATCCCGAGTAGATAGGACAGTGCCAAAACTAATTAATAAATCAAACCCTTCAGCCCCTTGGGTCAATCCACAAGATATAGCGGAGCAATTTCACTCCATCAGTTACTATCTAAGGAAGAGGGCCAAAACCAAAATATTAAATTAAATACTGAACACTTCCTACAGGGGCTACTGCTACCTAGCCTGCCAGAACAGGCTAGAGAAGAGTTGAATTGTAAGAGTACAACACAGGAAATTAAGGATGCAGTTTACTCTCTTCCATCAGGTAAGGCACCGAGCCCAGATGGGTATGGCCCAGAATTTTATAAACAGTTTAAGGATTCAGTAGCCCCCATCTTAACCACAGTGTTTAATACATGTTTAGAAGAGAATCGTATACCGGATTCATGGAGGGAAGCCACTATTGCTGTCATTCATAAGTTGGTAAACCTAGGGATAGATGTGAGGCTTATAGACCCATTTCTTTACTAAATCAAGACCTGAAGCTTTTAACCAAGGTCCTCTCAACCAGATTACAGAAATACATAGAATTACTGATCCACCCAGATCAGACATGCTTCATACCAAACAGACAATTAGCAGACAATGTCTGAAGGTTGCTGAATGTCATGTCATACGGATCGGCAACCCCCACAGCACAGTTAGCACTTTTTCTAGATGCTCAAAAAGCATTTGATCACCTAAATTGGGAGTATTTACAGGTGATCTTGGGGAGGATGTGGATGTGAGATATGTTCATACAGTGGGTCTCATTGTGTTACAGTGACCCCACTGCCAAGGTCAGAGTCAGTGGAATTCTGTCACCAAAGATTAAACTGGAAAGGGGAACCAGGCAAGGCTGCCCCTATCTCTCTTGTTATTTGCACTAAGTTTAGAGCCGTTGGCTGTGGCAATTTGGGAGTCTAGGGATATAATGGGAATCAAAGTTAGAGACCAATGCTGCAAAATATCAGTGTACGCAGATGATACCCTGATTTTTGTGGATAATCCACGTAATACGATCCCCAATCTACTGCTTTTGTTGGAAAAATATGGAGCTATATCAGGTTTTAAAATAAATATTGAAAAATCAGAAGCCTTGGTACTGAGGGGAACGGTAGCACCAGATATTAAGGCTAAAATACCTTTAAATGGGTATCCGAGAAGGTTAAATATCTGGGTATTTGGATCCTGAAATATCTGTCCAATCTATACAAATTTAATTATGAACCCCTAACCACCCAGATCTTTACCAACATAGGCAGGTGGGGCACGCTGCCCCTAACCCTTTCTAATAGGATTGAAACCATTAAAATTAATGTCTTGCTGAGGTTGTTATTTCTATTCTCCACTCTCCCGGTACAAATCCCCAAAGCAAGTCTTCAGAAAATACAGCAAAAAATAACGCATTTCATCTGGGCAGGCCGGAAACCTAGAATTAGACCGATACAAATGCAGGAAAATAAAGGAAAAGGTTGAGGCTTGCCAGACATAACTTGATACTATTGGGCAGCACAAATAACACCGTTAGTTAAGCTACTAAACAAAACCCCGAAGATACAGTGGTGTACTCTGGAGAAAAATGCTCTCCCAGAGATTCCCCTGTGGGTCTTGCCTTGGATCATCTTACCCAACACGATCCACAAGCTGGAAAACAGGTGGACGAGGCATACTTTATCAGTATGGTTGAAGATTAGAGCAGTGTGGGAGAAGCCAGTTTATGTGTGGCCTTGTATTCCCCTGCAGAACCTTCCAGACTTCTCATGCATGAAGGGTGATAAAACTATATATAAGTGGGCCAGACAGGGACTACACTCACTGGGACAATTCATCGAAGGGGACTTGGTGAAAGAATTTAAAACACTGCAACAAGAATATAATATATTGCATACAGATTTTCCAAATACCTACAACTTAGGCACTATATACTAACCAGGGTGGGTATTGATGCTTTGTCGGGACAACCAGAGGCAGGTCTGGTCCAAACAAAGTATAATGCAGAGTCCAGCAACACAAAACATTTGGTAATCCAATTCTACAAACTGATAGATGAGGGGGCACAGGCCCTTGTAACCCAAAAAATACAGGGAGATTGGGAGAGGGAACTGGGGAAGGAACTTTCTGACTGTCCTTGGAATAAAGTTTGGACCACTGTACACAATTCAACAAATCCTACGATTTTGGAGGGAATTCAAGTGGAAAAGTGGTGGTACAATTTTTTTAACCTCCCACTATTTCACAACACTACGCCAGAAATCCTACTGATAGGTGCTGGAGAGGGTGTGGACATGAGGGTTCTCATCTTCACATATTTTGGAGCTGCCCAGAAGTGAAGGTGTACTGGACCCAAATTAATTTGGAAATAAAGAAAATTATAGAGTTAACACAGGACTTAGATTTTGAACACCTGATCGTGGGCTGCCACCCCCTAGAAATTAGGACAAAGGGCCAGAGGTATCTCTTTCTGATACTGACAGTAGCAGCGGCCAAGGTAATGACACAAAATTGGCTGATCCAAAAACAGCCCACCATTACACAATGGCTGACTAATATAGATAAAATTAAACAGACGGAGGCTATTACAGCCATATTAAGAATTCAAGCCGATAGATTTAATACTCACTGGCGCCTTTTCTTTAGTTATGTGGAAGAGAAAAGGGGAATATCAGTTGTCAAGCAACAACTGAAAATTTGAGATGGGATAACTTTAGTTAACTCATTAAATCTAGACACTAGTAAGAGATCTATTAACCATATAATTAAGACAGACAGACTGTTGGTTTACTGTTTGTATGATTTTATTTCTTATTACTGTGGATAAAAAAACAAGGAATACATGATTTACTGTTTTAAGTGCACAATGCAGATGGTAACAGGACTCGGATGTTCGCAGTAATTGGTTTGAGATGTTCACTTGTTCAGGACTTTCTCTGTTTCATATCCTGGTCCTTTTGACAAGGATAGTTGATCAATACCTATAATGAAAAGAAAAAAAAAAAAAGGAAAATGTTTAGGATGTGAAATATATTAATTCATTGTATAATCCTGTCATACTGGTGGTAAGCAAACTGCTACTGAAAGGTGTGCACATTGAGCCTGTAGTTTTACTATGCTGATATTCCTAATAAACTAAACAAGTTAAAAAAAAAAAAAAAAAAAAAAATGCAACCTTATAGAAGTCTGTGGAGTGTGCCCCGCGCTCTCCATACTCTTACATCACAAAACATGAGAGAGCATAGGGGCATGTCTCTGAATTGGGAAGTAGAAGGGATAGTCGGCTCTGCTCCACAGAGCCAAAAAAAACAATCCCTTCCCTTCCAAAATACAGGCAAGCTAAAATTAATCACTTGCTAGCATTGTACTGTGAGGCAGGTAAGGGAGAGACTGTGTGGTTCTGGGGTGAGCACCAGAATAGGAGTGTTTTTTAATTTTTTTATTCGTACTTTATCCACCTGTCTCCCCACGGCAGCCCCTATCTGCACGACCCCCTAGCCCTGTCACCTGGCTCCTCTAGGATCTTACCTTACGCTGTCCTAGCGACAGGATCAGCTGGCCAGCCACTGGTGCGGAGTCTACAGGGGGTCTACCTTCATCCAGCCGCTGCGAGGTGTTTTCCTCCATTTTCTCCCCATTGCTGGGGCATGACATATCAGCAGTGTACATGGAGGTGTACGAATGCTGCAGAGTCCTGCAGCACCCACCCTTCCATTGGTGCCCCCATTCCGTTCTCCTTCAGGCCTTCACCTGGAAGCAGTCATTCGGCAGGGCAGCTAAGTCTCCCTCCCCAGGAGAGGAGAGCTGTCTTCCGGAAGCTCAATCCTCTCCCTCCCTCCCTGGCTGACCCCCGGCGACCACTCATACAGTGAATACAGGTCACCAGCGTGGCAGGAGGTAAGGTACGGATGCGTCAACCCTCCATGCTACTTGGCTGGTTCGAGGAAAAGGTGTTTTTAATACTCTACTTAGAAGTCCCAAGTGTATCTAGTTACTGTCCTCACAGTTTAATTATACTTTCGACTGTAGGGCCTGAAGCCTCTACCATGAATTTTGAACTAAAGTACTCCCATGCTGGAATATTTACCTCCCACATCATCTTCTACCCTTACCCATTCTTCCTTATCTTTCTGAGTTGTCCCTTGACTGTCTCTCTTCCCTTTGGGTACCTGAATAAAGTCTTATTATTTTCCTCAACTCCTTCACTATCCTTAGTTCAGTGCTAGCTTTTTGCCCTCCTAATGAGCTGTTTGCTTGTCTCTAATTATTCTTTTTACAGATCTCTACTTGCCTCTGATTGTTCCCCCTTGTAGGTTTTAAAAAACTTTTTTCCCCTGATTGCCCTCACCTGACCATTAAACCAAAGTGGCTTCTTGTTAGACTTCCTAACATGCATAATGCACTCATGGGACACCCCTTGTACTACCCATTTTATGACTGCTCATTTATTGTCTGCCCTCTTTATATTGTCTGTGCCCTTCAGTCTATCAGTGATACATTTTCCGTTCTAACAAAGTCAGGTTTTTCTAAAATCATGGACCATGTCACTTGAGTTAATCCTTGGGGCCTCCACGACAGTGCTGACCCTTTTTGTGTGTTCCTTCTGTCTGGCTGTGACCTGCTAGTCTGGTGTATACTAAGCGGTCCTAAGAGCTGGCTGTCAGTCAATCAATCATTATTTTACTTGGTGAGACACCATTGAGTTAGAACTCTTTTGCAAGGTGGACTTGGACAAGGTGATATAACATTAGATAAGCAAATAGGGTACAAAATTGATAGAATACAAAAATGCTCAGAATTTACTGAAGTGGGAACACAAAATAATACAAGATACAAAAATAACAGTTCTATACAAAATATACATACGAGTACAGTAGATATGCACAGTAATCTAGGGAAATTCATGGGAAGTGAAGAAGGGGAACTAAACAGATATCTAGTGGAGGAAGGAATAAGGAATAGGTGGGGGTGATGAGGCAGATATCAAGGGGAGAAAAAGTGATCGGAGGGGTGCGAGGCAGGATAAGGAGAAGAGTAGGAGGAGCAGCTGGCAAGCTGTAGAGTCTCTAAGGCTCGGGCCTTCACCACGAGGGCGTGAAATACATAGATGGTCTGTATACTGGAACCTTTGTCAACTTGCTAACGGAACCTAACCACACCCACCAACTTGGACTATTCTACAGACACCTTCATGTGCCGAGGGCCCACTAAGCAATTTGTAATACAGCCTATGCTCTTGCTGCCATGGTTAGCTGGAACTCCCTCCCTGACAATATTAGAGATTCAAGGTGCGTCCAGATCCTCAGACAAACCTTATCCACGCACCTCCACAGCCCATGTACATGTGGATTATTGGGCATAAATTAGGTAACAATTAATATACACTGCTCTCCTACACTACTAAAAACCTACGTTGGCTTTTGTATCCCCAAAAAACATATCTGTATACACTCATACTTGTAAATTCAGTAAAGTGCTTTCAACATAAGAAAGGGCACTATAGAAATAATGTATCCTTATGCTTATACTGCGACTCTCGAGTATTGCATATTAAGAACATACTATTATAGGGGCATGGTAGCACCCTTATTTTAAGGGTTTTAAAGATCTGCTGACTCCTCAAAGAAAACTTTGAAAAACATAATATTTAGGTACAATTCAGCTTGCATTCTATATATATCAGATGACCTAAAGGTGGGCAAGCAATGTGAGAGGGCAGCAAGGAGGGCTGGGGGGATACTGGGATGCATAGGGAGAGGCATCACCAGTAGAAAACAGGAAGTTATTATCCCTCTGTACAGACAGCTGGTGAGACCCCATCTGGAGTACTGCGTGCAATCCTGGAGACCCAATGTCCGCAAAGACAGACAGGATGGAAGCTGTCCAGAGGAGGGCAACTAAAATGGTGCAGGGTCTGCACCGGAAGACATATGAAGAGAGACTTAAGGAGCTTAATATGTATAGTCTCGAGGAAAGGAGGGACATGATAGAAACTTTCAAGTACCTCAAGGGAATCAACAAAGTCCAAGAGGGTAGCATCTTTCAAAAAAAGAGGTGTGCAAGAACAAGGGGGCACAGTTTGAAGATAGAGGAGGGGCGGCTCAGAGGTAATTTAAGGAAGTATTTTTTCACAGAGAGGGTTGTGGATGCATGGAACGGCCTTCCGGAGGAGGTTGTGGAGTCAAAAACAGTGGTGGAATTCAAGCATGCATGGGACAGTCATAAGGCAATTCTAGGGGGTTGGGGAAGAAAGAAGTAGGCTGCTAGTTAACTAGGATCTACAGCTTATCCATTAGGTAGGGAAATGGGCAGACTGGGTGGGCCAAGCTTTCCTTATCTGCTGTCAAATTCTGTGTTTCTATATTGTATAGACTTCTCCTCCCCATTAATTATTACTGAGAAATGTGCATGGAAACATGCTCTATATTTTAGAGTTCATCTACCTCTTTTGCTTACTCCCTACTTCTTGTCATAGTTCTCTGTTATGACATCACAGTCTGTTGCCATGGGAGTAATAGTGATGTCACAAATAGAGCATTATGACCTCAGGTAGGGAGAAAGCAATGGGAATAGATGAATTCTTCAGGAGCAAAGATCCTATTTTCATAAAGATGGCCTTAGTAATAAATAATGGGAATGAGAAATACAGAACTGATGTGAAGTACAAGCTGAACTGTGTCTAAATAATGTTTTGTTAAAGTTGTCCTAATGGAGTTGGCTGCTCTTTAAGGATTTAGTAGGCACTTCTACAGTAGTAATCACACAAATGTTTACCGGTAGCATGGTATGCCGGGCGTTGTGCAACTGTGGTAGCCATTGAATAACATGTATACCGCTACCGCGTAATGATGTACGGTGCATGGTACCGATACTTTTGTGTGACTACCACTGTATGTTGGGTCCGGCTGTGGAGTCCATTTTTTTCTTGTGCTTGAATAAACTTGAATATTAACATGCATTAACCTTTCTATTTGGAGGTATGTGATGTTGTAGCTCAGCTTTTACTTTTTCATTTTTATGTTAAACCTCATTTTCTGCATCTTAAAAGCCCAGCGGCCCCTGGACAGAATACCCTGAAATTTATCATGTGCATTGTTGGTATCAGGATTACTGGATCCTGTAATTTTGCTAAAGGTCAGTAGGGCGGTCTGAAAGTTCTAGAATGTTGAAAAGATATACAAATGTGGGTTTTTTGCTTACTGGTAGCACAAATATGGCTTCAGGTTGGCCGAGGGGGAGGAGATTTGAGCGTCCCCTGGGATGCTCTCCTCCTCCGTGGGGGGGGGCTGGGTTGTTGCAACGGGAGGCATGGGACCCCCGGTGTGGGGGAGGAGAGGACGCCATTAGGTGGCTTGGCTGGGACATGCAGTTGCATGTCCACGGTCTGTACCTTGGTACTTGTGCCGGTGTCCGGGGAGTCCAGGGATCAAAAGAATGGGCCAGCAGTAAAAATTACAGGCCCTGCTACTGAAGCGTGACCCCCCCAAGGAAAGGGGAGAATGGGGCCCTGATGGCAGGCAGAGCCTACGAAACCCCTAGCCAAGATGTTTTTATGTTCGCTTGAAAGCATGCATACATATTTGTGCCAGTCTGAACTGTGAGAAGGCTTTTGGAGGTGTGCCCCTCCTCCGCCTGTCACACCTTCAGAATATCAACTGTCCTCCCTAATTTCATTTATTTAGCTTTTCTAGGGACGTGGAACTGATGTACAGTCCACACTTCTGGCAGTGTTTATTTCCCCTTTAATTCCTGCTGGAACATCTTCGCTGACTTCTTCCACCCATCTAGGTGGTAACTCGCTCGGCACCACCCCATGATGTTAGATCTTCCTTTCCGCTGGAAGAAGGTTCCCTCCCATGCGCTCTGCCCTTTGATTTCAAAAACTTCAAATTCGACTAAAGTCTTTAAGCAATTTTCAGATCTGTTCGAAACTCTCGTCATGGACAAATCGAAAGTCGGCACCCGGGTTCAAGAAGTACTACTATGGGCAAAAGATGTCCCAGACAGACCTGTACATCTTGTGGATCTACTGCCTAGGCTACAGTCACGATCCCCAGGCTTGTGGCCTAAACCGCACTTTGCATCCAAGCACTTTGGAGGACTGGCACACTCCACTCCTTCTTGGGTGACTGGATAAATGGGACCCTTCTGTTCGATTGAAGAATGCCTGTCTGGCAGTCTCTGTGGATGTGGGGTCCACTGAACAACTTGCAGCATTCGAGGAGTTGGCAGTTCAGATTGCAGAGCATGCCTCTTCGGATTTTGTGCCACTTTTTTTTGCTGCCACCTTTTATGGGGGTGTTTAGGGATTTGTCAGTACCTTCCCATCCTTGGGCAGGGCCCCTCTAAGGGCACTAAATCCTCGAAATTGTCTAAAAAAGAGACTAAGAAAAAGTCTTGACGATTATGGGATTGCGAGTGATCTATGGCCTCTGGCTCCCGTACTTCTTTGGAGGTTTCAGCTACAGTCGATCCCTCGGTCCGGGCCACTGGCACCACGGTCTCCCCATCTGGCCAGTTAGCTGAGATGCACTTCACCCAACCTGTCAAGATTTTTCTCGAGCTGGTCAATGCATCATCTCAGGACGAGGTGGATACCTCACTCTCTAGGACTCTGTCCTGCCCAATACCTCCAAGGGAGGGTCCAAGCAGCACACTGAACAGATTCCTAACCCTCAGAACATTGATACCTTGGAGGATCCTTAGCTTTCACCACTCCCCTTCCCTTCTCGCAGTTGGCCTCCCTGATGGTCGAGGTTGAAATCCCGTAGTCCGGAGTAGTCCGGAGTCAGCCCTCGCCGACATCGGCGTTCCTGCTCTCTTCACTCGGGCAAGCAGCCATGCCACTATGCTTCCTCTTCCGGTCAGGAGAGGCTCTAACGAAACATACACTGGTGCTACAAAGAGCTAATGTGGCAGCATCTCATGCTTTCTGGGGTTAACACAATTTTAGCGCCCATCCCGGCACTTCAATGGCTCCTACCACCAAGGCTCCAGCCTGCTCTGGCTTACCCTGTTCTGGCTCAGCTTATTCTGGTTTCTCCTCCATCCAGGTGGAGCCACCTCCTAAGCAGCCGAAGGAAGGTTTCCCACCTAAGGATGCCCGTACCACTCCTGGGCTCCCACGTCTGCTGTCTGTCACTGTTACTTCCGTTGGACCCTGCCGGGTCAGCAGGAACTCTGGCAGTCGACTGCTTTTCGGCAAATCCTCAAAGTCTGAGGACTCTCTGCATTCTCATCCATTGGATGCAGAGTCAGGGGAGGATTTGTCTACAGATAATGGTCTTACTTCCTACGGGGGTTTGCTTCATTTGATCTCGGAATCTATGTGATCCAGATGTAGCCCATCCAAAATTGGGCCAAGTATCCCTTGACCGAGATTCTCAACTGGGGGAACTCCCCTAGGGTGGCCTTCCTGCTCACCGATGCCATTCTTGGCCCCACTATGGAGCTCCGTCAGCACACTGCTTCCTGTCCTGCGCCATCTGCCCGTATGGTCTGTAAGTATGCAATCCATACAGGTTCCCTATCTGGTTTCATCGAGCATCCCTGGGACGTGGGTCTGGTGGCCAGCTTGGTCTTTCGGTGTACTGGCAACGTCAGGGACATAGATAAACCTCCTGACAAAAAAATCCAAGAAATTGGATCACATGGCCAGAAAGGTCTATGCAGCCTCTTCTCTCGTTATTCAGCAGGCAAGTTTGGCCCTTTTGATAGCTCACTTTGCTCATGCCCTTTTATGCACTCTCATTGAGGTGCCTCCTCAGCTCCCGGGCTGACTTGGAGACTATGGGCAAGCAAGTCCAGGACCCGGGCCGAGCAGT
Source organism: Neoceratodus forsteri (assembly GCA_016271365.2). Lineage (NCBI taxonomy): Eukaryota > Metazoa > Chordata > Ceratodontiformes > Ceratodontidae > Neoceratodus > Neoceratodus forsteri. The sequence goes on along the minus strand of CM057454.1, from coordinate 118,240,017 downwards.
GGCTAAACAGTAGCTCCAGATGGCCATGGACACTGGTGATTCCTTCACCCAGTCTGTGGCCCCTGTGGTGACCATGTGCCACAGGGCTTGGCTGTGGATTTTTACCTTCATGGCTGATACCCAGTATAAGTTGGCAGCTGTCCCCTTTTTGGGTACCAACCTGTTTGAGCCAGGGGTGGAAGGACACCTCACTAGGATTGAGAAGCCCAGTGCCACCCTGGACTCTGTCACCTCCACCCAGAGGGATCCCAAGGGCTACAAGCTCCAGAGGAAGAAACCCTTAAAGGCCTTCTCTGCCCCTGTGGCCAGGCTGACCAAGCCCCCAGTTGGGCAGCAGGCACAGGCATGGCATCTGTGGCTTAAGTCAGTTGCTTCAGTCATCCACAGACCAGGGGGTCAGGGTTCCACTGCTTCCTCAGCTGGTCCCTCTTCCTCCTCCTCCTCCAAGCCTGCCCAGTGATGGGATGGGGGTGTGCCTCCCCATGCCCATCCTGTCTCCCCTGTGTCCTCCAGTGGGGGGCCAGGTCCACCACTTCCTTTCTGCCTGGTCCACTGTCATCAAAGATGGGTGGCTCCTCGAAGTGGTGGGCCAGGGTCTGCCTCTAGAGTTTGAGGCTTTACCTGCCTTGCTGAGCCCTCACCTCACAGGAGGACATGGTGTCTGCAAATGTGCTGTCAACTCTTTGAGTGGACATTGCCTAGCTCCTCCAGAAAGAGGTAGTGGCTCAAGTCCTGGACCCTGCAAAAGCCCAGGGTTTGTCTCCAGGTACTTCCTGGTTTCATAGCAGACATGGGGGCTGGTGCCCCATCTTGGATCTACATGACCGGAACAAGTTCCTTCGATCGCGCACCTTCAGGATGGTCACTTTGTCTCAGATCATTCCATCCCCAGAGCAGAACATGTGGTTCTGCTCCCTAGATCTTCTGAACACATTATTCCCTATTCCCATCTGTCCGCCCCACCGCCGGTTCATTCGTTTCCATGTGGAGGGGAATCTATATGAATTACAGGCCATGCCCATCAGCATCTCCTTAGCTCCCAGAGTCTTCACCAAGTGCATTGCAGTGGTGGCAGCCTACCTGAGATGCCGAGGGGTCCAGGTGTGCCCCTACCTGGACGATTGGCTGATAGCAGGTCCTTTCAGGGAGGCGGTAGAGCAGTCCAGGGATCTGGCCCTTCAGACCTGCTTATCCCTTGGCCTTCTGGTCAACGAGGCCAAGTCTGAGCTCGTACCTTCACAGGTGATACTTTTTCTTCAGGGCAGAGCTTGAGTCTTGTAGAGCCAGAACTCGACTCCCAATAGACCAGATAGAGGTTCTCTCCATCTTTGCCAGATTATTTTGGGTTGGACAGTTGTGCCCTTCTCTGGATTTCCTGTGCCTCCTGGGATTCATGGTGGCTTGCACCAGTGTGGTCCATTGGACCCGGTGGAGAATGCACTCTTTGCAGTGGAAGCCAGCCCATCAATCAGTGGTCTCAGCCCAAAGACCACTTCGACCAGCTGATCACTGTGACCCAGCCAATGTGGGACAATCTCCAGTGATGGTTAGTCCTGGAACATCTGCAGGAAGGATTCCCATTTGTCAGCCCAGAGCTGACGGTCACCATCACGACCAATGCCTCCCTGATGGGCTGGGGTGCCCACTTGGGTGAGAACAGAGTCCACGGACTCTGGACCCCGAGGAGTCACAATGCCATATTCCCCTATATCAACCTGCCGGAGCTTTGGACAGTTCTGCTGGTGCCAATAGTCTTTGCTCCACACATTCGGGGCAATGTCGTTCAGGTACGGGGGACAACACCACGACCATGTACTACCTCAACAAACATGGTGGGACGCACTTCCTTCTTCTGTGCAGGGAAGCTGTCCACATCTGGACCCTCATGCTCAGCCTGAATACCGATGATCTGGCTATCCATGTGGCCGGCATATCCAACCAGCTGGTGGACTCCCTCAGCCGAGTGGGTGAGGCGTCTCGTCAGTGGTCACTCCATCAGGAGGTGGTGCAGAGCTTGTGCCCAAGATTATTAAAAGAACTTGCTGAAGAATTAGCACCTCCCAATGAATCACATCTTCCAGTATTCCTTGGACAAGGGGGAAGTGGTTGACTCCTATAGAGAGGCAACAGTAATTCCATTATTTAAGGAAGGAAACAAAAAAGCCCAACTAATTATCGGCCAGTTAGTTTAACAGCTACCATATGCAAAATTCTGGAGGGAATTATAAAAGAACAAATTACTAAATTCATCCAGGAGGAACATCTAGGGGACGACTCACAACATGGCTTTACTAAGGGGAGGTCTTGCCAAACCAATATGCTGGACTTTTACATCAGGGTCCGTAAAAGTTTGGATGGGGGCTGATCAGTCGATGTGGTCTTCTTGGACTTCACAAAGCCTTCGACAAAATACCCACTATGAGTTAGTAAAGGCATTGAAAGCTAGTGGCATCCATGACAATACTGTGTCATGGATTCACTCTTAGCTTAGGGACAGAAAATAGCGAGTCAGCATTAAGGGTGTCTTTTCTGATTGGACTAATGTAACAAGTAGTGTACCACAAGGCTCAGATCTTCCCTTGTCAGTCTCACCATTCATTACTGCTGGGTGTAGCTGGAGGAGTGCGCCCGCTACGGGAGTCTGTATTTTTTGGGGGGGGAGGGAGGAGTCAGCGCTGCCCACATGTCTGACCTGCAGTGTGGAGCACAAGGGGTGGCTATTGGTCGTCGCAGACTCCTCCTCCATCCCAGTTCTGTTTCTCTCACCATGAGGTAGAACTTGCTGCGCGAGCCTCAGTTTTTCCCTGTGCCATCTGGCCTGACCACCAACTCAGTCTCCATCCTATTCTTGTTGAAGTTCACTCTGTGCCATTTATTGGGATCTGGTAAGATCTTTTCATATATTTTGTATTAAACCGTGCTGAGTTTTTCCTTAGTTTTGGTTATTGTTTCGCATCATGTCAGGTCCAGGGGCTAGGAAAAAATCCAAAGCGGGCCGTGCCCCCCCATGCATCAGTGCCCCTGTGGCTGGCATTTTTCAGTTTCATACCAGCATGATGTCTGCTTGCGATGCCTGGGACCCAGTCATGATATGGACCATTGTGATGCCTGCTTCTCCATGGACCGCTGTGTTCTCTAAGTTCGCGCGCTTAAAGTCTGCAGAGCTCCACCAACTTTCAGAGGACAGAGTCACTCGCAGGTTGCCAAGGCCAGAACACTTGACCCCTCCTCTGGGTCCCCTCCTGGGTCTATACTGCCCAGCGAGGAGGAGGCCTTCTCAGATTCTAGCCTTGCCAAGGAGGAGGAGGAGGCCTCTTCTGCGGTGCTGGAGGAGCAATACCGTCCCCTGCAGAGCCGTGTCGCTGGCACTGCCTCGGCAGTCCTCTCCATGGAGGTGCAGGCTCCCCCAATGTCACAGTCCACGGCTGTTGGGCCTGGCACTAGTGGGCCCTCTGAGCCATCTTCTGGCATCGTCCCAGATCCTGGAGCTGTTCACTGTGCCAGTGATTGGGGTGGCACCATGGGTGGTGCCGTGTCCCACAGTGCCATCACCAAGGGCCCCCCGGGGTCACCAGTTTGGAGGTCTGTCTGATCTTTCTCTTCAGAGGAAGATGACTCGCAGGCCGACCCAGATTGGCACCCCAGTTCTCTGAGTTTGAGAGCCCTTTGGGACGTTGCACCAGGCGGCCCAGTGTTCCCCTCCCAGAGCCCCTGGAGTCTGTAGTTCCAGCAGTTCCCACTGCCAAGGCTGGCTGTGGGGTGCCTCTTCGGGACAGCAGCCTGGGGGCTCGGGGTGCGGTGTCCTCTTCTGCGGTGGGCGTGGCAACTGCCACTTCTGATGCTGCTATAACCCCACCCACGGGTGGGGACCGGGGCCCCCTCTTCTGCAACCTCATTCGGGAGGTATGCGGGATTGGGGGACCCGGCTTTGCTGGGAATGAAGAGGGCAGCTTCAGAGTCCGAAGGGTTGAGGGTTCGGGGCTAGGCGCCAGTACCCCCCTCCACTACCCTGTGGGGAGTGGGGAGTGAGGAGGAGTCGAAGTGCTGAACCCCACATTTCCCATGAGGTCTCGGGGTTGTCCCTTAGTTGGCAGCATGGAGGGTTGCCCTTCTGGACCCATGCAACCCCAGTTGCGCCACAGAGGAGATTCTCCCTCGGGGCTCTTCTGGGGTTTGTGGCTGCCCGGATTGACCCCCTGGTCTCTTCCCCCCATATGGCGGGACCAGTTCCTGGTCTCTGAGCACTGGCAGAGGCCAGGCGCTATCTGTTAAGTGCCCATCTCCCACTCCTGTGCAGACACCTCCCCCCCTCTCCCTGGCCATGTGGGTCCCATTGGGTCCCTTAACCTAGGAGCACTGCGGCGGCTTTCCCCACCTATGTGAGAGCCATGGACAAGTGGGTCTTTTGCCTGTTCCACCCCACCACCCTGCCACAGGAGGATCTTGAGCATTCAACCTTCTTTTCCTCCTCATCTCCCTCCTTTAAGGGAGAGGAATGCTCCGTCCACCTGTCCTCTGATGCCGATTTCACTGAATATCAGCGGTTCTTTTCGAGGCTGTTCCAGGAGCTCCACATCTCTCATGTAGTGAGGAGCATTACCAAGCCGGAGACCCGCTCATTCCTAAGTGAATTCCGCACTCACCACCTGGTGGTGCCCTCCTGGCCTATCCCTTTCCAGGAAGCGTCTATCCACATCTGGCAGTCTCCAGCCACCTCTTCCCCAGCCCCAGAGGACTGCAGGAGATGGTATTGTGCCCCTCAGGAGTCTCTGGGTTCTCTACCTCACCCACCTTCAGGTCTGACATCCCTAGACAGTCTTTCCTTGCTTCTGCGCCTTGAGCACGACTGACCCCCAGATCCAGATTCTGCAGAGTTCGACTAGTGGGGAAGAAGTTTTCTTTCGGCTCGGGCGTTACTGTGTATAGGATCTCATCAGGCTCACCATGCTGCCTATAATAGGCACCTGTGGTCAATGCTAGCACAAGTCCTGGCATCTTTGCCTGATGCAGAACAGTCTAGGCAGGCCATCTCCCTCTCTGCACTGGGTCTGGAGCTTGCAAGGCACCAAGCAAGGGCGTCATATGATGCCAGTGAGGTGGCGTTCAGACTTTCGGGGACCGCAATCTGCATTAGGCGGGCGACATGGCTGCATCTATCTAGATTGTCGCCCATTGCCTGGCATAAGGTGATCTCCTCCACCTTCTGGGGGAGCCACCTTTTTTCCTGCAGGGCAAGGAGGACCTTACAGAGGCACCTCCCATCCCCCCAGCCACAGGGGACACCTCCTCATCCTGAACAGCTTTAGATCTTGTGGGTCTAACAGGGTTTTAGGGTCTCCCCCTTTTGTGCCTCACCTGCAGGAGGCTGAGGGATCTGTTCCCTCAGGACTGTGCCAGGTGCACTCCGGGGGGAGGGGGGTGCCTGGTACTCACTCAGCAGTAATGAATGGTGAAGATTGACATGGGAAGATATAAAAATTATGTACCTACCGTAATTCTTGATCTTCTCTTGTATCTTCACCATTCATTACTGATTCCTTGCCCTCAGCCTCAGTTCTTGAGCATCACTTCCACCCTGCTCGCCTTCCCCCTCCAAGAGGCCAATTGGGGGCTGAGCCCCCCTGGTATCTCAAAGCTCTCTGTTTCCTTCTCAAAAGTCGCAGAGCATTCAACCAGGAGGACGTCAAGTAGGGTCTTTGCCTTAACCTCTGAGGGAACTCCCTGGGATTCTCTTCACGATGTACTGGGGTGTCCCTCTCTGGCTTGGGGTACCCCTAGCTGTTGAACTGCTTCAGTGCATTCCTGGGAGACTTCATGGGTTTTTTCGCTTCTGCTTCTCCTTCTCTCCTCGTATAGTTCAAATGTCCATTGGTCCTCTTCTACTGAAGTGGGGACTACGCCTAAACAGTAATCGGGGAAAACTCTAGTTGGGTTGTTCCCATTCTTTCTTACAAGCCTGGACTCACTCCTCTTCTGAGCAAGACTGCCCCTCTTTTCTTCAGGGGACGGTCTGTAAGGCCTAGATTCCATCATGCTCAACACAGGAACGAGTAATGGGTGGGGAGAGAGAGATCGACCTCTGCCATGGCTGCACAGCCAGCTGAATCCCCTTCAGACCTTGGTCCTTTAATTCCTGCAGTGAAGGGATCCTTGCTCCCTTGTCTTTATTCCGCAGGGTTTTTAAATTTTTTTCAAGCCAGTGGTCTTCCAGATTAATGTGATGGAGAGCCCTCCTTGTCTCTTCTCCCTCCCCCCCCTTTTTTGCCCACTAGCTTCTCTTTTCTTCTTCTTTCTATCCTTTGCTTTCTCTTCTCTCGAGACCGCCCAAGGATTAGGGCCCCATGGCCACTAATGTAGGGTTATCTTCTCTCTGTCCCCTATTCGGCTTATGCTTTCTTCAGTTTATATCCTTTCCTTTTTCTATTCCTCAGCTCTCTTGCCTCCCTCTTTTCTAAACCTGTTTTTCATCCTCTCTGGCTAAACAGAACTGGGATGGAGGAGGAGTCTGCAGTGCCTAACGGCCAACCTTCGCGCTCCACGCAGCATGTTGGGCATGTGGGTGGTGCCATTGGTGCAAACTCCCCCCTCAAAAAAGACTCCCATAGCTGGTGCGCTTCTCCAGCAACACCCAGCAGTAATGAATGGTGAAGATACAAGAGAAGATCAAGAATTACGGTAGGTATGTAATTTTCATTTTTTGGGTTCATGCCTTTTTAACACCTGTGTAGCAGCACTACAGTATGAGCATGACAAGGTATGGATGACTAAATTTGTAGACGATTGTAGAATGAGGGCTGAGCTAAAGGACCAAGGAGACTTGAGTCACTGCAGGTGGCCCTAAACCACATTGATGTGTGGTATAGGACTAATAAACTCTCCTTGAACCCAGACAAATGCACAGTTACGCATTTTGGGGAAAAAATAATCCGAACCATACACATCATATAAGTAACACACTACTTAGAACTGTGACAGAGGAAAGAGATTTAAGTATCACTATAACAAATGATCTGCAGTTTAAGACCCATTGCAGCAATGTGTAAAGAAAGGCGAATGAGGTACTAAACTGCATATTGACGTATGTAGCGAGTAGAACCAGAGAAGTTTCGGTCCCCCTGTATGGATACCTGGTGAGGCTAATACTCAAGTACAGTGCACAGGTGTGGTTACCTTACCAATAAGAGGAGATATGTATGCTGGAGAGGGTACAGAGGAGGGCAACACGCTCCATAAGCGGTTTGGAAGAAAAAGACTATATTACCAGACTGAGTGATTTGAATTTGTTTTCTGTGGAGTACTGGAGGATGGGGAGATATGTGTCTGCTGCTTAAGGCCCTAACAGATCAAGGTCTTTGGGAGAAGCTAGGGCTAACATTTTGGGATCAAGCTTATAGCACTAGGGCACATTCACTACAGCTAAGAGGGGAAAACTGTAAAACCTGGAGGCACCAGAGGAGATTTAACCAAAGGATGATTTCAGTATGGAACTCTCCACTCAAAGGAGTGGTTGGTAAGCCTTCAGTGGAGAGTTTCAAATTAAAACTGGATAAGTTACACCAAGCGGGTGACCTGTTAGTTTAATAAAGGTGAGCAATATGGACGCAAGTCTTATTAGCTCTGTACAAACCTGTGTTACCTGTGTTGTTCTCCTGGTGGAGCAAACCTCTGGTGGACCTGCTCACCTCCAGGGAGAACGCAAAGCTGAGGCTGTATTATGCCCAGCCCCCTCAGCAGGGAACACTGCAGAGGGATGTCTTCGCAAGCCCTGGACCCCAGGCCTCATATATGCCTTCCCTCCATTTCTGCTGATCCCTAAAGTGCTGCTCAAGGCCAGGAGGGACAAGGCATGGATGATCCTGGTGGCTCTGTTCTGGCCGCACCAGTTCTGGTACCTGATCTCCTCAACCTCCGCTGCAGGCTCCCGTGGCATCTTCCTCTGTGCCCGGATCTGCTCTCTTGCAGTCAGGGGAAGGTACTCCATCTGGACCTTCAATCCCTGCAGCCTGGTTCCTGAGCGGCTAGAGTTCCAGTCTATGGGTCTCTCCGAAGACGTCCTCACCGTGGTTGAGGCTTGTCTGAAGGAATCGACCTGAAAATGCTGTGCCTTTAAATGGAAGCAGTTCTCCATTTGGTGCCAGGGCAAGGGGCTTGACCCCTTATCTTGCCTGGTGGCTAGCATTCTTGACTACCTTTGGTCCCTTTCTGTCAGGCCTTCGGTCGATGACCCCTTAAGGTTCACCAGGTAGCAATTTCTGCATACCGGGCTTAGGCTGATATGCCATCAGTGGTGCAAGAGAAGGTGGTGTGGTGCTTTTTCAAAGGCTTTGACCACATTTCCCCAACGGTGCATGAACTACCACCACCACCACCTTAGGACTTCTTGCTGGTGTTAACAAAGCTTGTGGGCAAGCCATTTGAACTAATGCACGGTGTGAAATGTCTCGCCTGTCATGGAAGACCATCTTCTTGGTGACTACCACATCGCCAGATGGATAAGTGAGCACCAGGTGTTCTTGGTGGAGTCTCCTTACCTGGTCTTCCACAGGGACAAGGTTGCCTTTCACCCCAACCTGAAGTTGCTCCCAAAGGTTGTGTCTGTTTCTCACCTTAACTAGGTGATCAATCTCCCAGTGTATTTCCTCAGCCACACCTCTAAGGCCGAGCATAGGCTCTATACTCTGGACCTGAGGCGAGCGCCTGCTTATTGCAAGGAACGCATGGCTGGAGTTCGGGGAGAGGTTTGTCAGCTGTTTGTCACCTACGCTGAAGCCGCACCTGGCAGACCAGCAGCCAAGTGGATGACTGGCAGGTGGATTGTATCCTGCATTGATCTCTGCTATAGGTTGGGTAGGGAGTCTCCCGTAGGGCTAAGGGGTCATTCCACCTGTCCTACCACTGCCTCAGTGGCTGCTTCCAGGGAAGTACCTATCCAGGAAATCTGCAGAGCTGCTACCTGGAGGTCAGCACACACCTTCATTTCCCACTACCACATCGACCTTGATGCTGGTTTTGGGGCCTTAGTTCTCCAATTTCTGTTCCCAAAGTAGGGGGTGTGTGCCTTGCTCCCTTCTCCTGGAGAACTGCAAGGAGTCTGCCAACAAGTATGACTAGAACATCATATCCACGTTCCTAGAAAAACAGGTTACTCACCTGTAACAGTAGATCTTCCACTGGGATAATCTCTTGCAGCAGGTAATACATTTGAGTCCTCGCCAGAGGATGTTCTTCTGCACGGCAGTTTTCTTCCAGCAGTCTTTGCCTAGGGGCCGCCCACACATGACATCATCTTTCTGCTCCTATGTAAGAGTGGGCGGCCCAGGTATCCTCAATTTTTTTTTTTCTCTCTGTCTTCAGCTCACACGCAGTTTACTCTTCCTGGTGCCTGCAGTTCTTCATCAACGAGACATGGAACAGAGAATGGTGTCTCTTCTCACTGTTCTCACCGTCATGAATGACACAAATACAGGATTCTTTCTTTGTCGATAATGCTGCCTATCTGGTCGTCGATGCAGTTTGTACTTGACAATCATTTACAGTTTCTTTATTGACAAGGATTCCTCCCTCGTTGACGGTCGCTCCTATCGGTAACTCTCCAACTTCTACATCGACTGTGCATGAACTGACAATCCTTTACATGTTTGCGAGACATGGAGCAATGCTCCTCCTCCTCCTCCTCGTTGCTCTCATCGACAGCCACTGCTACCAGTGTACATCATCAATGGTGCACCATAAGATGACTTCATCAACGAGGCTTCAGCCCTCTTCAACGGTCACTGCTCAAAGTGACTTACCATCGACTTCTGTGTTGCTGGTACTTGAACTAACAATCATTTCAAATCAGCGAGTCATGGAGCAATTCTCCTTATTCTCCTCAAGGTTACTCTTAGTGACGGCCACTGTTACCAGTGCACACCGCCAACGGTGCTTCATAAGATGATGATAATTCATAAGATGACTTCCTCATCGATGAGGCGTCAGCTCTCGACTTTCACAGCTCCAAGTCACTCACCATCGACTTCTTTGTCAATGGTGCTTGAACTAACAATCATTTACATATCGACAAGACGTGAAGTTTTACTCCTCGTTCTACTCAACGTTGCTTTTGTCGATGGCCACTGCTACCATTGCAAAATCGTCGACAGGGCACCACAACATGGCTTCTTCATTGACGAGGATTCAGCCCTCGTAGACGGTCACTGCTCCCAGTGACTCGCCCTCAACTTGTTCGACTGTGCTTGAAATAACAAGCATTTACGTTTCAGCAGGATGTGAAACAATACTCCTCATCCTCCACAAGGCTGCTCTCTTCAACAGCCATTGCTACCTGTGCACACTGTCGATGGTGCACCATGCTTTGGCTTACTTGTTGATGAGGTTGCAACCCTCGTCGACTGCCGCCATCATTGGTACACCACATGATGGCTTCTTTCGCGATACAGCTGTCTACTCTGCTGTCGATACTGCTCTTGAACACTCCTTTGGCCACCGAAATGTATGTGGCTTTATTGGCTTCCTCGTCAATTATCACCCTTCCATCCACAGGCTTGTCGGAGGTTGCCTTCTTGTTTTTCCCTCGTCCTCCTTTTCAGTCCAGGACATGGGATTTCCTTCCTCAGCCACTATGGTTCACACACAGTTTCAGGTAATGTGAGGCTCTCACCCTCTGAACCCTAGGGACAGCATTCACCTCTCACTTTCTCCCACTTCTCCTCCACAGAAGTTTTTTGGCCGGCAGGAACCTTCCCCCTATAGCTTTCCCCTAGCCTCTCAAGACTGAGGGGGAGTCGAGGTTTTTTCCATCTCCAGAAGGTGGTTCTCACCCCCCCTTCTGTGACTTAAACATATTTTCTCCTTACATGAGGATGCTGTCCGTCGCACTGCAGCCTCCCCTCTTGACTATCCATCCTTCCATGATGTCCTTCAGTGCAGTCTTGCCTGCTTGGAACCAGCTGTCAGTGGTCCATGCAACACCTGGAAGGGTGAGTTGCTTATACCACTTTCTGGTGGACCACCCCTTCATGTCAGGGGCCCTCCTATTCAGTTGTCATCCGTGCTGCTGATGGTCGACACCCGGTAACATGTGAGCTCACGGTCTCTCAGTAAGGAGTACTACCTCGAAAAGAAGGTACATCAAGCAACCACTCTGACTTGGTGACTTTACCTTACATGAGCCATATGGTCACATACCAATGGTACTCTTGGATCCTCAGCTTTTGATATCCTCAACAAGCCTCTTCTTTCTCAGGGGAATAAACAACTGTTGATGATATTTTTACTGACAATTCTATCTCCAGATGCTAACTCTACTCTGGGTATAATGTGCATCACGCTACAGACCTCGAGCGACCAACTTTACCCAAACAGGTAATGTGAACATATTCAGTGTACAGTTTTTATGGCTCAAAACTTTTTCGGCTTAGAAACCCAGACCATTCTGGAAGAACTCCAAGCATCTGGAAAGACTTTACACACAATACATGACATGTCTTACTTGTCATGGCCATCGGCCCTACTCTGTTCCCGATCTTCCCTCTGAAGCATAGGGGAACTAAGGGAACCTTACAGGTCCGCCCCTAAGGACATCCTCAATTTCAGCCCACGTCCAGAAATACTACCTCTACCTTCAACCGCGCTCAACCCACCCTCCCGGGTGCTCACACCAGCCGACCATGATTTACCTCCAATGGGCTTTACCACAGCCTCTTCATCCAAATCTCAGTAGACATGGTGATCACTATGCCCAACATTTACAGGCCTGGTAAGTGAGTACCGGAAACTAATGGGTTCTTTGACATTGCTCAAAGAAGGGACATCCTGGAGTTCCCCTCCCCTTCCCCTTCCCATTTCGTATCTTACCCAGAGAATTCTATACCCATTTTCAGAGAGGAACTTTTTTTCTTAATCCTACAGAAGGTGGTCACCATGGTTCTCTTATCAGACCAACATAACCACTTTCATGCCCCTACCTTTGGACTTTCATCCCCCCTAGAGGTCTTTACCACATGTCTGGTACCTGTGACAGCAGCACTGTGTTGAGTTGGACTCCCTGTCCTGTTGTGTACATGAATGGCAAATTAATTCGGCCTCCAGGGGTTCCCAGCTCTCCTCCCTGCCCGCCACCCCATCTATTCCAGCACTTAGGAATAACTAATCACTGGCCCCAATCAAATCGGGACCCGGCTTGACAGCTCCAGTACTTAGGAGCCGTGCTGGACACTGTTTTGGGAAGGGATTTGTTTTTTGCTGGACTAGGGTCAGAACATACTTCTGTCCCTGGCTTTTCTGTTCCTAGGGATACAACCTCTGGCTTGACAATTCTTGTGTCCTCTGACATATGATCACAACCATCCCTATGGTCTCCCAAGCAAGCCTACATACGTAACCTGTCCAGTGGACTGTCTATGCAATAGAGACAGCGAATACATACCTTTGAGGCCCGCGTTTGTCACTCCCAGCCCTCATGTTGCCTTCCACTGGTGGACCCATCGTTACCACTTCATTCAACGCGTGCCCTTTCACTCCCGTCACACCCAAGCCATGGGGACCCAGACTCTGCCCTCTCAACATAATCCTGCTGGACATAAGAGTGGGGTACCTCACCCTCTGGGCTTTTCCCCCTTCCCTTAAACTGGAACCTGTTCTACTTCAGACGGACACCACCTCAGTGGTATATTTCCTACATAAGCAACGGGGAGCGAGGTCCATCGACTCCTACAAGGAGACTGAGGGTCTGGCACACAGTTCTACAGCCAGATCTGCCTTTGGCAGCCTTCCATCCCCCCCCCCGGCCATCGTAACATCTTATCCGATACCCTCAGTCACTCCTTCTACTGCACGTGGCCTCTGCACCACGTGGTTCTATGATGCACCTTTTCAGTGTGAGGGGACCCCTAAAATTGACCCCCAGATATTATTCGATGTTTTCTGAACAAATTATGGATGTTCAGTGGAGGCCCTGTCCCAGTCACTGACAGGGATCTTCTTCTAGGCCTTCCCCTCTAATGAACTCTGCTGAAGTTGCAGCTCGAAGCTGCCACCATGGTTCTCGTAGCCCTCCTCAGACCACAACAGATGTGGTTTCCCCTACTGTAATAACTATTGGTGGTGTACCACTCTTGTTATCCATCAGGCCAGACATACTGACACAGGATCGGGGCACTCTCCTTCACCCAAACCTGAAATCTCTACACCTACACGCTTGACTTCTGAGGACACTTTCATAGCCCATCTCCAAGTCTCCTCTCTGGTGGCCAGCATTATTTTGGCCTCTTGCAAACAGGCTTGAGCTATTCTGTTAAAGTCCATCTGGCCTCTGTTTCAACCTTTCGTGAATCATTAGAAGGGAGATTGCGTTACCAACACCTTCTCGCCAAGATGATTCTAAGAGATATGTTACACCTCAAACCTCCTATTGGGAGGCCCACCCCTCCCTGGGACTTAAATTTTCTTATTGGAAAAGCTAACCCTTGGACCTTTCGAACTGGTGGCTACTTGCGACCTCCATTTCCTACCTTGCAAAACTCTGTTCTTAGTAGCTGTCTCCTCAGCTCGACATATCTCTGCGCTTCATGCTCTAATGTATAGAGAACCTTGCTTGGTCTTTCATAAAGACAGTGTCCCTTCATACCAGTCCCTCCTTTTTACCCAAGGTAATTTCGGAGCATACGTTAAATCAGTCTATAGACTTGCCAGTCTATTTCCATATTTATTCTAATTTGGGGGAATTCCTCCTACGTACTTTAGATGTCCATTGCATTCTGAGATATTATGCACCTCGTACCAAATCATTTTAGAAGGACTTCTCACTTATTTGTTTCTTTTGCCTTGTCTAGGGACAGTTTCCCAGTTCTGACTTGTGTGACTGACCTATTCAAGAAGGAAACAGATAGGAACATTCTCTTACATGGGACCAGCTTTCATGAGAAAAAACTTATAAACAATATACCTTTTTCACAATTTATTAGGGCGAAAAGGAACTGCATAACTGAGAAGGACTTCCACGAACGAAAAGATGACATGATCAGAAGAGTTAAAGACCAGGGGTACACATCATGCTTAAAGGAGAAGTCCACCCAAAACTTGAAAAAATATATGTTGTGCAGAGTGTTTTAATTTGTATGAAGTTCTAGTGTTTCCTTCCCTCTGACTGGTATTAGGAGTTTTTCCTAAATTAGCCTGCTAGCTTTATGCTAGTTTTACAACCCCTGGGGATCTTCATCCCTGAAAGCTTAATTGTATTTCTTGTTCCCACAGTGTATCTTGTGTCATGTGACAGTGATGTAAGAGAGACCCAATATTCAGCACACACATGCCAAACAAACTAAATATCTTGGAAGCTTTACAAGCTGCACAAAAATTACCAGCAGCAAAGTTTTTCAGGACAGTAAGACCTTTACAATGAGGGTGGTCACCAAGCTGAATTCTACAGATTTTAAAATATAGCCATCTCTATTGTTGTGAACTGATTGTAAAGCAATGCTTTCTGCTGGATTTATGGGCTCTGCTACATCACCATCACATGAAACAAGGTGCATTGTAGGACAAAGAAATACAATTAAACTGTTTGATATGGAGATCTCCAGGGGTTGTAAAACTACCCTAAAGCTAGCAGGCTAATTTAGGAAAAACTCCTAATACCATTCAGAGGGAAGGAAACACTAGAACTTCACATACAAATTAAAACACTCTGCACAACATATATTTTTTTTTTAAGTTTTGAGTGGACTTCTCCTTTAAGCATGATGTATACCCCTGGTCTTTAAATCTTCTGATCTTGTCATCTTTTCGTTCGTGGAAGTCCTTCTCAGTTATGCAGTTCCTTTTCACCCTAATAAGTTGTGAAAAAGGTATACTGTTTATAAGTTTTTTCTCTGAAAGCAGAGAGGACAGGATAGTCGATATACCCAGAGAGGACACAATGAGACCCAAGGAACAAAAAGACAGGGAATCGCATATAGTGTTCTTTATCTACTATAATGAAAGATTTTCTGATATGAAGAAGATTATCAACAGACACTGGGATTTATTATTAACAAGCAATACTGAGCCTTCTAACTTCCAAGCGAGACCTTTGATAGTAGCAAAAAAAAAAAAAAAGGACAAACCATAAAAGACAAATTAGTGAGGTCAGAATTTAAGAAAACTGAAAGCAAACAAGAATAGTTATTACTGGGCCTACTTAAGCCTGGTATGGTGCCCTGTGGCCGCTTCTGTGTGTGGACATACATCCAAGAAGGATTCATTTCGACATCCATTTACGGTCAAATATTTCCAATTAGAATGCAACATGTACAACTGAAGGGGTGATATGTCATACAATACCCATGTGACAGAATATATGTAGGACAGATGTCTAGAGCCCTTAAAACAAGGATTCAGGAACATAAAAGTGACATTAGGAGGACAGATGAGACATCACAAGTCGCGTTGCACTTTCATGAGCAGGGCCACACAGGGGCATCTTTACGGTTTTGGGGCCTAGAAAGTGTTGCCCCCCACCTAGAGGGGGAAACTATTGGGCATTTCTGGATAAAGCAGAAATGAGATGGATACACTATTTGAAAGCATTGGAAGATGGCATCGGTTTAAACACAGAAACTAACTGGCAGGCTTGTTGGTAAACATGGATATACAATATAAGAATAGTAATACTTGGGTATTTATTGGCTTATCTGCCAACAATAACAGCTTGAATTTGTACTTTAATATGAGTAGAAGGGTTCAGATATGCATCCGTAAAGAATACTGATGAAATCTGATCCTCCATCTTTTCCACTTCCCAAAAACACCGCCCTTTCCCATCGCCTTGTATTACTATGTATGATCTTGTAATACAATAATTACACAGCATTAAGGGAACAATATAGAAAAAATAAGAATAACTATAAGATTTCCTGTTCCCATTCCACCCCCACACACACACACACACACATTCCAAGTTCTGTGCTTCTATGACTTTTCAGGGTGGTAAATAATGTTAGTGCCAGACACAGGATGATTTAACTTTGTGACCAAATAAGTTTTTTCTATCATAGTCATGGATATACCAAAAGGCATAGCAGCTTTAGCCTAGTTTGTCCAGGTTAATGGGTCTGATCATGCAGCAGTTGCTAAGGAACCCTTTTTTGAGTCTTAGCAACAAGTACTGATGTGATAAGCATCAGCCCACCACCTGAAACATCGCATGGTTTGCAATGTGAACAGACCCAAGAGAAAGTTTAAAACAAGCATTTGTCAATGACAAGTGTTGCATGCTGTCATTAGCAGTGGAAGTGCAGGAGTTAGACAAATGCAGTAAAGGAATGGCAGTGAAGTACTGAATTGACTCCAACTCTACCTCCACCCTGCAGAGATGGACAGGCATTGGGATGTGCCTTTGGGTCATCGCCCATAACGGCCACGACATTTCACCTCACCCTGCTCTGCAGACTCTTACAAGTGTTGAGGTGTGCTTTGAAGTGTTCGGACTTTACACTCCGCTCATTCCATAAGGAAATACACTGAAATGGGTGCAGTATAGGAGAATGGGGTGAACTCTGGGGCCAGGGGGTCCAAGGCACACCTCAGTGCCTGCCACTGGCTGCAGGGTAGGGGTGGAATGGCATGAGCATTACTGTCGATAGTCCCGAGTCACACCCCCTGACACCTGTCAGTCCCTACAGGGTAGGGCATTATGGTCGAAAACCCTAACATGCTGGGCGTTTCTTGGCATTATTATTCCATGTTTTCAACATGGGCTTTTTGTGATCCCACCACATGAACAGTGACACTATCCATTCGTCAGCTGAAATGTGATTTTTGCACAGTGACTGTGCCATTTGGCGTGACAGGTGCGAAAACACATTTCAAACAGGAAGTGAAAAATGATAGCTGTACTGTTCATGAGGAGGTGTGAAAATATAAAACAACTGGTGGTCACGAGTGTGCGCAGAAACTGCACAATGCACACCCGTAATGTAATTAGTTTTGGGATTTTTTTTTTTTTACAGCAGATTTTCAACAGGCATTTTCGGACCTCCGCTCATGAACAGCATCACAGTGATTTTCTTAATCTATCCCGAACACTGATTTCCTACAGCGACCGTGCTATTCTGTGCCAGAAGTGCGAAAACACATTTCAACCAGGTGTGAAAAATGATAGCTGTACTGTTCATAAGGAGGTGTGGAAAAATGCCAATGTTAAAAATCTGGACTGAAAAGATTACGAATTTGTGAACTTACGAGGGTGCATGGAAATTGCACAATGCACACTCGTAACAGTCAGTCATTTTATGGACTTTTGTCACCAAATTTTCAGCATAGCTAGTTTATGACCTCTGCTCATGAACAGTGTCACTGTGATATTCTTAATCTGTCCCTAACATTGGTTTTGCACACCAACCACACAGCTGTGCGCTTCATGTACGCAAACGCATTTTGGGTGAGATGTGAAAAATGACAGTTGTACTGTTCATAAGGAGATGTGGTAAAATGGCAATGCTGAAAAATGTGAAGTAAAAATATTGAAAATGCTCGAAGTTAGTTATAAGCATGCGTAGGAACTGCACAACACACGCTCGTGAAACAAGTCATTTTTGGGAATTTTTTCACCAAATCTTCAACATAGGGTTTTTGGGGGCCTACGTCATGAACTGTGACACTGTCGTTACGTTAATCATTCCTGAAAAGTGGTTCCGTGCAGTGACCGCGAAATCGCCTTTCAGGACCGAATAACAAAATGACAGTGACTGAGTTCATGAGGTGGGGTCCCAAGACCCCCATGTTGAAAATTTGGTGAAATAATTCCCAAAAATGGCTGAGATATGCATCAAAGTTGGGGAAAAAAAAAAAAAAAAAAAACACATTTATGCCATTCTACAGCGTACTGGAATTTCTTCAGTTCGCAGTCGGCTTTGAATGTGCAGATGTGTTCCCGGTCCACAAAAGATCATTGCACCGGGCTCCAGAGATAAGTGGGGTGAGGGTGTGTGGGAGGTGGGGTATGCAGAGGGTGGGCGCGGGTTGGGGGAGGGAGGGATCACCAGAATCAACAAGGGACTGTTTTTAGTTTACAGGTTTATTTAAAAAAAAAAAAAAAACTGTAGGAAGGTTTTTTTTTTTTTTTTGCAGGGATGACCTAGCATCGCTTGGGGTGGGCTCGGTGATTGGGCACCTGGTCGGCTTTTTTTTCATTTATTATTGGAAATGTTTCACCAGGAAGGCACACTGAACGGTGGTTGTGGTTTCCATCGGCTTCCTGGGGACTGTGAGAAGCCGACGGAGAAGCCATCACCATGGGGACACCACAAGCAATGAGCTGTTTTGGTAGCTTGTAATGCACCAAAACAGCTGATTGCATGGCGACGTGGCCCAAATTTCCTGATGCATTTAGGCATTCTCCTTAACTGCTGAAAGCAATGTGTTTCTTGCACATGCGTGCAAGCAACACAATGAGCACACTTTCCACAGGCAGTGAACAAGCCACGTGCACCAACAGGGCTTCTAAAGCACTCATTAAGAACCCAACAGCAAGGTAGGGATAACTGATTCCTCATTTTGAAAGAAAACCGTATAGTTAATGTTCTAATAGCAAACAGTGACTCAGACATTTATTAGTCTGTTGTGCCTGTTTGTCTTTAGGGCGAGATAAACAAAATATTAAGGCCCTGTTCACACTGCAGGACGCTGGAAAATGGTTCTTTAACACGTTATTAGAAACGGATAAACGCTTACCGTTTTTAAAGCGTCCGCACTGTGTAAAGTGAGTTTGAAAATGAGTTGGCGTCTTAACAAATCCGTGCCAGTATGTTCTCACTGCAGTGGTACTATCCGTTTTCTGGCACTCTCAGCACCCGAAAGCTGCTTACCATCATGCTTTGCGGTGACCCTGAAAGGTGCAGAATCGTGCTCTGGAATCTGTCGTCCTGATCTCACTGATGGCAAGTCCGAATTAGAATCGGAACCGTTTTGAAAACCGTGCTTGATCAAGCCTACCTCGAAGCAGGGTTTGAGCACGGTTCACAAGTCATGCTAAGTGTGAACACAATCCGTGCTTGAGGCCACTTAAAAATGTTTTGCCACTGATAAAATGTTTTAAGCAGCAGTGTGAACAAGGCCTAAGAGAAAGCCGCTTGACCAAATTGAATCTGGCGATTTTAGAAACGCCAGCTATGTAAAGTTCTTCATACTATAGCAAAAGCAATTGAAGTAGGCCCATGGCTGATATGTGATGGAGATTGTTCTATGCTTGTTTACAAAAAAGCAGAGAAACGCACATGAAAGCAGTGTGTTTCAAGTGGTTATGTGAAGGTCAAAAACAAAACAGGGAGACCTTGCAGGTTAGTTTGTTAGATTAATTATATAACGAACTGGTCATGGAACCAACTCAGCAGAAAGTAATGCTGGACCTTGTGCTCACAAACAGGGACAGCGTGATGGGGGGTAACAGTGGGGGAGCACCTGGGGAAGTGATCACCAGTCATTGTGGTTTGAAATCACAGAAGGAGCAGAACCAAACCACACAAAAACATGTATCCTGGATTTTAGGGGGGCAGACTTTGGAAAAATGGGGAGATACTTGAAAGAGGCATTAAGGGAATGGGGCAGGAATCGGGGTTGAGGAACAGTGGGCAGTATTTAAAATAGGGATTACAAGAGCAACAGAATTATGCATTAAGCAGGTTAGCAAGAGGAAAAGGAAGAGGAGGCCATTATGGTTTTCCAAAGAGGTAGCAAAGAAAGTGAAAGCCAAAAAGATTGCATTCAGTCAATACAAAAGACACAGGCAGAAGGGGATAGGGAGAAGTACCAGGAGAAGCAAAGGGAGGCAGGGAGGTCAGTAAGGGAAGCCAAACCTCAGACAGAAGAGCACGTTGCAAAATCAGTGGGTAAAGGGGACAAAACCTTTTACAGGTACATAAGTGAAAAAAGAAAGGCAAAGGGAGGGATAGTGAGACTGAAGGGGGAGGATGGGGGCCGCGTGGAGGATGACAGCAGTAAAGCTGACATACTGAACAGGTCTTTCTGCTCAGTCTTTACTGAGGAAGAGGAGGGTAATGAGTCTGAAGGGAGTACAAGGGGTGAGAATGGTGCAGAAATGGACACAAGTCCCTTTACACGAGAAAGGGTCCTGAAGGAAATGGAAGTAATAAGAGTTGATAAAGCAATGAGGCCAGATGGGGTGCACCCAGAGGTCCTTAAAGAACTAAGAGAGGTGGTGGCTGAACCTCTGGCTATCCTGTTTAGCCAATCACTGGAAATAGGGGAGGTACCCAAAGACTGGAGGACAGCAGATGTAGTCCCCTTATACAAAAGTGGGAACAAAGAGGAAGCGGGGAACTACAGACCAGTCAGCCTCACCTCGGTAGTGGGGAAGCTCATGGAAGCGCTACTGAAGGAGAGATTGATGGAGCATCTGGTTGTCAATGGACTGCAGGATCCAAGGCAGCATGGTTTCATCAGGGGGAGGTCATGTCAGACCAACCTTGTTGAATTTTTGACTGGGTGACTAGGGAGGTGGATCAGAGAAGGGCAGTGGACATGGCCTATCTGGACTTCAGCAAGGCCTTTGACACTGTGCCACATAGAAGACTGTTACACAAACTAGGGAATATGGGTGTGGGCAGGACAGTAGTGTGGTGGGTAGGTAACTGGCTGGGCGGCAGGACACAGAGGACGGTGGTAAATGGCTGTCACTCCACAGAGGGAAGAGTGAATAGTGGGGTACCACAGGGATCAGTGCTGGGACCGGTCCTATTCAACATCAGTGACATTGCGCAGGACCTAGAAGGCTGAATTTCACTGTTCGCTGATGACACAAAGCTCTGTAACAGAATAGACACACCAGAGGGTGTAGACAGAATGAGAAGGGACCTGCAGAAACTTGAAGAATGGTCAGGGGTTTGGCAGTTGAAATTCAGTGCAAAGTGCAAGATAATGCATATGGGGCACAAAAACCCTGGCACAATATATCAGTTGTGGGTGAGGATATAGCATGCACCATGCAGGAAAGGGATCTTGGGGTTATCATCTCTGATGACCTCAAGGTAGGGAAACAGTGTGACAAGGCAGCAGGTAAAGCAGATAGGATGCATAGGCAGGGGCATCACCAGCAGGAAAAGGGAGGTCATGATTCCACTATACAAGACACTAGTGAGGCCCCACCTGGAGTAAAGTGTACAGTTCTGGAGACCTTACCTACATAAGGACATATACAGGGTAGAGAAGGTTCAGAGACAAAGATGGTACATGGATTGCAACACAAGTCCTATGAGGACAAGTTTAAGGACTTGAATATGTACTCCCTGGAGGAGAGGAGGGAGAGAGGGGACATGATAGAGACATACACGTATCTTACAGGGAGGAACAGAGTGCAAGAATACACTATTTTTAAGCGAAAGATGTTCCAGGACTAGAGGGCATATTGGGATGAAGTTGGAGGGAGGACAATTCAATGGAAATGTGAGGAAGAATTTCTTCACAGTATGGGTGGTGGACAAGTGGAACACCCTGCCTGAGGAAGTGGTGGGGGCTGAAACAATCACGGGATTTAAGAATGCATGGGCTAGACATAAAGGAATTCTGGAGGTTAGGGGTAAGGGGCAACAGAGTTCTAGGAAAACATAAACTGAAGTTACAAACTCAACTGGGCAGACTAGGTGGGCCATAGGCCCTTATCTGCCTACACTGTCTATGTATCTATGTATCTGTGTAACCATGAATGGGGTAGAGTGGATTCTGACATGGCATTTCTATGTTTTGTTAACTAAAGCATGCTAATGAATTGTGAGAAGCACAACAGAAACACAAGATGGAGTGTGAATTAAGGATAATTTTTTTAAAAATAAACATTTGAGAAGCACAAATGACAAAGCATTCATGGAATTGAGATAAATGCATTTTGATTCCAGGGATGTTTATATAAAAAAAAAAAAAAAAAAGTTTAAGTACATAAATGTGTAGTTGGATTATAACACAGCTGTTTGGCGTAGGTGCTCATTTGTGTTAAGAAAGTAGTGCAAGCACTAGCGGCGCTTCAAAATTAAAGCTTGGTGTTAAGAGGCATTGCTTGATAATCTAGAGAGATATAAGAAAGAGTTAGTTGCAGTTGTGTGATTAACAAACTATTTTGAATTCAGACCTTAACAAGCATGGCCTGGAAGTTGACACGTTTCGCTTTTTAAAGAGACAGTGTATGTTAAATGGGTGTTTTCTTTGAATATGCTATACTATAAAAAGAAATACAATGTATGTTTAACAAAATATCCAATGGCAAAGTATGATTTGCTTCAGACAGCCCTGTGAAAAAGCACTGTTCTAGGGACATGGATATGTTGTTCATCCACACTCATTGGCAGTATCCTTGCCGCTTTAAATCTTGCCGGAAGGTCTTCAAGCTTGCTCCTCCCACCCACCCGGGTGGTATAACTCTCGGCTCCGCCCCATGACGCCAGATCTTCACCGCCGGAAGCTCAGGTTCCTCCTTAACGTCAGCGCTATACATCGTTCCTATTTCTCCGCTTATGGATTTAAAATAATATTTGGCAAAGACTTCAGTTCGATCCTCGCGCCGCGATGGACAAATCGACTCGGATTGGAGATGCCCATGCGGCAGAAGATGTCTCGGACGGATCCACACCCACGTGTGTTCACTGTTAGGCCTTGAGCACCACCCTGCAGGCTTGCGTACCTGTGCTCATCTTTCTCGGCCTACGTCCTCGAAGACCGTGCTGCCCGATTGCAACTGGGCCGTCCCGAGAAGCGTTTCCCTCCGGTGAAGTCCAAGGAGGCCCGGTTGGCGGTGTCCGCGGCGGCGGGCTCGGCGGATCAGCTCGAGCGGATGGTCGCCCTCGAAGAGGAGGCGGCGCGGGCCGTATCTTCCTCGGCCGCGGCATTTATCCCGCTCTCTCTGGGTTCTTCCTACACGGCTTCCTTTAAGGAGCTTTATCTGTCCCTCTCCACTAAAGGAGAAGGGCCTGCGTCTGCTGGACCTTTTTCTCGGTCCAAAAAGAGGGACAAGGGTAAGTCCTCCGTCGACGCTCTTGGGAGCGGAAAGGTCCTCTCCTCGGCCGCCGACCGTCGGCTCGATCGACTGCTCGCTTCGCCACTGGCCTCACGGTGTCCCCTGGCCAGGTCAGTTGACCGAGACTCCCACTGATGAAGTCGATTTTTCTCACCCATTGGACGGGCTGTCGCCTTTAGCAGCCGAGATTCTCTCCCGGTTCCCCGGGAGGAGTTGAGGATCCCGTGGGCTGCCTGTGCCTCGGTTCCGGAGCCCTCGGATGGACCTTCAGGACGAAGGAGTGCCGGTTCTGGCCGACACCTCGCTTCGACCCGGAAATTCCGGGACTCGGTCTCGGTCTCGGACCCTCTTGTCGTCGCCGCTCCCCACCGTCCATAGGCGGTCTCGTCTCGGCATCATGTAAGCGGCGTCGCCCGCTGGGCCGCTCCCTCCTCGGATGAGGGAGGCTTCGGCGTAAATTACGCCAACGGTACGAGGACCTTATGTTGCAACAGCTCCTCCTGGCGGGAATAAGCCGACCCGCACCTTCCCCGGCCATTAAGTGGCTGTCACCGGAACGGCCGACACAACCCCTCGACTTGTCCGAGGAGCCTACACCCAGGCCGGTTGTTCGGCCAAAACCAGCTGCTCCACCGATTCCGGTGGAACCTCCGCCTCCACAGCCACCAATTGGGGCTCCGACCAAGGATTCTCGGTCGGCTAAGGGTTTACCCCATCGGCTGTCAGTTACCCTCACTCCCGACCGACCTCGGCAGGTGAAGGTGGCTCAGGCCAGAGGCAGCTCTTTGAGGACTCTTCCGAGTCCGAAGACGATTCCTCCTTCTTCTCCAAGCGACTGGACTTGGAGTCTTCAGGAGGTCAGCCAATGGACGATAGCCCGTCGTCCTTCCTAGGACTGCTTCGGCTCATCTCGAGTCTACCGGGATGGAGCTCGAACCCGCTTCCAACGGGCCAGGTATCCCCTCACGGAGATTCTGGACCGAGGATTCTCCGAGCGGAGGCTTTCCGTGGCCGAGGCCATAGTGGGTCCGCACTGGAACTTTGGCAGCGCCTGCTTCCTGCCCTGCGCCTTCGGCCAGGATGGCCAGGAAGTATGCGGTCCCTACCGTTCCTTGTCCGTTTTTTCGGACACCCTCTGCTGGAGGGGTTGGTTACCGACAGCGTTTCCGCGCGCCGGGCAACGCCAGGGATGTGGACAAACCTCCTGACAAGGAGTCCAAGAAATTGGACTATGTCGGGCGAAAAGTCTACGCCATGCCTCTCTCTCGCCTAAGCCAGGCCAGTTCGGCCGCCCTCATGGCACATTTTTCTCATGCCCTGTTGGGCTCCCTGGATGAGGTCATCCTCATCTTCCGCCGATCTGCAGACTACGGTTAAGCAGGTGCGGGACCAGGGCAGGGCAGTGGCCAAACAGCAGCTCCAGACTGCTTTGGATGGGGACTCATGTGCAGATCGGTGGCGGCCGCAGTGGCTATAGCGTCATGGCTTGGCTGAGGATATCCACCTTTACTCGGATACCCAGCACAAGTTGGCGGATGTTCCCTTTTGGGACTGACCTCTTCGGCCCTGGGGTGGAAGGTCACCTGCAGAGATCGAGAAGTCCAATGCCACCTTGGACTCGGTCTCTTCCGCCTCAGAAGGACAAAGGCCGCAAACCACAGCCTAAGCCCTTTCGCCCTTCTGTGCCCCGGCGCGCCTGCCCAGCAACGCCAGGGCCAGCAGGCTCGGCCTTGGCATCCCAAACCCAAGCCGTCGGCTTCCTCCAACAGGAAG
This sequence comes from Neoceratodus forsteri, assembly GCA_016271365.2. Taxonomy (NCBI): domain Eukaryota; kingdom Metazoa; phylum Chordata; order Ceratodontiformes; family Ceratodontidae; genus Neoceratodus; species Neoceratodus forsteri. The sequence goes on along the minus strand of CM057454.1, from coordinate 118,215,245 downwards.
CAGGGAGGAGAAGGCCCAGGAGGTCCCTCGGCGGTCCTCCTCCAAGCTTCGCCCAGTGACGGGCTGAGGGTGTCGCCCCCATCCCCGCCACCTCACCCCTGGTCCCCATGGGGACGGCCCGCACTTCCGTCTCGCTTGGTCCGCTGTTACCACGGACAGGTGGGTCTTGGAGGTGGTGGGAAGAGGCCTGCCTCTGGAATTCGAGCAGGCACCACCTTCAGAGCCGCCGCTCGGGGGCTTCGGGATCCCCAGCTCACTGGCGCTCGTCGAGCCGACATCACTCTCCTCCTCCAGAAGGAGGTGGTAAGAGAGGTGGTGACCCTCCTTCAGACCCAGGGTTTGTGTCCAGGTACTTCCTGGTTCCGAAAGCAGACGGGGCTGGCGCCCATTCTCGACCTACACGACCTAAACAAGTTCCCTAGGTCTCGAACCTTCAGGATGGTCACTCTGGCTCAGATTATACCATCCTTGGCGCGCGGTGGTTCTGCTCTCTGGACTTGCAGGACAGCGTTTTTCACGTCCCTATCCGTCCGTCCTCACCAGAGATTCCTTCGCTCGAGCGGAAGGATCCTCTCGAGTTCCAAGCCATGCCCTTGGCTTGTCTCCAGCTCCCAGGGTCTTCACCAAATGCATGGCAGTGGTGACAGCATTCCTGCGGCGCAGGGGTCCGAGTGTACCTTACCTGGACGACTGGCTGATAGCAGCTCCCTCCAGGAAAGGAGGCGGAGGGTCCAGAGATCTGGCCCTCCAGGTCTGCTCTCAACTGGGCCTCCTTATCAACGAGGCCAAGTCGGAACTCGAGCTCAAGCAGGTGATTTTATTCATCGGGCGCAGCTCGACTCTCTTCGAGCCAGAGCGGCTCCCCGGCGGACAGGGCCGAGGTTCTTTCCTCCTTTGCCCGATCATTTCTGGTTGGGCAATTGCGCCCTGCCCGGGACTTCCTGCGCCTCCTGGGTCTCATGGCGGCCTGTACCAGCGTGGTCCGTTGGGCCCGCTGGAACATGCGTCCCCTTCAGTGGGGACTGGCCAGCCAGTGGTCACAACGCTGCGATCCCTTGACCAGCCAGGTCGGTGACACAGGGATGTGGAATGCCTCCAGTGGTGGGACCGCTCCAGATCATTTGCAGGAGGGCATCCTGCTCGCCCGCCCGAGCCGACGGTCTCTCTGTCGACCGATGCCTCTCTGATGGGTTGGGGTGCCCATCTGGGGAACACGGCTCATGGCCTCTGGTCCCCGGAGTCCCGATGCCACATCAACCTGCTGGAGCTCCGAGCGGTCCGCCTAGCTCTCACCGCCTTTGCTCCGTTCCTCCGGGGTCAAGTGGTCCGAGTCCAGACGGACAATACCACGACCATGTACTATCTAAACCGCCAGGGCGGGACGCGCTCCATGCTTCTATGCAAGGAAGCTCTCCGCATTTGGTCACTCGTGCGCAGCCTGGAGGCGGATCTCCTAGCCATTCACGTGGCAGGAGCCTCCAACACCCTGGCCGATGCCCTGAGCCGGATAGGGGCTGCATCCCACGAGTGGTCTCTCCTGCCGGAGGTAGTACAGTATCTGTTCTCCCTTTGGGGCACACCTCAGGTGGACCTGTTTGCCTCCATGGAGAACGCAAAGCTGAGTCTGTTCCATGCCCGCCCCCCTCAGCAGGGCTCGCTGCAGGGGGATGCCTTCTCGAGGCAATGGACCCCGGGCCTCTTTTACGCCTTTCCCCCATTTCCCTTGATCCACAAGGTGCTTCTCAAGGCGAGGAGGGACAAGGCGCAGGTGATTCTGATAGCCCCAGACTGGCCTCGCCAGTTCTGGTACCAGATCTCCTCAGTCTCAGCTCCAGGACTCCTGGCAGCTTCCAGCTCGCCCGGACCTGCTCTCAGTCAATCAGGGGAAGGTGTTCCATCCGGACCTTCAATCCCTGCACCTGACGGCCTGGTTCCTGAGCGGCTAGAGTTCCAGGCTTTGGGTCTTTCCGACGAGGTCCTCAATGTAGTTGAGGCGTCCCGTAAGGAGTCGACCAGAAAATGCTATGCCTTCAAATGGAAAAGGTTTTCCATTTGGTGTCAGGGCAAGGGCTTGGACCCTTTCTCCTGTTCCTTGGCAAGCATCTTGGACTATTTATGGTCCCTTTCTAGTCAAGGGCTTAGGTCGACGACCCTAAGGGTGCACCTGGCAGCCATCTCTGCCACGCGCGGGCTGGGAAGCAGTCGGTGGCGCAGGAGAAGGTGGTCTGGCGCTTTTTCAAAGGCCTTGATCACATTTCCCCTCCAGTGCGGGAACCCCCACCTCCGTGGGATCTACTGCTGGTACTGGCAAAGCTCATGGGCAAGCCATTCGAACCTATGCACAGGTGTGCTCTCTCTCACCTGTCGTGGAAGACCGCCTTCTTGGTGGCTATCACGTCAGCCAGAAGGATGGGAGAGCTCCAGGCGCTTTCCATCGAGTCTCCTTACCTGGTCTTCCACAGGGACAAGGTTGTCCTCGCCCCACCGAAATTCCTTCCAAGGTGGTGTCGGAGTTTCACCTTAACCAGGTGTTGACTCTGCCGGTGTTCTACCCCAATCACACCTCGGAGGCCGAATATAGGCTCCATACTCTGGATCCTAGAAGGGCGCTCGCTTATTATAAGGAGCGCACGGCTGAAATTCGGGGAGAGGTTCGCCAGCTGTTTGTCACCTACGCTGAAGCCGCATCTGGCAGACCTGCAGCCAAGCGGACGATAAGCAGGTGGGTAACCTCCTGCATAGATCTCTGCTATAAGTTAGCGGGCATGGAGCCTCCCAGAGGGATAAGAGCTCATTCTACCCGCCATACTGCTGCAACGGTGGCTGCTTCCAGGGACGTCCCTATCCAGGAAATCTGCAGGGCTGCTACCTGGAAGTCAGCAAACACCTTCATTACCCACTACCACATCGACCTTGAGTCACGCCGGGACGCTGGTTTTGGGGCCTCGGTTCTCCAGTCTCTCTTTCCCAAGTAAGTATATGGGGTGTGCATCTTGCCTCCCTCCTCCCGGAGAACTGCTAGGAGTCTGCCAATGAGTGTGGATGAACAACATATCCATGTCCCTAGAAATACAGGTTACTCACCTGTAACAGGAGTTCTAGGAATGGTATATGTTGTTCATCCACACGACCCACCCGACCTCCCCGGCTTCGACGCACAACCTGAGCTTCCAGCGGGCCAGATCTGGCGTCATGGGGCGGAGCCGAGAGTTATACCACCCGGGTGGGTGGGAGGAGCAAGCTTGAAGACCTTCCGGCAAGATTTAAAGCGGCAAGGATACTGCCAATGAGTGTGGATGAACAACATATACCATTCCTAGAACTCCTGTTACAGGTGAGTAACCTGTATTTACAGTGCGAAACATCAGGGTGAATTAAATGGAAATAAAAGAAGTTTTTATTCACATTCTTTGTTGAAGAGACCTTATTGCCTTCCCACTTCTACTCTTAATTTACAAATTTCTGACTTTATCCTGTCTGTGGAAGGAATATGATGTGACTCCTTATAAATTACTCCATTACCCAAGGGAACACACTAATTTCTTCTAGACACGGTTTCCCAGTTAACAATCAAACTCTCTCCAGATGGTTATCACATTGTATAACCTTCTGTTACAAGAAATATAACAAACCATTACCAGGACCTGTTCATGCCCATCCTGCCCGAGCCATGGCCACTACTGTGGCCTGCTTTATGGGTGCTTCAATCTCGGATATCTGCAATGCAGCCACATAGTCCACAATATATACCTTCACGAAATACTACAATTTAGACGTTTGCTTCTCGCCGTAGGGAAGCCTTTGGCCGCGCTGTCCTGCAAGGCCTTCTGTTGTAACGTTTTCTACCCTTCCTGGGTTTACTGCTTGGGAGTCATCCCAAGTGTATTACCTGCTGCAAGAGATTATCCCTGTGGAAGATGGTACAGTTGTGTTCTTACCCCTTCAAAGATCTACCATTACGGTATCTCTTGCAGCAGGTACAATCCCTCCCTCCATCCCTCTCCTTCTCTACTTCTGATCCAGATGTACATATATGAGTGGGAAGGTACCTAAGGTACCTCGGCTCTCCCTCGGTCCTCGCTTAGTGAGCTGAATCCGGTGGGGAACTGAGGATACCTGGGGCTGCCCACTCTTGTATAGGAGCAAAATAATAATGTCATATGTGTGTGGACCCTAGGCAATGACTGCTGGAAGAAAGATGCCATGCAGAACAGCACCCTCTGGTGAGGACCCAAGTATATTACCTGTTGCAAGAGATACCCCTCGAAGATCTATCATTACGGTAAGTACACAACTGTACTTTCTAGGAAACTGGACGGAACTCATCGATAGATGGGTGGTAGAGCCCATTTCTGCACTTACATAGGTGTTTTAATCCGTTCAGTGGTCTGTTCTTAACAAAAAGTATTGACTTGTATCCGTCCCTGTACTATTTTATGTGTTCAATCACTCAGCGTAAAACCTGCTGTACTGTACCTATCAAAAGCATTAGGTTTTCCCTCTCTCTAGGTACTTGTAACTAATCCCGGGACACCCCTGAAAAAGGGACTGTGAGGTTCCAGTGGGCCTACCTGGTCACCAAAATTTAAATAAATAAAATTCTAGGAGTGGTATATGATGTTCATCCACACGGACCCACCTGACATCCTCTGGGTTTGGCACACATAACTGCTTCCAGCTGGAAAGATCTGGCGTCTTGGGATGGAGCCAAGGTGCTCCTTGGGTGGGTGGGAGGAGCCAGCTTGAAGATGTTCCGGCCAGCCTTAAAGGGGAAAGGTGACTGCCAACAAGTGTGGATGAACATCATATACCACTCTTAGAACTACTGTTATGGGTGAGTAACCTGTTTTTTTGGGATCTCAGTTCTCCAGGCTTTCTTCCCTAACTAGAGTGTGTGTGCACCTTGCCCCAGCCTCCCTGAAGAACTGCTTGGAATCTGCCAGAAATGCGGATTGTATATTATCATCCATGTTCCTAGAAAAACAGGTTACTCGCCTATAACAGTAGTTCTAGGAGTGGTATATGATGTACATCCACACTGACCCACCTGACCTCCCCTGGCAAGTGGCACACCTGTCTTGCTTCCAGCGGGTAAGATCTGATGTCATGGGGTTGTGCCAAGGGAGTTGCCACCCCGGTGGGTTGGAAGAGCCAGCTTGAAGACGTTCCGTCAGGAATTAAAGGGAAAGGAACACTGCCAGAAGTGTGGATGTACATCATATACCACTCCTAGAACTACTATTACAGGTGAGTATCCTGTTTTTATTGACCACATAAGCACACTAGACAATTACAGTGTCTGTTTTCAAGTATGACCTGGGAGAGTTGAATAGTAAAAGTAACGTGATAAACATTATACAGAGTAATACAGCAGTCCAAACAAAGGCTCAACAGGTTACAAAACACAGAAAGGCTGGCAGTGTGCTATACCCATAGTAATAAATACAAGAGACTGTACCTGCGCACAGGAGACCAGGACAGGTCACACAGATCAATGTAGTACACACACTGTTCTCAGTAAGGTGCAGCAGATTTCCAAAACAGAGTCAGGCACAACATAACAATCGTCAAGTAACAGGGCAGCAAGAATACTTGCGCCTTCTTTTGTCTTTGAAGTCCTTATCTAATCACAAGGCTGTTGGATACAAACTGCAAGGTTTTCTTGTATAACTCCTAATTCGTGCTTGTTGAAACCTGTCTCCTGCTTATGGTTCTGCTGCTCTGCTTTTACACTGGGGCACTGTGACTGGGTAGCAAACTGTGCAGCTTCTTGGAAACACAAAGAGAACTCTCTGGACACCACTTTAAATTAAGTGAGAATTGATTTACTTTTGGTAACATACAAAAAAAAGCAGAGCTTGTATTCAGCTTTACAGAAGTTCCTTGCGGTTCTGTCTGGTTGTCTCCCCATGACAGAAAACGGAACCTGCTTTTCCCATATGTTCACCTTCCCCATTTATTGGGCTCAGGTGTTACTTGTTAACCCTCCCCCTGAGGGATAGCCAACAAATAACTGCATACAGTGCAGTGAAGTCTTAAATGGACAGCTTTAAAGCAAAAGTGGTTTGGTTCAAATCCCCCACCCACACACAGCCCCTGTCAAAACCTGTGTTGCAGGGTTGTGAAGGAGTTTATGGGTGAAAGGAGCATGACAGACATACATCCTGTTGCAGGTGCTGTCAACTTTTAATATTTATTTTGGGTCATGTGGGACCAGTGTGCCTCTCTAGCCCGACCATTTTGCCTTATTCATTAGTTTATTATTTGTTTTCTTTTTTTTTATACTCTATTGAAAAAGCCAAGTACAGCAGATCAATACCATATACATCCAGTGTTACTTGGTGAAACATGTCTTATCCAAATTAAGCACAGTTTATAAACGACTACAGTGAATAATTACAACTGATGATGGGTCTCCTCAGAAAAATAAAAAAAAAACCTTAGTATATCAGCTATGGAAATTATAAGTAAAACCAAACCTCACATAGGACATCTGTATCCAGCAGGATCTTAATTCTGATGTGTTACCCTGATGTGTGTCTGGTGTATTGTTGTATAATGTAGAACTTTTTTACTGATGCAATATGGAACTTCATTGAAAATGAGCTTTGCTCAGTTGAATGTATCCTTTATTCTTGATTGGATAAAAAAATATTTACTACTACTACTACTCAGAAGAATTTTTAAACCTTTCCGCCCATGCCCCCTCAACTACAAATTATATATATTATCTACATGTAGATCCCGGCCCATAGACCCCACTTCCCTACCACATTTCCAAAAAAAGGTAGTTCTTATAAAACATAAGATCAGGAACACTACTAAACAGTTACTCCGTTGTCTCCTCGTCTAGTACACAGATCTCCCACGTATTCCATTTATTATTGAAGGACTCCAACCTTTGGGCGAGGCTATAAGTAAGCCTCTCCATCTATTGGATACCACTTAGTATCTCAAGCCAGTCTGACTTTTCAGGAGGGACCCCTTGGCGCCATTTCTTGGTAATAGATTTTAAAGCTGCTGCGATCAAGATAGACCAGAGGTATCTTTCATCTCATCCCTTAATATCTCCCAGAATCGCCCGAGAATCCGATGCTCTGGACCCATTTGTATAGGAGTTATAAAAAGTTTTTTTAAATAAAGTATGGTCTGCTGCTAAAAAATCCTCTAACACTGGGCAGTATCAGAAGATGTGCAATTGGGAAGCTAGAGCTGCTCCACACCCCCTCCAGCAAGACAGAGTTTATTATTTTTCAGTTAAAATGTTATTTTATTTGGACCAAGCTTCTTACCTCATAGCTCGTCCGAAGTTCAGCCCACCCAAGCTTGTGTGTGTTCCTAAGGACAAGAGAACATGCATCTGTGCAAGGTGGCCCCGAACTGATGTGACCTTGTGCATGCGCAAGTTGTGCATAATTTAAGCACTCTGAGATAAACATATGGTATGGAAGTAGGCATTGTCCTGAAATGGCTGCATGTTTTATATTGAAAAATGAGCATGGGAACACTTAAAACAATTTCTTTGAAAAGGGAAACTGTGGCTTGGGGGGCATGCACATCAGCAACCTGTCATAATTCTTCTGCTGTACTGTCTTCCCCCAACCCTCTTGGAAAAAAGGTGTTTCAGCACAATGAGGCTATCCATGCAAAACTCCTAAATAAATAAGATTGAAGGGAACTTGGCCAGCAATGCTGGTTATGCAGTGCACACAACAGAGAGTACAGAGTTTGAGCTGCTGGTTGGTGTGGTGACCATAGGAGGTCTCCTTATGGGGCACAGTAAGAGGGGAAAAAGAAATAGAAAAAAGAATATGGCATCCACCAAAACAGTTAACATCATCACAATCCTCTACAAAGACAGTAGATGCTGTGAAGACAGAGGCTGGAAATATTGAGAGGGTTGAGAATACAGTGGGAGTTAGAGTTGTGTTCTAGTTCGTTTGTTTTCTCTCTGCAGTTGGTTGGGCATTAAGAAAGGCAGTGATGGCAACAATGGTTAATGGACTGCCATGTTGGAGATACAGTAGGAACACTGTAGATTATATAACTTCAGCAGATTGTTGTTAGATGTAATCTATTTATACAATTTCTTTAGAATGTTAGTTTGTGTTGTGGCAGTAATAAATCAAAAATACCAATGATGCCAGCGCATACAGTAAAATACAGTGAGGTGAGGTAAAGTGCTAGTCTAATGATTTATAGAGTTCCACCCTTCCCCAGAGCTGTCTGACTCCCCCAACATAATATTTTAAAGCCACCCTTCCCACCTCCACCCCAATACTAACAGTCTTTTATATGACTATATGCTCACCAGAGGTGCTAGCAGGTAGTACTGGCTAGTCGCAGCTTATGGATGCATTGATCCTGATTGGATACGTTTATTACAGTCCCACACCATCACTAAACATAGTGCTAGGTTCCACTTGTACAATACAGCTTAAAGATGCTTAACATGTTTGTCAGAGATGTCCTCTCTGAGGAAGCTTACCCTAGCGAAAACCCACCTAGTAGGTTTCAGAATTTTCTGGTGCCCCTTGTCATGTGGAAAGGGACTGCATTTTTGCCCTGAGAGCCGGAGGCCATCCAGTCGATTTCCCCCACACCGCGTATGCTCTGACACATGTACTGGGAGGTGCAGGAGCATGTGCCCCATTATAGTCAGTGGGATGACATTTGGAAACTAATTTCTGCATGTTAATTAGCATTGGGGGGGGGTAACTAAGGGCAGTGCTTGAGTAACACTTGACTTTTAAAACAATTGACTTGTTAAACAATTGTCGGCCTTAATTACCTTTCCTGTGCTAATTAACATACAGCAATCATTTCCCAAATGTCGCCTCATTGACTATAATGGGGCAAGTGCCTCTGAACCTCTCTGTGTATACATCAGGGCATATGAAGAGCAGAGGCAGGGCCAGCACCATGAAGGGAAGACATTAGCTGGACAGCACCTCAGGGTTAAAATATGATCCCCTCACACCTGAACAGGGGGCACCAGAAAATTCTGAAAACCTAGTGGATAGATTTTTGCTAGGGTATGCGTCATCAGAGAAAAAGCTGTTACCATAATTCACAAAACGGTTAAGTCACTTAAGCTGTGTGTTTTAGCTACCTGTAAGAAAGGATCCACCAAACTACCACTCTATCCTTGGTCAGTGGTGTGGACTGGAGAGGCTAAGAGCTTCATTAGACTGAAGTTCAGAGATAAATAAGGTGGGCTAGGCTGTGGTGCTGCAGTAGGACTGATTGGCTGGGGGGTAATGGAAGTCGGGAGACTGGCCACATATTAAAATGAAAAAACTTTAAATTGAGCATGCAGATGGCTTGAGGTGGGGTGCTAAATTATATTCTGGCCCCAGGAGTGGGAACGACACTGACATGAGGACATATTTGGACTCTGCTCACACCTTCCAATCATCAGGCACCCCAGTTACTCCTTTATCTCCTTAGGATTCCAGTTTAACCCTGCCACCAGGGAGTAAGTGCCTTTAGGACATGAGGACAACTGACGGAGATGGAATCTGTGCATGAGAGCTCGAGTGGCATGGAAGGATGCGAGGTCATCTTCCACTGTAATGGTATAGGTGCTGTTTCCCATTTTCTCACCTCCCTCCACCCATCTGCAGCATGGGTGAGTATGTTGCAGTGCCTGAAGGTGGGGGCATTATGCAGCAGCAGAGTGTGATCACCCATACCATCAGGAGTCACTTGATGAGCAGTATTCGCTCACTCCCCACCGGTGATTATAGCATCTGCATGAACGCTGCATACCTTCCCGGCTAGCCTCCATTGCAGTCTCCCTTAGCTTAGAGCACAAAAGCAGGTCTACAGCATGTTGCGATGCCTCACTACTTAGTGCAACAGAGCTGGCTGGGGAGGTTTTTATTAATTTTTTTTATTTATACAGAGATCGGAAAGTACCTTTGAGTCAGAGACTCCTTTACAAAGGTTCCACGTCACATATATTGAACAGTACAGAGTTAAGGTTACACGTCACATATATTGAACAATAGAGAGGTAAGTTAGCATACAGAGCAGGGAACAGGAAAATAAAAATGCTTGAAACATGGTAAAGGTAAAAAATAAGGCTCAAAGTCAGGACCTAGTAGACTTATGGAGGCGTAGATAAGCATCTAGAAAGAAGGAAAGAAAGAAAAGGGGAAAAAAAGAAATTGGGGAGTAGCCAGCCATAGGCTGTTTTTGGGGAGAGGAAACGTGTGACAGGGTCAGTAGCAGTCACAGCAGTTTGAGGACTGGAGGTGACCCTTAAGGTGGGTTTTGAAGAGGCCAATAGAGTTTTGGGTTACAATGAAGTTGGGTTGGTCATTCATCTAGGAGGGGGCCTTGAAGCTGAAAGACCTTTGATATTGGGAGGTACGACATCAGGGAACTGAGAGATGTTGCTTGCTGGAGCTACGAGTTACTTTTGGGGTTGTAGACTGATAGATTAGGGTGGTGAAACCCGGAAGGGAGAGACCTAGGGTGATTTTTTTTTTTTTTTTTTTTGGCCACAAGACCGGTGTGGAATTTGATCCTATTGTCAAGGTTAAGCCAGTTTATGGAGTTATATAGTGAGCAGGTGTGTGTGAGGCAGTCGCAGCCCAGGACAAGTCGACAGGTTTTGTTGAGGGAGAGACGTAGCCTATTTAGGGTCGAGGTGGTGGCAGTGCTATAAATGAGTATACCGTAGTCGAGGAGGGAGAGGATGGAGGACGAGACTGCAAGTTGGAGGGCGTCTTGGGTAAGGCAATGTTTGATGTGGTATAGCAGTCCTAGGTGGACATTGAGGGCCATGGACAGGTGATGTATGTGCTGGTGGAAATTGAGAGCCGGGTACAGGGTGATGCCTAGATATTTGAAGGAGTTCACTTGCTTGAGTGGGGTTAGGTCAGCAGTTAGGAGCTGGGGGCAGAGTTTCTGCTTAGTGTTCTGGGGGTGGGTGAAAATCATGAATTTGGTCATTGTAGTTCAGTATGAGGCGTTGGGCAGTGAACCACTGTTCGGCTTCATTAAAAGGGGACTGGATGGAGTGGTGGAGTTGCAGAGGGTCTCATGGCTGGAGGCATAAAGGACAGCATCAACCACATGTAGCAGCAGGCTGCTAGAGCAGGAGCTAGGGAAGGAGTTAAGGTAAAGACTGAAAAGAAGGGGACCAAGGATGGACCCCTTGGGGACCCCTGAGAGAATTGGGAGACTATTGGATAGGGTAGTGCTGATTTTGACCTGTTGGCACCTACCTGTTAAGTAGTCAGTGAACCAGTGTAGGACATCCTGAGAAAAGCCGATGTTGGAGAGTGTGACTAGCAAGAGGGAGTGATTGACGGTGTCGAATGCCTTAGAGAGGTCGACAAAAACAGCGCCAGTGGTGTGGTCTTTGTCTAATGCAGAGTGGATGTGCGCGGTGAATTCTAGGAGGGCGGTAGTAGTACTGTGCCCTTTGTGGAAGCCATGCTGCTGTTTACAGAAAATATGTTTAAGGTGGTCAGTGAGCTGGTCATAGACGATGCGCTCAAGAGCTTTGGATGGGGGGGATAGATATGAGCTAGTAGTTATTGGTGTCAGTACAGGCCCCACTTTAAATATGGGGGTAATGAAGGCAGATTTCCATATGATGGGGAATTTTCCTCGGCAGAGGGAAAGGTTCAGAATATGGGTGAGTGGGTAGAGTACATCATGGAGGGTGAGCCGGAGAAGCCTCAGACCCAGGGATTCACTACTATAGTAAGCGTGGCTTAGAGCATTTCTGAGATAAGGTTCAGCAGCCTTGTGGGGATGCACCGGAGGTGGAAGGGAAGGTTAATCTGAGGGGGGCAGGCAGGGTGGGTCAAGAAGTTAGGGGAGAACGTGGCTGAGGTTAGTGAAGCTTGGTTGAAGGCCGAGGCTATGGTGGAGGGGTCGAAAGTCAGGTGCCCATCCACCGCTATCTGGTGGGGGGGTGCTTTTTTTCCTCAGATGTCCTTAATATTATTCCAGAATTTCCACCCAGAGCCCCAGGTATTGGTGAGGACAACTTTATAGTGCTCGGCCTTGGCTTTGCGTAGTGCCCACATACACTTGTTCCAGGCCTCTCTATACTTCTGCCTATTGGATGGCCAGTCTCATTTGAGAGGTGCCAGAGTGAGTCACATGTACGCATCAAGGCATGGAGCTGGTCGGAGATCCAAGGGGCAAGGTTGCCTTTGGCCATCCTTTTGGAAAGTGGGGCAAATTGGTCACAGATGGTGTTGAAAGTGCGAATGAATAGGTCAAGGGGTAGGTCATGGTCGAGGGTATTAGTTAAGAAGGACCAGTCCAGTGACCTGAGATGGGATCGAGGGAGAGTAAGTTTACCTGGGCCCAGTTTCAGAAGGGCGATTAGCACTGGGGGTCTTGGTCATTTTGCAGGACTATGTGCAGAGAACTGGGGAGTGGTCGCTGATCGTATTTGGTAGCACCGTGGTGCTAGTGATTTTTATGGGGGTGGTTGGTGAAGACCAGGTCCAGTAGAGAGGAGGCTTCGATGTTGGGGTCCAGACGTGTGGGAGAGGTGACTACTTGTGTAAGGTCTTGGGCTGTAGCTGCATCTATAAGCGGTGTGGCGGGCTTAGCCAGCCAGTTGGTGTTGAAGTCCCCAAGTATAATTTGTTCATTTTGTTGCGGGAAGGAGGCAAGATGTGACAGGATTGAGTGAAAGGCCATTTTCTGGTCTCTGGGGGAATGTAGACTGCCGTGATGAGAAGGGGGGGTTTGGGAGTGATCCATTGTGAGTTTGAGTGTGATGGCCTGCAGCCCAGGGATCAGTGAGGGGAAGGGAAGTGGCTGACAGCGTATTGTGTCCTTAACATAGATGGCACAACCCCCTCCACGTTTCCCCTGTCAGTCGGCGCGGAAGAGGTTGAAACCGGGCAAGGCTACCGTCTAGTCTGGGATCAAGGGGGAGAGAGTCAGGTTTCATTTAAGGCAATGACATCGGGCTGGTGTTGGAGGACCCATCCCTGGTATGAGTCCCACTTTATCAGACTACAGACATTGAGGCTGGCAATGAGAAGCCCGCTATTGGGGGTATGGTTAGGTGTTGAGGTTGCAAGTGGGCCAGGATTAGGGTGGATATTACTGGATATAAGGAGGAGCAGTAAGAGGAGGGACCTGAGCGTGGAGTTCCAGGCCGATTTTCAGATATGATGATCTATGCATGCTGCGGTCCCTGGTGAGTTGCACAGGGAAGGGATAGGGAAGGGTAGTGTGCAGGGGGCTGACAGTAGGAGAGGGTGGGATGAGAGAGGAGGCAGAGGATTCATAGGTTTCGTAGGGAGCGACACCCAATGTAGTAGTGTCCTTGCGAGGGTAGTCCATTTATGGCAGTGGTCATAGTTGTATGTGGTATATGTGGGTAGGGGGAAGGTCCCATAACCTGGGTGGAGGGTGGATGCAGTGTAGGTCAGGTTCTCCTTGGTGTGCTTTGCAGGAGACTATGGATGCCAGGTAGTGTTGATTTACCAGTCAGTGGCTCCAGAAGCTTGACTGGTATGGGAGTTTGAGGAGGGGGGAATGAGCACAGAGGACAGAGCAGGAGAGAGAGAGAGAGAGAGAGAGAGGAGAAAAATAAGCATGTTGAGGAGGAGGGAGTTTGGAGGGTGGGTGATGGGCAGTAGTGGGGGAGAGAAAAAAAGAAGGGAGTAAAACAGAGTAGAGCAGCCTCTAGTGGTGGCTAGGTATAGGATGCAGATGGAAAAGTGGGCTGATTTGGTTCAGCCGTTCAGCGCAAGTTGCCTATGGGCCAAGTTTAGCAAGGGTGGTGGGGAGGGGAGTTAATGCAAAGCGCCAGGCGGGTCCAAAATTCGATTTGCTAGCAGGAGCAGGCAAGCGTTAGGAGGCCTGATCACCTCGCCCTGGCATTAGATTGTGCAGTGGTTTACCTGGGTTGCTCTCGAGGGTGGGGGAAGGCAGCTTCACTGTCCCTCACGACGTCTGCGACAGGCAGGACCCTCTAAAGATCCATGTTTCTATGGGGAACAGAAAGGCAGGTAAGTTTTTTTTTTTTTTATATATCCTGCTGAGAGGGGGAGGAGACAGTTTAGAAGAGGAGTGAGAGACCTGAGCTGGCTAGGTAAGGAGGCAGGTGAAAAACGCTAACTGTGCTAGTAAGTGGAATTCAGAATGAATTATTGTTACAGTTAAAACGGTGCTGGTAAGCTGGTACAGTGCACAGAAATGTATTATTCTTTCAGTAAAATACCCTACGGTTTAAACAGTGCTAGTAAGCTGGTACAGTGGGGAGCCTAGTACATCAATTAAGGTAACACGCTTTAAAGTAACCAGAAAGCTGCTATTGCCATAAATTAAATTAAGATGCCCCCTCTACATCATAGAAATGCATGCAGATACAGTAGTAGCCTCAGACATTGCCACCTATTTCCAGATGTTTCGCGAAATTTCTAAAGAGTTTTTCTCTGCTGCCCCTACTGTGGAAATGGAGAAAGCATGAGATATCTCTGGAAATATCACAGAAATTTTGGGAAATAGCTGGCAGTGTCTGTGGCTGCTACTGTAGCTAGAAATTGTACTAAAAAAAAAAATCTCCACTTCCACGCCGATTTTTAATACATACGGCGGTTTGTAGGAGTTCCGGTAGTATGCAGGCAAAAATGGCGCGAAGCCCAAGTTCGAATTCGGATTTGCTAGCAGGAGCAGGTGAGCGTTAGAGGCCTGACCACCGCCCTGGCGTTAGATTGTGCAGTGGTTTACCTGGGTTGCCTCCGGGGCAGCTTCACTGTCCTCATGACCTCTGCGCAGACAGGACCCTCGGAGCATCTATGTTTCTGGGTTGCTCTCGGGGGGCAGCTTCACTGTCCCTCATGACCTCTGCAGCAGGCATAACCCTTGGAGGATCCGTGTTTTGGGGTTTCTCTCAGCAGGGTGGGGGAGGGCAGCTTCACTGTCCCTCACGACCTCTGCGGCAGGCAGGACCCTCTGAGGATCTGTGATCTGGGTTTTTAAGTGGATGTGTTTTTTTTTTTTTTTTTTTTTTTGGGAAGTTGGAGCTGCTGAATAGTGGCAAGAAGCGCATTGGATTGTGACTATTCAGTAGGTAAGTGGCAGATAAATTACTTGCGGCTAGCCAGTTTGTTGGATATCACTAATATCCAGTTTAAAACCAGATGACTATGATCCTTCCATTCCTAGTTGAGTCTTGGTATTGCTTTGCACAAGAGTACCTCAAAACACTTTGGGATGCAACTACTGACATTCGGGCCCGGCGACTATAGGAACAGGATGAGGACCCCGTGTGGGACAAGTACTGCCTGGCCTAAGGGCTACTTTTTTGGCTGGGAGGGAGGGGGCACATTAAGTACTGCATGGGGAGGGTGGAGGGACTGAGATGGTTGGGGGAAGGGATACTTAAAAATATGTAGTAGGGAGGAGGATGTTGGTGTGTTTTGAGCTGGTGGGCTCTACAGTGTACCTCTCAGCATTTCATCTCTCAGGTGGGCACTGGCCCTTGGAATGTGCAAAAAATGATCAAATGTGGGATATATCATCCAGTCTGTTAATCGTGCAACATTTAGCAGTAGTAGAAAGTTTTACTTTAAAATCTAAATTAAGATTGAGGCACAGTTCCCACTCGGTGTGGGAAAGAGGGTTACAGAATGGTAAAATGAAACGCAGTTACTTCTAATGTTGGACAGTTATTGAGAGGTATACTGCGAGATACATCAATATATAGATAATGACAGCAGAAAAAGGTCTGTCAGACCATCCAGTATGCCCACCCTACCCAACTACACTACACTTGTCCTAGTGGCCATCACTCCCCTTAGTGTCTGCCTCCACCCCCACACTTTTCTACTAATCCCATGTGCTTCTCCCATCCTCGCTTGAAGCAGCGGACTGATTTGGCCTGTACCACTGCTCTGGGAGTGTGTGTATGTATGTGTGTTGGTGGGGAATTCCCTCATTAGTTAATGTGGGGGTGGTCTCAGAACCATGATGGTGCCTTTTTTGGATGAGTGTTTGCCAGAGGAGAAGGCCTACACCCCCGCATTCTGGACTGACTAGCAGTACCATTTGGTATTGGAGCCCTATGCCAAATAGTACTATTTGTGCCATTCATATTTGGTGCATATCCCACTTCTTCTTAACCTAGCTGTGTTTGATAAAGGCTGCCCTGTCAGAAGCTTCTTGTCTAGCACTTGGACACAAGTCGACCAGTCAGTGACTTCTTCAGCTAGCTGGGCATTACAGCGGCACAAGCCAGTTGACTGCATCTAGCTCTTTCGTATCACTGACACAATAAATGTAAATAAGTATTCTAAAGTGTGTGCCACTGCAAGGAGGCGTTATTTAACAGACACCTAGCAAAGGACCTTTTTTCTGCTTGTGGTAGTAAACTGACAACCAGGTTAGGATCATAGTCTACTGCACTGCTGGGGCCCAATTTTCAATGGCCCGTACGCGTTCCAGGAACTTAGTCCTACACCACAGCCCACTGGTACTGAGAAGATATCTTCACACCAGCAGCTATCCTATTTTCAGTCCAGGCATCAGGAGCAGCTGTGGAGGAATGATGTGCCTGATAATACCAGGTGTAACATTTCGGCACAGCTGCACATGAAAAACAGCCGCATGGTGCCATAAACCACAGAGCCAGTTGCAAACCAGCTCCACGTATGACAGTACCACGCATGTGGCAAAACCTGTGGGTGCACAAGGAAAGCCTCTCTTGCACACGTTTCTTTGTCGCCCATGTGTGGTTTTTGGGGTCTTTGAAAATCTGGCCCCTGAACTTTAGACATGACTTTACAGACAAAAACAGTGGAAGGCCAAAAAACTAACCAGTGGAGAAACCAGTAGCATTGAGCTGCTACTCATGAAAGCTGACTGTCCAGGGGAGCCACTGGAGCGAATCGGTGCTTCTGTACGTATGAGAAATACAAGACTAGTTGATGGGGAGCTCAAGTCCCACACCAGAATGGGGCCCATATGATAAACACTGGCCCCCAACTGCAGTACTAGGGGATGCTGTACTGTTGGGGTATGCTGTCCTTTGGAAGAGACATTAAACCAAAGTCTCGTCTGTCTTTTCTGGTGATTGTTCAAGTGGACATTAAAGATCCCATGGCACTTCTCAAAAATAGAGGAATTTTATTGTAAAGAAACAAAACAAAAATCATGTTACAAAATGCAACAAATTAAACAGAAAATATACAAAGGACCTTAAATCAATACAGGCACCTCAGAAACTGATGAAGAGCAAGGAAAATACAGGTAGGAGCGATGAAAAATTATTTCATAAAGTAGGCAAAAACAAATCTCAAAAAAACCTTCAACACACCAGTACAACCCCCTTAATACCCCCAAGTAAAAACAAGTGACCAGGAAAGCCTTTCCAGAGGGACTGTAACTTTGCTGTAGTAACCCTAGTAGTGTCAGCCTTATAGGCTTTATGGAGAGCCAGCTTAATAGAGGAGAAAAGATCTCAATATGTCCCACCTTTGTGCTGCAGGGAAAAAGCACATTTGGACTGCCAGATATAAAATTTCAAAATGACAAAAGGAAAAAAAAAAAAAAAAAAAACCACCAAAGGAGGATGATTGAATCCACTCCAGACTGGGGAAAATAAAGCCAAAACCAAATCCCGGTATGAAAGCCTACTCAGATGAGCAATTTTACAACCCGCAGCTAGGAATTTCCAGAGCCCTTGTGCATATGGGTAAGTTATAAATAAATGTGACTGGGTTTCCAAAATATTTGAACATTCTTATCTGGGACAGTAATGTTCCTCTAAACTTTTATTCTTAAAAATATTTCTAACACCCAACCGACCATGTTTGATCAGCCATAACACACACCCACATTTTTTTTGGGGGTATTCTTTCATTCAAAAGGTGCTGTATTACCCTTGATTCTGAACCAACAGGGCTGTCCGGGAGCACAGGTGGCATTTCAAATACTGAAGCTTGTCTAACAGTGTACAAATGTTTTCTATACAGCACCCCTACTTGTCTAGAAGTCCGTTTCCAATGTCTTGAATTTTACAAAACTCTATCTAACATAGTCTGGGCATGCTGGCATTGTGCCTTGTTATGAAAGGTGTATTCTACCCTGCTTCCAGTTGGAAATCAGGGGATCTGTCCATTCTCTAGCTAGGGGAGCCCATAATCTGTCCTGTTTCAACACTGTTTGGAAATTATGACACACAAACAGACTGTAATAATAAGCCACTGGGTTAACCATCCCAATCCCCCCTCCTTTAACACTTCAGTAGGTTACTCCTCTTTTAATTGGGTTCAGCCTGCTCCCTCCAAAAACATAAAGAACAGGTTATATAGTCTTGCTTCCAGCGAGGCAGGGGGAGGGAACACATGTACTGTAACTAATATAAAAAATGTAGGGATCAACAAGGATTTTATTTTAAAAATTCTTTAGAAGGGCTATGTCACTGTCACCAAACCTAACCCCCTATAATTCCAAGGACTTGCCTTAAATGGGAATCCGGGCAATACATTATGTACAGCCCGTAAATGTCCCAGTACCAGTGCAACTTACTTTTTAGTTAAATTTATGACTGAACTAGATGTCTCAGAAAACTGCAATAAAACAGTTTCCAAAGGGGGCCAGCAGAGGGGCTCTGCAGAGATCATTGGCATACGCCAGTACCTTCAGAACCACCATGCCCTGTTGGAGGGACAATCCCCATATATCCTTATTGTAATGTGGTTCTCTAAGTAAGGGATCTGTTCCAAAGACATCCAGAAGGGGACTCTGGGCACCCCTGTCTTACACCCGGCCAATCTGCAAAGTGGCCACTAGTCAACGTCTACTATAGACCTAACTGTAGCCCAACAATAAAAACTGTGAATCCATTCAATAAACCATAAGGGTATACCATATACCTGGAGGACTTTGAACAGGAAAATATGGGACAGCTTATCAAAAGCTTTTTCTTGATCTGTGGACAAAACGTATCCATCCAAAAGTCCCATGTTTCCCCATTCAAAGACTTCCCTCAGAGTAGCTAGGTTACCCTGTATTGATTGCCCAGGAACTGGACTGGTATCGTGAAATAGTATACTCTGCCACTTTCTACAATCATTTTGATAAGATTTTGAAATCCGCATTGAGCAGGCTGATTGGCTGCCAATTTTGTAATGGGGTCTGTCTCCCTTTTTTATGAGACAATATCAACTGTGCAGATGACATAGACAACGGCAAGGACTGTACTTCCAGAATCTCAGTATATACATCCACCCATTTGTGCTTAAAAAGTTGTGTAAAATTCTGCCGGAAAGGTCGTCCCTTCCCGGGGCTGTATTTAACTTTAGGGATTTAACAGCATTCTGTACTTCACATATACTGATTGGTTTGGTAAGAGATGTTTATACAGATGCTGGAAGACCAGAAATTTCTAGGTTCTTCAGAAAGAAATCTGAAAGAACTAATTGAGGGTGATTCTACCATCGCCATAACATAGTCTTCAGTGATGGATACTAAATGTTGTGCATCAGAATGCAGTGCTCCAGAAGTATCCCTTGAAACAGTAAAAAAAATCTTCTATCCAGTTTCTGTTGGCAAGCTTTGAATATATCAAAAGTCTGTTTAGACCCCTGCATACCAAAGGCCTGGTCACTTTGGACCTTCCTTGTTTGCGCTTTAATTCTGCGGATCTGCTCTGTAAAGGAACCAGAGAAAAACTGAGACCTGCCAATCAGTTTCTGTAAATGAGCATTTAGATCCCACCCTAGTCATAGATATCTGTTGAAAAAAATGTGAAGTCCTGTTTGGAATCCTGTTGCCAAAGTGCCACTGTATCATAAGCACACCTGACTTGACAGATGGACATTCCATAAGGATGGCCATAGAGTCCTAATTTTCCCATTTTCTAAAAGAGATGCACTAAGTCTCCAGGAACCCCTTCCATGAATTGGGTGTGGGTCCAGAAGAACAAGTTAGACTGGTGCTAAGTGATCTGATGATTCAGTAGCTATGGTGCCAGCCCTATAATCGGACAAAAAAATAAAATCACTCCTGGAGGATGAAGCCCCAGGGGTGTATGAATAACCACTCTGGTTATAGAGTGAATGATCAGCTTCTTTGAAATTTACTGTCTGTAACACGTCAGATAAGAAAGAGGAGTCAAAGTACACTTTCTTACTATGAGTCAGTTGTGCTGCCGGGACTAAAGGACAGTTGAAGTCACCCCCAAACCCAATAATTTTGGATGTAAACTAAAACTGTTGAACTTCCTTAAAAAAGGTCTATCTGTAGTGTCTTAGTTTGGGTGCATATATACTACTAAAACGGTACTGCAAATTCCCATGGGCTACATCAAGAACCAGAAGTCTGCCTGGATGGACATCCACCAGTCTAATTATAATCCATTCATAAGCCCGAAAGAGAATACCCACCCCATCACAAGTAAGTTTCCTCCCCTGTGGACCAGAAGGAAGCCCCATCCATCCAAAATGACTGAGCCCTAAACAATTCAGTCTAGTATCATTTATTAAAAAAAATAAATAAATAAATCCCCTGTCAGCTCAAGGTACAGAGTGGTGGTGCACTTCTTTTGAGACTTTAGGCTTTTAGTATTCAGAGTCACAGCCAAGAAATGTTCATAAACAGGCAAAATAATAAGTTATCTGAACACAACCCATTCTAATGACATTCCCCGCACCCTCAGTGACCGAGATCTAGTTGTCTCTCGTTTTTTTTCTTTGCAGTGGACATCTTAGACTGAGAGTCCTCAGAGGAAGGATCTCTCGGGGATGGAATGGAGGAAACCTGTGAGTTCGCATCCTCCTCATCCATATCCCCCCACATTTTCCATTTACCTTGCAGAGCCTTAAACCTGTTGCCTACTGAAATCACAGCAGGTATAGCCGATTTAGGCTTTCGACTACAGCCTCTTTTCTTCTTGACAACCTGACACATCTCACCTGCTTCTTCAGCATGGGGGGGGGGGTGCAGGTTGATTTTTCTAGGATGCAGGTGGTGGGGGGAGTGAGAGATGGTGGCAGCATGTCCTGCTTTTCAGCAGCAGTCTCCATAGGGATGTCGAGAATGTGACGAGTCTGTATTGGGTTGGTGTCTGGCACTGGTGTTGGAAGGGAGTTTTCTACTACAACAGCATGAGATGGACCAGGGGCTTCACCCTCCAGAACCTGAGCTATCTGGTGAATAGGATCAACCTCTGATTCCACGAAAGCTGGACCACCTCAGTGGTCCTCAAAGCCTGTAACACCACAGTCCCTGACCTTTTATTCTTGAGGCACAAAACAGCATCATCTGCATAAGCAAGAATTTTGAGAGGGGGAGCCTCAGGGTTCAAAGATACACCCTCAGCCCCGGGTCTAACTGTATATGCCTCTAAAGAGGGTCTAAATAGAACACATACAAAAGTGGGCTTGTAATAGGTATGTGTGAGTCTGACCATTGACATTTGGAATGACTTCCGCATTATTATAAAACTTTTGATCCACTGTATAAAATTTGTCAGGAGTGTATATGTTCGTAGTATCTGAAGGAAGTAATGGGCAGCCTTATCAAAGGCTTTTTCCTGATCTAGGCTGAGGTTATATCCACTGAGATGCACCCAGCTCCCCCTCTTAAAAAGTTCTTTTAATACTAGAAGATTATCCTGTATCCTTCTGTTTGGTACTGAGCATGCCTGATGTGGGATAATAAGATGTTGTGACTCCAGACAACCTGTTCACTAATATTTTTGCCACCATCTTAAAATCAGAGTTTAGTAAACTCAGGAGCCTCCAATTACCAAAGTCTGTTCTATCCCCTTTCTTGTAAATGTATACCAACAGCGCTTCGATCATAGAGACACGGATATTTTTTCCTGTAAGATAAAATTTATCGACTAGGACAGGTGCACAAAAGTTTATAGAATTCTGATACTAGTCCGTCCAGTCCCAGGGGCCGTCTTCTTCTGCAAAGAGTAAATCTTCTTTATTAACTTCTTCCAGTGTAACCGGTCTAACCAGAGATGCTTTGTCTGTTTCCAGAAAAGCAGGCAAAGTTAGTCAGTCAGTCAATCAAAATCTTTATTTATCCAGGCGAGCACCATTGAGCAAGGCTCATTTGTAAGGTGGACCTGGTCATGAATACATCAAAGTATAGTACAGAAGCAGGTACACAAAAAACAATAATAAACAAGGAAGAAAAAGTATATACAGTACAGTACAAGGTTGAAATAAATAATAAAAAAAAATGCATTATTTTACTATTGAAGAAGTCGGCAGATGTACAATCAACCATAGGCATATAGAGGTTATAAGCAGAGATCTTTTGAGTGAGGCAGCCGGCAACTACACATATAGGGGAAAGAGGCCGTGTATGGGGCAGCAGGTTAGAGAGGTAAAGAAGAGGAGGAATATATTACCGAAGACTGGGGGGAAAATTGAGCTAAAACCACAGAAAGTGACGATGGCTGTTGTGTACTTGTTTTATTATGATAATGACGGAGGAGGGGTAGATAATTGGGACACTACTATGGATGGGGTGGGACTTTAGCCAGGCTGGAGTGGACAGGGAAGGGTGGGTGCAGTAGGAAGAGTTAATGGGGAAAGAGTGAGAGCCAGGGGTAGAAACATGGCGAGCGTCAGGATGGAAAGGGGGAGTTGCGGAATTAGTGGGCTAGTGGTGAGGAAAACATTTGCAAGGTGCTTTCATGTAGCAGTCGTAGAGCGCCTTGAAGATATTCAGGCTAACAGGGTAGCTCGGCTTCAAGTTCCTTTGTAAACCATTCCACAATGTGGGTAAAGAGAAACTTAGAGCAGCTTTGCCGAAACGAGTTTTGACCCTTGGAACTTGGAGGGAAATTAGGGAATAGCTCCTTAGAGCGTAGGTGCCTAACACACTCCGGGGAATACAACCTGAGACATATGAGGGGAGCTTGTTGGTCACCACTCTGAAGGCCCTTAGGACGGCGTTTCTGTTCCTTCTATAGTGAAGGTAAGTCCAGCCTAACGATGAGTACAGGGAGCAGTGGTGTGTGGAAAGTGGAAAGCCAGTAATGAACCTAATAGCTCTGTGGTAGAGGGTGTCCAGCTTAGCCAGTGCAGAGGCAGTGCAGTGGCTATAGAGCAGGTCCGCATAATCTATTAATGATAGGAAGGTAGCTTGAACCAGTTGAATCTTGGCCTCCTTTGTGAGCACGTGGTTAATTCTGTAGAATAATCCTAATCTTTGCCTTAGTTTCTTCTATAGTTCTTAGAGATGGTCGGCAAAGGAAAGTTTATGATCGAGCCAAACTCCTAGATATTTGAATTTAGCTACATACTCTAGTGTTTCTCCAAGAACAGTGGTAATTTGTGGGCTAGCTCCGCCCCAGCAGGAATTGCCGCATGCAAGGAGGGTGAGAAGAGCATGGCTTTTGTCTTTTTCACATTGAGCAAAAGCTTTTTGTTTATGAGCTGGTATTGTAGAAGGTTAAATTCAGCTTGGAGGTCTTCACAGGCTGCTTCTGGCATGGGACAACTCAAGTACAGTATAGTGTCGTCCGCGAATAAGTGGATGTTGGCTTTTTTGATGGGGTCATTGATGTTGTTAATGTAGACTGCAAAGAGGAGGGGATCAAGGATAGAGCCCTGGGGCACACCCCTCAGCATAGGTTTTAATGGAGAAAGATTGCCTTCAGCTTTAACCTGCTGTTTCCGTTCTCCGAGGTAGTCTGCAAACCAGCACATAGATTTATGGTCCAGGCCTAAGGTGCTTAGGGAGGAAAGAAGCAGGCTGTGCCTTACTAAGATCCAAGAAAACAGTACAGACATGCTTCTTGTTGTCAAGGTCTAGGAGCCAATCATTGGCACCTTAGCTAGGGCTGTTACGGTGCTGTGCTTTGCTCTGAATTCAGACTGAACCAGGTTTAATAGGCTTCTGGATTCTAAGTATACCCCTAGCTGGCCACACACAATTTTTTCTAGTAATTTAGACAAGATGGGGAGGAGGGAGATCGGTCTGTAATTATTTAGATCGCAGCGGTCACCTGCTTTTAATAGAGCGATGACATGGGCTATTTTCCATTGGGGGAGGCTACCCTGGGAGAGTGACATGTTGAATAGGTGGGTGATTGGCACTGCAAGCACATGGTAGGCACATTTCAGATAGTATGGCTCTATGAAGTCGGAGTCTGCTCCCTTTCTGGTGTCCAGTTGCAGCAAAGCGGAGAACAAAAATTATAATTTGAAAATGTCTTTGTCAGCCAAAAGTCTCTGATAGAAAGGAAGTGATGCTGAAACCAAGTCAGTAAGAGAGGTAGCAAAAGAGCCAGTCCCACTCTGCAGGGCTTGAAAATTTCTGTTAGTCGCTCTCTGCTGACAATTCCTGAATGGATCAAAAGTCTTTATTTTATTTTGGGTTCCAAATTGCATTTCCCAATGTAGTGTTTGTGCCGTTCTACTGATATTTCATCATTTCAGTTTTTAAGACAGAGATCTGAGAACTAGAATCTCTTTGTTTCTGGTTTAGAAATCAATTTTTGAAACTGTTTGCAAATCCAGATATTTTATGTAATCTATATTAGCTGCCCGACCTGAATATTTTTGAAAAAGGAGTGCAAAATCATTCTTATTTCAAGAGGGTTCCTGCAGTAGATCATCACATATAGGACTGCACCCCTTGGTATCGGGACCACATGGAAAACTAGTAATGTCTGTCGGGGGACCGCCCACCCAACGACGGGTGACGTCAGTGTGAGCCTATATAGTGGGTGGTCCCCATGCCCACCTCAGTTCTTTTCTGCCGTCGACCCATTCACGTTGTACCTTGCAGTGAACCCGGCTAGTGTTGAACGCCTTTTCTTTATTTTTCCTTTACTGAAGTTATCTTTGCTTATGTCTTCTCCAATGTCTGCTCCGCTGAAGAAGTGCGACTCCTGCAGCATGCAAATTCCACACAAGGATGGTAATATCCTCTGCTTGTTCTGCCTAGCCCCGACCATGATATCGAGAGCTGCGTGGCCTGCCAGGGCTTTAACCAGGCCACGCAGAAATGGCGGCAACAGACCTTGGGCCCATCTGATGAAGCTCAAGATGGCAGGCATGGAGAAAGAATTGCAGAGGCTGAAGGGTTCTTCTTCCCCCACTGCAGTGCACAAAAAGGAGGATAAGTAGAAGCACAGGGATCGGTCCCACTCCTGTCCATGGCCACCTCCGAGAACTGCAGACAACGAGGGGTCCTCCATTGGATTCGGGAGCGACCCTCCGGCCAAGCGTCCTCCCGCTGCAGCGGATCATGTTTCACGCCCCCCCATCTGGCCTGGTTACAGTTTAGGTGGGTTCCTCTAGCGACGCCGGAGTGATTGCCACCCTTAGGCCTCTTCAGTCTTCAGGGCCTATCCTGAGAGGCAAGATCGATATGTCACACGCCAGCTCCTCCGGCATGTGCACGGCCCTGACTGGTAAGTCGGGCTCCAGTTCTACTGGTGTCCGCCAGGTCACTGCCAGTAAGTCTGGCATCTGTTCTATCGGCGCCCACTCGGCCCCCGCCGGTAAGTCTGGCATTGGTTCTTCTGGTATCTACACAGCTGTCGCCAGTATGTCGGGTGTCTGCTTGGTCGATACCCACCCGGCTAATGCCGGTAAGTCAGGCATTGCCTCTGGCCAAGCCCACATGGTGGTATCCGATGTGTCTGGCGTCAGTTCTGCGGATGTCCACCCAGTTTCAGCCAGTAAGTCAGTCGTTAATCCCACTGATGTTTGCCTGGTTCCAGCCATTATGTCAGAGGCCGGCTCGGCTGGTGGCCGCCCAGTTCTGGCCAGTGAGACCAGTGTCGGCCTGGTGGGCATCTGTGCTGTCTCCGATGTTGAGTCGGACGTCGGCTCTTCTGACGTCCACAAGGAGAAGGCTGTTCTCTCAGCCCCAGACAGTGGGTCGCCCGGCCAAGATGCTCCTGTCGGGGGCTAATGTCCCTCCTGATGTTGAGCGTATTTGTTGCCACTCCGACAGCATTTGTCCCCCAAGGTTCCCCCTCTCAGGCCTCTTCCTCCCCACCTCCTAGGGGGTTTCTCCAGTATCTCCAGGGCCGGTAAAGGAGGTTCTTTCTCTGGACGTGGTTAATGCTGATCCTACACCAGAGCCTGGTCTGCCTGATCGGCCAGCTGGCCCTTTGGACACCCCTCCAGGGATCTTCCATCAGGGCATCCAGACCATCTGCCTTTGGCAGATCTCAGACTTCCTTGATCTGGACCTTCCTTTTCCCAGACGTTGGAGGTCCATCCGTCTGGGCCAGCTTGGACATCAGTTATTCTCCCATCTGGTAATGTTTTTTCTTAGGTGCTCAGGGTTTCAACACCTGGTCTAGTACCAGGTTTCCAGCCGCATGACCCTTTCGCGGGGTCATCTGCTGACCCAGTGCATCTCATGTTGGGGAGTTTGGTTCCCCCTTTGGGGTTCCCCTCCAGGCCCACCTTCTGGATAACCCCAAGGGGGGTTTCTCAAAGTGCCCGATGCAAGAATGTTTGACGCAGGGGTGCCTGGTGTCCTTTCACTTGGCTGAGCACCCGACGGGGCATCATCTCTCGCCGGGATATCTGGCGCATCTCTATCAGATGCTTGGGTGCCAACTTTTCCAGCCTTCTCCACTTAGTCAGCCTTCCTCTACCCTTCAGACTGATTTCCAAGCGGCATTATAGTCCTGGTGGCCAGAAGCTAGGGCTCAGTTGGCATCCAACTTGGAGACTTGGCAGCAAGGGGAGGTCTCAATTCCACCCCTTTCTAAGCCTGCTATAGGGTCAGCATCCTCTCTTGGTTCCCACCTTTCCATGGCAGGACAGTCTCTTCACTCTTCCACTGTCCATGTCCATGTGAAAGATTCAGTCAGGGACATTCGCCATGCCAGGGCTCTGTTGCCAGACAAGGATCTTCCATGGGACTCTGGAGTGCGACTCTCTCTTGTCCATTTGCACGGGAGATCATACTCCCCGGGAGGAGCCACAAGGCAAGGAATCCCCTAGGTCTCCTCCTGAGGATTCCTCCATTTCGGAGTTCCTCACTGTGATCCAGGAGGCTCAGGACTGGGCCAGTACAGATCAGGACCCTAAGAGGAAATGTCTGGCTGAGCATCTAGACCTGTCAGAAGTTTCGCCTATGCCTATCCCACCATAGACGGCTCCTCATGAGGACCTTGTGTGTCCACCATTTGGCAACGTCCCTTTTCCATCCCCTTGGTCTCCAGAAAGGCCAATAAGATCGATCTATCTATCTATCTATCTATCTATCTATCTATCTATCTATCTATCTATCTATCTATCCCCAGAAGGGGCACCCTTTCTGGCCTCTCATCCAGCGGCGGATGCTTTCATCCTTGTGGATGTCCTGGTCTGAGGGACGTTTCCTGCAGGCCCGTCCTCACCTCTGGATAAAGAGTCTGGGCAGCTGGATCTTTTGAGGCGCAGAATCCTATTCTTCGTCTACCTGCGCCCTTCGATCTCTGAATTATGTGGCTCATCTGGTCTCTTTCCAGAGAGCCACTCTGGGTCCATTGGATTTGTAGCTCGAGTCCATTCCGGATTCGGG
The DNA here is from genome assembly GCA_016271365.2 of Neoceratodus forsteri. Classification (NCBI taxonomy): domain Eukaryota; kingdom Metazoa; phylum Chordata; order Ceratodontiformes; family Ceratodontidae; genus Neoceratodus; species Neoceratodus forsteri. The sequence continues at coordinate 118,187,744 of CM057454.1, read as the reverse complement.
ACTCCGATCTGAGATCGCTCAGGCTGTGAACACGGCCCGGACCTCCTGTCGTCATACCCTCCGGGCCATCTATGACTCTGTAGATTTGGTGGCTCTGTCTACAGCCACTGCTGTTTGCCTTCGCAGACCTTCATGGCTCTGGTCTTCTGGTTTGGCTCAGGACATCCAGTTGGCCTTACTAGATGCTCTTTTTAAGGGGTCAGCTCTGTTCGGTGGAGAATCTAGGGACATCCTTATGAGTTTCCAGAACAGGGGCATAGCCTTACAACCAGTCCACCCCAGGTATCGGGTGGGTTCACGCTTCAAACAGCCGTTTTGTCATAGGCAGTCCTTCCAGACGAAACAGGCTGCTGGGAAACACCAGACCAAGCATCTGCTCCTGGCGTCAGAGGGCTCTAACTCCCTGGTCGAATCTGAGGCCTCCTGGAGGAGCGCCGTCCTCTTAGTCATCGGTTGATCAGCTGGTGAGGGGACCCCCCCATCACCGCCTAATTTCTTATGAGGCTAATAAGGGTACGGGGTCTGTTCCTTCCATTTTCAGGATGGCAGGACCTGTTCTCAGAAATAGGGTTCCTTCCTCCCCTCGCACGTCAGGAGGGTACCCTTTTTCTGGGTATCCTTTACTTTTTCAGTTTTTGTCAGTCCTTTTTTTTTGAGGCCATTCCCTTCGTGAGACCTTATCAGGGGGAAGCTTCTGACTGCTTGTTTCTTTTTCAGCAGCATTTCATCCTTTTGTTTTTACGCAATGGTAGGGAGTGTTTGCCCCCACTTAGCTTATGTTTTCGTGGTGGTCTGGGTCTGTGAGGTTAACAGACATGAGAGTTTTTTCCCACTTCATGGGACAAGTTAAGGTTTTCTGGCTGAGCCCTTGGCTGGCTCCTTACTGCTTGGGACTCATTCCTATATGTGATGACCTACTGCAGGAATCCTCTCGAAGTAAGATGGAACAGTTACATAAGAACTTACCATAACAGTAGATCTTTGAGAGAGGTTCCTGCAGTAGGTCACCTTTTTCCCTCCCTCCTTCCCCCAGCTTCTGCTTTTCTTTTCTTTTCTTTTCTTTTCCTGAGCCTTGGTTTTCTTGGGCTCCAGAAGCTTACTCCCTTTCTCCAGTCATGCCTGGTTTGGGTCTCCAGTGGGAGAACTTAAAGGCAGGCTTGGGGACCGCCCACTATATAGGGTCACACTGACGTCATCGCGTGACATCAGGTGGGCGGTCCCCCACCAGACATTACTAGCTAAAGTTTTCCATGTGGTCCTGACACCAGGGGGTGCAGTCCTATATGTGATGACCTACTGCAGGAACCTCTCTCGGAAGATCTACTGTTATGGTAAGTTCTTACATAACTGTTCTTTCTTTGCATCTTCCCACCGTATGGTCACATTTTCATAGACACAAATTAAAGGAAGTTTAGTCTTCCACAAAGAAAGACATGTAGCCTGCAGCTGTGGGTTCTGCAATGAGGCAGTATTAAGCCTCCATATACTTCTGTTTGGTATGGGAGTCTGTTCCCAGGACACTGTACAGCTGCATAATTAGAAAATTCTACACTTTGCATCTTTGCTATATTGATAGTGATGTATTTGGGAACAAAGACATAATTAATCCTGGTGTAATACAGGCTCTGAAGAGTTGAGGAATTTCCCCAGTGTTGTGGCCAGATTTCCTCCATTCAGTAAAATACCACCAACAGTTTAAATTTAGTTGTTTGTTTTGCATCTGTAGCACCCTCCCACCCCCGTCGACTAGGCTGAAAGTAGGCAATATTGTCTAGCTGTTACTTTTGTGGTCAAAAAAAATAAAAGTACATTGTTCATCTCCTTTCTCCCTCAATCCCATCGTACTATACTAAGCATGTCACTGCCTGCCCTCCTGCTACCTTCCCCACTTTATCCTGGAACCATAAGCCTCTTCATCGAGGTCCATTCAGTCTGATGGAGGTTCCATGTCCTTTCACACCCCTGCTTAGGAATTGCTACTTACCAGAGCGCCCCTCAGATATAGACCCATGCTGGACTTCCTCGTCATGCCTTTGCTGACATTGTGACAGGGACAGAGGGTTCCAAAGCGATTGGGATTCAGGGCTGCAGCAGCAGATAACGTTCAATAAGTGGTTATGTAAAAATATATATTTCTAAGGACGTGGATCTGTTGTTCAATCTACACTGTATGGCAGGTTCCTTGCCGCTTTAATTCTTGCCGGAGGGTCTTCAAGCTGGCTCCTCCCACCCACCCGGGTGGTAAAACCCTCGGCTCCGCCCCCATGACACCAGATCTTCCTTACCGCTTGAAAGCTCAGGTTCCCTCCTCAGCGCTCTGCGTTTTAGTCCTGGATCCTAATCCTTCGTAATTTCTGAAAATTATTTTAAAGTTCACTAGACTTGCGTCTTCATCTTCCCTCGCGGCTACATAGAAACATAGACTTTGATGGCAGATAAGGACCGCTTGGCCCATCTAGTCTGCCCATTTCCCTACATACAGGATAGGCCGAAGATCCTAGTTAACCAACAGCCTATTTCTTCCTACCCCCCACAAGAATTGCCTTATGTCTGTCCCATGCATTCTTGAATTCTCCCACAGTTTTAGACCCCACAGCCTCTTCAGGAAGGCTGTTCCATGCATCCACTACCCTCTCTGTGAAATAATACTTCCTCACATTGCCCCTGAACCGCACCCCCCATCTTTAAATTGTGCCCCTTGTTCTTGCACGTCTCTTTTCTGAAAGATGCTACCCTCTTGGACTTTGTTGATTCCACTGAGGTACTTAAAGTTTCTATCATGTCCCCCTCTCTTCTTTTCCTCAAGGGTATACATATTAGCTCCTTTAGCCTCTCCTCATATGGCTTCTCTTGCAGACCCTGCACCATTTTAGTTGCCCTCCTCTGGACTGCCTCTATCCTGTCTATGTCCTTGCGGAGATGGGGTCTCCAGAACTGGACGCAGTACTCTAGATGGGGTCTCACCAACTGTCTGTACAGAGGGATAACAACTTCCTGTTTTCTGCTGCTGATGCCTCTCCCTATACATCCTAGTATACCCCCAGCCCTCCCTACTGTCTTCTCACGTTGCTAAACTGATGCATTGAAACAACCAGTGTTTTTACCCCACAGAGGATTTGATACCATGATCTCTGATTAACAAGGAAGTGTCTTTATCCACTAGGCTGTGATGGATATATCCACTCCCGGCTTCCGTCGGTGCCCTTGTGGGAAGAAAATGTCCTGGACCAACCCACACTCCGTGTGTGTCTACTGCCTGGGCCTTGCACATGATCCGCAGGCCTGCGATCTCTGCAAATCCTTCACGGCTTCGGTTCTGGAAGACCACGCTGCCTGACTCCAACTGGGGCGCCTTGAGAAATGGTATCTGCCAGTGAAGTTGAAGTAGGCATGTTGGGCGGTGTCTGCGGCTGTGGGCTCCACGGAGCAGCTGGAGCAGTTGATGGCCTTCGAGGAGGAGGCGGCCCAGGCCACGTCTTCTTCCTCCTTGGCTTCGGCATTTATCCCACTCTCCTTGGGCTCCTCCTGCACTGCTTCTTTTAAGGAGTTTTATCAGTCCCTCTTCACCAAGGGAGAAGGACCTTCGGGACACTCGAGTAGGTCAAGGAAAAAGGAACCGAAAGGTAAGTCCCACCATCCACATTCGTGAGAGCGGGAGAGACCCCCTTCCCCGGGCAGTCGGCTCTCGACTTCGGTCGAGATTGCAGCTAAGGCCGGTGGCTTCATGGTGTCCCCATCAGGTGGTTGGCCGAGACACCCGTCGATGCGGTAGAGATTGTTCTCGACCCATTGGATGGGTTGTCGACTGGAGAAGCCAACAACCCTTCTTCACCGGTTCCCCCGGTGATTACTGAGGCCTTACCTGTGCCTTCTGTGCCAAAGTCCCCGGTCAAGGACCCTGAACCGAGGAATGAGTGGGTTTCCCCGCCTCCCTCTTTGACCCACCTTCGGTGACCCTCGAAGGTCTCGGTCCTCCTCCGTGTCGGGTAGGTCCCGCCGACATCGGCGGTCTCAGTTCCAGCATCACGAAAAGTGGCATTGCCACTTGTCCTCAGTGTCCTCTTCGGAGTATAAGCTCCGGCGCATTTTGCATCAGCGCTATGAGGACATGATGTGGCAACAACTGTTAGCCGGTAATAAGCTGACCCCGTCGCCTTCTCCGGCCATTAAGTGTTGTCGTTCGATTGACTGAAGCAACCCCTCATTGTAGTTGAGGAGGCGACCCCGGCACCAGTCGCTCGACCAAAACCAGCTGCTCCACCCATTGTGGTGGAACCACTGCCTCCTCAGCCGAAGACTGGGGGCCCCGACCAAGGATTCTCAGTCTGGTCAGGGCTTGCCCCACAGGTTGTCTGTCACTCTCATTCCTGTTCGGCCTCGGCGAGTGGAAGGTGACTCAGGTGCTCAGCAGCTGTTCGTGGACTCCTTGGAGTCAGACTTCTCCTTTTACTCCAGACCCCTTGACCTGGAATCTACAGGGGGGTCAGTCGGTGGACGAGAGCCCATCCTTGTTCTTGGGAATCCTTCGGTTCATCTCAGAGTTCACTGGGATGCAGCTCGAACCCATACAGAAATGGGCCAGATATCCCCTCACGGAGATACTGGACTGAAGGGACTTCCCCACGGAGGCCTTCCCTGTGGCCGAAGCTGTTGTTGGCCCGGCCCTGGAGTTGTGGCAGCAGCCTGCATCCTGTCCTGCGCCTTCGGCCAGGATGGCTCGCAAGTACACAGTTCCCACGGGTTTCCTCTCCGGATTTTTGGAGCACCCCTCTGTGGAGGGACTGGTAACCGATGGCGTTTTCCGGCGTTCTGGAACCGCTCAGGACGTGGACAAACCGCCCAACAAGGAGTCCAAAAAGCTGGACTACTCGAGGCAAAAAGTTTACACTGCTTCCTCCCTTGGTCTTCGACGGGCTAGCTTGGCTGTGCTGATGGCACATTTTTCACATGCCCTTATGGGTTCCCTGGATGAGGTGATTCCTCATCTCCCCGGCTGACCTTCAAGTGACAGTCAAGCAGGTGCGAGATCAGGGAAGGACGGTGGCCAAACAGCTCCAAACTGCTTTGGATATTGGAGACTCTTGTGCCCAGTCAGTAGCGGCCGCAGTACTTATGCGCCGCAGAGCTTGGCTGCAGATCTTCACCTTCACGGCGGATACCCAGCACAAGTTGGCAGACGTTCCCTTCCTGGGCATCAACTTGTTCGGGCCAGGGATGGAAGGCTATCTCCAGAGAATCTAAGTCCACGCCACCTTGGACTCTGTCACGTCTGCCCAGAAGGCCAAAGGCCGCCAGCAGCAGCGTAAGCCCTTTCGCCCTTCCGCCCCTGCAGCACGTCCGGCCCAACAGCACCAGCAACAGGGCCAGCAGGCTCACACTTGGCACCCTAAGGCCAAGTCTGCTACTTCCTCAAGTAGGAAGCTTGGAGGGAAAGGTCCAAGCGGCCCTTCCTCCAAGCCTGCCCAGTGACTGGTTGAGGGGTATCGCCCCCAACCTCATCACCCCTTCCTGGTTTCCCCCCCATGAGGGGATGGCTCCACCACTTCCTTTCTGCCTGGTCCGCTATCACCATGGACCGTTGGGTGCTGGAAGTAGTCGGCAGGGGTCTGCCTCTGGAATTTGAGCAGTCTCCTCCCTATCGAGCCATTGCCCCATGGGGGGCTACAGGTTCCGTGGCCCCTCTGTTGGCTCATCGAGCCGACATTGCTCTGCTCCTCAAGAAGGAGGTAATCGGCGAGGTGGTGGACCCTCCTCCAAACCCGGGGTTTGTGTTCAGTTAGTTCCTGATCCCAAAGCGGACGGGGAGCTGGTGCCCCATTCTCTATCTGCATGACCTGAACAAGTTCTTAAGGCCGCGCACCTTCAAGATGATCACTCTGGCTCAGATCATTCCATCCTTGGAACTAGGTGTGTGGTTTTGCTCTCTGGATCTCCAGGATGCGTTTTTTCAAGTCCCAATCCGTCCATCTCATCAACGATTCCTTCGCTTCAGAGCAGAGGGATCACTTTACGAGTTCCGGGCTATGCCCTTTGGCCTATCTCCAGCTCCCAGGGTCTTCACCAAATGCGTGGCAGTGGTGACAGCATTCCTGCGGTGCCGAGGGGTCCAGGTGTAGCCTTACCTGGATGACTGGCTGACTGCAGCCCCCACCAGGTTGGAGTTGGAGCGGTCCAGGAATCTGGCCCTTCAGGTCTGCTCTCAAATTGGCCTCCTGATCAACGAGGCCAAATCGGAACTCATGCCATTGCAGGTGATTCAATTCATCGGGGCAGAGCTTGACTGTCTTCGAGCCAGAGCCCGGCTTCCGGTGGAGAGGGCCGAGGTCCTTTCCTCCTTTGCCCAATCATTTCTGGTTGGGCAATTGCTCCCTGCCCGGGACTTCCTGCGCCTTCTGGGCCTCATGGCAGCCTGCACCAGCATGGTCTGTTGGGCCCGCTGGCATACATACGCCCTGCAATGGGGCTGGCCCACCAGTGGTCACAGCGCTCCGGTCCCTTGGACCAGTCGGTGACCGTGACCCAGAAGATGTGGGACGGCCTGCAGTGGTGGCTCGTCCCAGCTCATCTGCAGGAGGGTATCCCATTTGTCCTCCCCGAGCTGATGGTCACGCTTATGACCGATGCCTCTCTGAGTTGGGGTGCCCATCTGGGGGAACTCCGGGCCCACGGCCTCTGGTTCCCTCAGGAGTCTCTGTGCCACATGAACCTGCTGGAACGGTTCGACTAGCCCTCACCGCCTTCGCTCCATTTATACGGGGTCAGGTGGTTCAGGTCCAGACAGACAACACCACGACCATGTACTGTCTCAACCATCAGGGTGGGATGCATTCCTTGCCTCTGTGCAAGGAAGCTGTCCGCATTTGGTCTCTCGTGATCAGCCTGAAGGCGGATCTACTAGCCATCCATGTGTCAGGAGCCTCCAACAGTCTGGCCGATGCCCTCAGCCGGATAGGCACTGCATCTCACGAGTGGTCTCTCCTGCCGGAGTTGGTGCAAGACCTGTTCTCCCATTGGGGCAAGCCTCAGGTGGCCCTGTTCGCCTCCAGAGAGAATGCGAAGCTGAGGCTGTTTCATGCCCACCCTCCTCAGCAGGGCATGCTGCAGGGGGATGCCTTTTCGAGGCCGTGGACCTAGGCCTCTTCTGCGGCTTCCCTCCATTTCCCTTGATCCACAAGGTGCTTCTCAAGGCAAAGAGGGACAAGGCGCAGGTGATTCTGGTAGCCCCAGATTGGCCTTGCCAGTTCTGTACCCAGCTCTCCTCAGCCTCAACTCCAGGCTCCCAAGACAGCTTCCAGCCCGTCTGGACCTGATCTCAGTCGACAAGGGGAAGGTTTCTCCATCTGGACCTTCAATCCCTGCACCTGACTACCTGGTTCCTGAACGGCTAGAGTTCCAGGCCTTGGGTCTTTCCAACAAGGTCCTCAACGTCGTTGAGGCGTCCTGTAAGGAGTCTACCAGAAAATGCTATGCCTTCAAATGGAAGAGATTCTCCATTTGGTGTCAGGACAAGGGGTTGGACCCCTCTTCCTGTCCATTGGCTAGCATTTTGGACTACCTGTGGTCCCTTTCTCAGCTAGGGCTTCAGTCAATGACCCTTAAGGTGCACTTGGCAGCCATCTCTGCTTACCAGGCACAGGTCGGCAAGCAGTCAGTGGCACAGAAGAAGGTGGTCGGGTGCTTTTTCAAAGGCCTAGACCACATATCCCCTCCGGTTCGAGAACCTCCACCTCTGTGGGATCTACTGCTGGTATTGGCTAAGCTCATGGGTAAGCCATTCGAACCAATGCACAGGTGTGACATCTCCTACCTGTCAAGGAAGACTGCCTTCTTGGTGGCTATTACCTCAGCCAGAAGGATGGGAGAGCTCCAGGTGCTTTCCATCGAGTCTCCCTACCTGGTCTTTCACAGGGACAAAGTTGTCCTTCGCCCCCCCACCCAAAGTTCCTTCCTGAGGTGGTGTTGGAATTTCACCTTAACCAGGTGTTGACTCTGCCGTGTTCTACCCCAGTCACACCTGGGAGGCTGAATATAGACTCCATACTTTGACCCTAGAACAGCGCCGCTTATTATAAGGAGCGGGCGGTGAAGTTTGGGGAGAGGTTCTCCAGCTGTTTGTCACCTACGCTGAAACTGCACCTGGCAGACCTGCAGCCAAGCGGATAAGCACGTGGGTCACCTCCTGCATAGATCTGCTGTAGGTTGGCGGGCATTGGGCCACCCAAAGGGATAAGAGCTCATTCTACCCGCCATACCGCTGCTTCAAGGGACATCCCTATCCAGGAAATATGCAGGGCTGCTACCTGGAAGTCAGCACACACCTTTATTTCCCATTACCACATTGACCTAGAGTCACACCGGGATGCTGGTTTTGGGACCTCTGTTCTCCAGTCCTTATTTCCTAAGTAGGGGGGTGTGCGCCTTGCCTCCCTCCTCCTAGAGAACTGCTAGGAGTCTGCCAGACAGTGTGGATTGAACACCATATCCACATCCCTATAAATACAGGTTACTCACCTGTAACATGAGTTCTAGGAGTGATGTATGTTGTTCATCCACACAACCCACCCGACCTCCCCGGCTTCGACTTGCAACATGGCTTCCAGCGGGCTAGATCTGGCATCATGGGGCGGAGCCGAGGGTTTTACCACCCGGGTGGGTGGGAGGAGCCAGCTTGAAGACCTTCCGGCAAGAATTAAAGCAGCAAGGAACCTGCTAGACAGTGTGGATGAACAACATATACCACTCATAGAACTCCTGTTAGAGGTGAGTAACCTGTATTTCCCTGCTAATAAACCCAATTCTTTTTAAGTGTGATATACTGTATGTACATTTTCAATAATATTAGACAACAAACAGTTAAGTGAAGGGCCTTGAGACATTGTACCTTTTTAGTATACAGATCAAAGTTTGCATTTTGGTTTTCCTTGTTTTGTTTTTTTGGTTTTTTTATCCAGTTTTTAACCAAGTATTTTAAATACCTATGATTTATGGGGTGGATCTTGTCCTCCCCTTGGTACTTACCTGGCCTGATCTTTGCCAGGTAGTCAGCTAACACAGTAGGTGGGTGTGGTGTCTGCAGGCTGCATTAACCAAGGGCGCTCGCAGTGAGCACCCTACCTCCCGCAGGGCCCAGTGATTTCATTGGCTCCTGGTTTTTGCATCTTTTATCATGGTGTTATCTACATCTCTGTCCACCATGTTTAACATTTACTGTTGCAAGTCATCAGGTATGATGGAGGCTACACAATTGTATGGCCTTGTATTCCTATTTGATGTGTACATTATGTTATAGTCAGCATGCTGCTTCAAGCAGTGATAACCTTTATAATTGTATTTTGTTTAGTTCTGATAAAATAGGTTGATTGTGTTTCATGGGTAAACTAACTTTCCCTGACCAACTTATATAAAATGTTGTGCACTGTATGTAGAGTACCAGGGGCAAGCATGCAGTTATTTAAAAATCAGTAGAGGTTTCAAACAAAAATGCTAGGTTAATACCAAAGCATTCAATGTAGCATTCACCGACCTAAGCTCTGTACTCCCAGGTAGCCCGTCACACACACACACACACACACACACACACACACACACACACACACACACACACACACAGCTACCAAAGACAACCAGCACTCTAGCCTTACTGTGGAGGGGTTGTGGGATAACGGATGGACCAGACACCAAACTTCAAGTTCAACATACAATCTCTGTGTGATGTTTATTCAAAATACAGGGATAACCTTAAGCAATGGCATATCCCTTTTTCAGTACATTAGTTAGCAGCAATAGACTATGTATATCCTTTCTCTGCACTTAGCCAGCACCTGTTGACACTGATCTCTGATGTAACTTAGCAGTTGAGATTCAGCCTCCACCACTATGCGGGCCTTGTTTGCTTGGGTGGTGGAGGCTCTAATAATAATAATAATAATAATAAAAAAAAAAAAAAAAAAAAGCTAAAGACTAAGAACCTCAGTGCAGAAACACTGAAATGTGGGTTACCCCAAAGGGCATTGACAATAAGCCAAGTTTCAAAGAAACACATCCTCACACATACTTCCATAATGCAAAGCATCATGGGATATGCAAATCACCATGACATTTCAGACTTGTTCAACTTACAGCAATTTACATGCATTTTAAATTGCGCAGCTAACTTAATTTCTGTAATAGTCACCTAGTACTTTTTACCATTATCAAAAACACCTAGTGCCATGGTGTTTTCAACATTTACAGGTTTCATAAACATAAAGTATATACATCAAGGTATTTTATGACAAAGTGCTATTACATACTAAATCCAACAATGATAAACACAACCTGTTTTACATATGCTTGGAGGTCGCCACAATAACCTCTCTGTACGAGGACCTGAGGGGAAAAGGAAAATTAAAGGACACTATAGCACAGTGAAGAAAGGGAAGGGTGCCCATAGGTGGCCAACCTTATGGACTAGAAATTGTAAAGGATAGATTAGGCTAGGAAATAGAAGAACTGTTGCAACAGATTTAAGAAAAGGTCAGTCCTTAAGAGTGGCAGGAGCTCCCTGTCACACCTACCATCCCTAAGCTTTACTTTAGACGTGTCAGTAAAAAGGAAACTATTAAATATGTGAAGCATGTTCTAGTTAAAACAAGGATCGGGAGTGATGGGATTGATGTGAAACTGTTATTTATTTAATGTATTTATTTAATCATTCTCTGATTACAAGTACCTTTGAGCAGAGGACTGCTCATTTACAAAGGGGTAACAAAGACGAAGGAGAGCAAAGATAATTTTACAATTACCACAAACACCATAGTACAGAGTTGAAACGACAGTCACTGATACATTAGCAATATGAAAGTGGTGGTAAACTAAGTGAAATAGAAAGGAAGGTAAGTTGAGTTAGGTCAGAAATATAGGGTGAGAAAGTTGCAGCCCGGTGGCCTTGTCGTGGAGTAGTAAGGTAGGTGGCGATCGGGGGAGAAATGGGAGAGTGGGGGCGATGAGAGACCGGGGTGAAAGGGAAAGAAAGATGTGCAGGGAGATCTGTTTAGGCCAGGGGTTTGACTTGGCGGTGAAGTGATTTGCAGGGAATAAGGGGAATGAAATATAGAGGGGTGGGCGTAAGGGGGAGAAGGGAACAGAGGAGGTCCAGTCATGGGTCAGAACTAGGTGCACCTGAGAGCACACATCATGAGGTTAGTTGGGGCAGTCACAGGTGCTTTCATTTATAGTGTGCTTGTGGAGGAGACGTTTAAATTAGGTCAAATGAGGTAGGCTATTTAGTTCATAGTCCAGGCTGTTTAGCTGGTTGGGGGCTCTGTATTTGCTTTCTGCCTTCTGGCTGCTGTTTGTTCTCCTCTCTGTCCCTCTTCTTGCTGTTCTCCTGGGTCTTGTTTCTTCCATTTTGGTTAATTTTGGGCTTTCTAGTTTTCCCAGTATTCTGCCTTTCATTTGTATTGCCTTGTGCTATTTAGGCTCCTATTTTGTTTTTAGGCTTCCATTGGCTGCATTTCCTTACCTTTAGCAAACTCAGTTCCAACTACAATCCCTGTTTATTTAAACATGGCTCCAAGCTAGGCTGTTACTCCCCTCAGTGTTCTGTTTGTTCTTCACTCAGCAGCTCTGCTTCTGATTTTGTTCCCACACACTACTGCTCTCCTAGCAGTTTTATTACTGCCTCAGACTACCTGCCTCACAATGTATCAGCAACTAACACTAACCTCCATTCTGGAACTAGTTGGCATGTATTCCTCATTCGGTACATGCTGTAACATTCAGTCTCATTTAATGTCCTAGTTGTCTTTTATGTCTCACCTGCACCTGGCCATCAGGCTCGACACGGCTACTACTAGTTAAGGAATAACAACCAAACTGGCGGTTGTTTCCTGGGAATTAATGCCCGAGTGGAGGGCAACCATTTGCCATAAGGTCGTTAATCCCCAGGAAACGACTGCCAGTGAGGTAGTTATTGCTATTATAAGGCTAATTATTTCCTGCAATGGTAATACTTTGTGAATTTTACTCATGATTTGCATTGGGTTTTTTTTTTTTGGTCCAGAGATGGCGGATAAGGCGCGTGACTTTTTTATGATTGAATTAGGCTGCTGCAATTGGGTCATGTCATGGTGAAGTCTGTGCACGTCCGCTGTGAAGTAGTATAGACAGATGGCTCTCAGCAGGTCAGTGGTTACAATCTGGGATAGCTGTATACTTTTAATTTTTCGGTTTGCATGGATAGATGCCTGGAATGTAGTGGGAACAAAGGGTTTAGAACCGATCATGGCGGGGGTAGGTCAGTCCCAGGTCTGTATTGTCAGTGTGTGGTTCGGTTTATTCCCATCTCTGTTGCTCACCATCTGAGGTGGCACATCGGGGCTGCTGCTGGAGTGGAAACCAAGGAAGGATTGTAGTCATCTTTTTATTGGACAAAAGAAAAACGATGGGTAAAGGGGTGAATCACAAAGAGGCTGGGGTGGCTAGGATCAACAGCAGCAGTAGAGAGAACAAAACAAGGTGCTTTAACAGATACCCCCACCGTAGCTGTGCCCGCTCCCTTCTGCAGTCAGGAATACCACTGATTTATTTATTTCTTTTACTCTTCCTTTTCTGGAGTGCAAGCTGTTACAGCATCGGTGCAACTAATTTCAACAAAACATTTTACCGTAAGGTTAATTAAACCAGCAGTGCCATCACTGCGAAGTCCAGCTGACACTGAGACATGTGTTCCCATCTGTGTGCTTTAATATAGTGAGCTTCTGTGAGGCGGCCACTCATGAAACTCACACATCTGGATCAGTCATTAACTGGCCGTTAATGGTCAATCCAGTAACGAATCACAGAACGGGAACAGCTTATGAATAATTGTAACATGGCATTAATAGTAGTAGGAAAATGCGAAATACTGATTGGAGGAAGGAAGTAACATGACCTGAACATAGCCGTGCATTAATTCCCTAGATATGCACGGCTGCGTTTCAAAGGAAGAAAACCAACACGTAGACTGATATGTGGCTGTCGACATCGGGAGTGCGCCTCGGTCACAGTAGCAATCCGACCTGTAGGTGGCACTGCGATCAGAAGAGTCTCACCTAGTCATGCTGCTGTACCACGAACACATAGACCACATAATGTAGACAGATGAAATAGTTCTTCTAGGAGCGTGGATATGGTGTTCATCCACACTCTTTGGCATGTCCCTTTCCCCTTTAAGGATCATCGGAAGTCTTCAAGCTGGCGCCTCCCACCCACCCGGGTGGTATATACCTCGACTCCACCCCATTATGCCAGATCTTCCTTTCCGCTGGAAGATTCAGGTTGCCTCCCTCGTGCTCACGCATTTTGTAGGCCCTGACTTTCAAACCTTCGGTTATGCCGAAACTTCGTATCATTCGAGTTAGCAATCGCCTTTTTGCATCTTCGATTATGGAAGAAAAATCTTCCCCCAGATTTTGCAGGTGCTCGTGCGGCCAAAATATGTTGCGTACCGATCCCTATTCCACGTGCATCTGTCTCGGTGTCTGCCATGACACCTCGTCCTGCAGTTTCTGCGTGGCCTTCCATCCCAAAGTCCTGGACGACCATCTTGCATGCTTACAACTGGGGAGACCGGAGAAGAGGAACCCTCCAGTGAAATCCAAAGAGGCTAAGTGGGCGGTTTCTGCGGCTGCAGGATCCACCGTGCAATTGGAACACATGCAAGTGTTCGAGGAAGAAGCGGCTCACGCTGTGGGCTCTTCCCGGAGCTTCTTTATTCTGCTCAACCTGGGCTCCACCTTCTCTGGCTCCTTCAGGGAATTGTGCCAGTCTCTTCCCACCAGGGGTGAGGCGCCTGCAGGCCCGCACTCTTCTCGATCCCAAACTGGGGACAAGGATCCGAGCAAGTCTTCATCTTGATGAAGGCGCTCTTGGGACCGGGAGAGGTCTCTGTCCCAGGAGCATGTGGTCTCGACATCGGTCGAGATCGCTTTCGCCGCTGGCTTTTCGGACCTCCTGTCGGGTCAGCCGACAGAGTATGTGGTCGATGAGGTTGAAATAGTTATCAACCCAGTTGATCCCTTGTCACCAACTCCGGTCAACGACTCCTTAGAGAGGACTCCGGTCCTAATTTTCCCCGATGAAGAGACCCAGCCTGCTGGAGTCCCCATCAAGGATCTGGTCCCGGACTCTGGGAAGTCACCGGCCCTGCCAGTGTCTCCCGACTGAGTCTGCCTGCCCGATCTCAGTCGAGGTCTAGGACCCCCCCTCGACTGACAGGCTGAAGAAGAGCCATAAGCGCTCCAAGAAGAGGCAATGCCATCAGTAGTCCTCATCCTCCTCAGATGAGGAGAGGCTCCGGCCGAAACTCTGGCGCTACGAGGACCTCATGTGGCAGCTGCTGATTCTGTCCGGGCATAAGTCTACCACGGCTTCCACCCCAGCCGTTACTTGGCTGTCGCCTCCCAGGCCGAAGCCGACCAAATCGGTTCCCCAGCCCATGGAGCCAGCAAGACCACCTGTTCAGCCCAAAACGGGCTTTCCACCTAATGTGGTGGAACCTCCACCCAAGCAGCCTGTGGGAGGGGCTCCTTCCAAGAAAGACAGACCAGACACCGAGCTTCCCCGGCGATTGTCGGTCACAGTCACCCCAGACCACCCCCGGCAAGTCGAAGGTGACATGGACGATAGGCGGTTGTATACAGATTCCTTGGATTCGGGCGTCACCGGTCTTCATTTACATCCAGGGGCTGATGATTCGACCACTTGCTTAGGGATGGAGGAAGGTCCCTCATCCTTTCAAGGGATCCTCTGCCTCATCTCTGAGTCTGCAGGGATGCCCCTGGAGCCTATCCAGGAAAAAGGTGGAGTACCCTGTCACAGACATCCTCAAGAGAGGGGATACACCAACGGAGGCCTTTCCTGTGGCCGAGGCCATTGTTGGACCAGCCTTAGAACTTTGGCAGCGTCCTGCCTCTTGTCCAGCTCCATCTGCCCACATGGCCTGTAAGTACACGGTGCCCATGGGGTTCCTTGCAGGGTTCACAGAGTACCCTTGTGCCAAGATATGCAGACCACGGTCAAGCAGGTCCGGGATCAGGGCCGAGCTGTTGCTAAACAGCTCCAGATGGCCTTGGATCTTGGGGATTCTTGTGCCCGTTCGATGGCTGCCACAGTTGGCTGACGCTCTCCTCCTTCCCAGTGGATACCCAGCATAAATTAACTGACTTGCCCTTCCTTGGGACCGACTTGTTCAGCCCGGGAGTGGCCGGTCACCTTCAGTGTACTGAGCAGTGCAGTGCCACCTTGGACACTACCTCTGCCAAGAATTCTTTGGGCAAGAACCAGCAGAGGAAAAAGGAAAAAGCATTTTCGGCATTCTACCCCTGTGACTCAGCAGTCCTCCTTTCAAGGCGGACAGCAGCAACAGCAGGCTCAAGCTTGGCGCCCTCTGCCCAAGCTGGATCCCCAGCAGGCCCGTAAAGGAGGCAGAGGTTCAGGTCCTGGATCCTCTTCCTCTAAGCCTGCTCAGTGACGGGGCGGGGGCTGCCAACCCCGCTACCGTCATGCCAGCTATGGGTTCTCCTGTGGGGGGGGCCGGCTCCACCACTTTCTTTCTGCCTGGTCCGTTATCACCGTGGACAGTTGGGTTCTGGAAGTGGTCGGTCAGGGATTGCCTCTGGAATTCGAGCAGTACCCTCCTAGCCGAGCCCACGCCCCTCGGGAGGAAAGAGTATCCGCCCAGACCCAGTCGGCTCTTCGAGACGACATCGCTCGGCCCCTCCTCAAGGAGGCAGCAGCTCCAGTGGCGGATTCTCCAGCAGACCCAGGCTTTGTCTCCAGGTACTTCCTGGTGCCCAAGCGGACCGGGGGGTGGGGGCTGGCGCCCCATTCTAGATCTGCATGACCTGAATCAGTATCTCAGGTCACGCACCTTTCGGATGGTTGCTCTGTCTGAGATCATACCGTCCTTGGAGCGAAACATGTGGTTCTGTTCACTGGATCTGCAGGACGCGTTCTTTCACGTCCCACTCCGTCCGTCCCATCAGCGGTTTCTCCGCTTCAGGGTCGAAGGGACCCTGTACGAGTTTCGAGCCATGCCGTTCGGCCTGTCATCGGCCCCTCGGGTCTTCACCAAATGCATTGCAATGGTGGTGGCCCATCTTTGGTGTTGGGGGGCAGGATTTATCCTTGCCTCGACGATTGGCTCCTATCTGGATCCATCCAGCAGGAGGTGGAGAGGTCCAGGGATCTGGCCCTTCAGACCTGCTCCCAACTCAGTCTCCTGATCAACGAGGCCAAGTCGGAACTCGTGCCTTCTCAGGTGATGGGCTTTATCGGGGCAGAGCTTGGCTCCCAGTGGACAGGGCGGAGGTTCTTTCCTCCTTTGCCCAATCATTTCTGGTTGGGCACTTGCGTCCTGCCTGGGACTTTCTGCACCTTCTGGGTTACATGGTGGCATACACCTCAGTGATCCATTGGGCCCAGTTGTACATCTGCCCCCTCCAACAGGAGCTGGCCGCCCAGTAGACTCAGTGCCACGGTCATTTTGACCAGCTGGTCACTGTAACCCAGAAGATGTGGGACGCTCTCCAATGGTGGACCGCCCCAGACCGATTCCAGGAAGGGATCCCATTTGTCTGCCCTGAGCTGCTGGTCGTCCTCATGACTGATGCGCCTCTCGTGGGCTGGGGAGCCCACATGGGGAACGAAAGGGCCCATGGGCTGTGGACCCCCAAGGAGTCCGGATGCCACATCAACCTGTTGGAGCTCAGAGCAGTCAGACTGGCACTGTCAGCTTTCACTCCTCAGCTCCGTGGTCAAGTGGTTCAAGTTCAGACAGACAATACCACGACCATGTACTTTCTCAACAAACAGGGTGGCACGCACTCCCGTTTGCTGTGCAAGGAGGCGCTTTGCATCTGGACCCTCATGAGCCGGTTGGAGGCGATCTCCTAGCCATCCATGTGGCAGGAGCCTCAAAGCATCTGGCGGATGCTCTCAGCCACTTAGGCCAGACATCCCATGAGTGGTCTCTCCATCCAGAGGTAGCTTACAGCCTGTTCTCCCGTTGGGGCAAACTGATGGTGGACCTGTTTGCCTCCATGCAAAACACCAAGCTGAGGCTGCTTCATGCCCGCCCTCAGCAGGGCTCACTGCAGGGGGATGCCTTCTCGAGGCCGTGGACCCCAGGCCTCCTCTACACTTTCCCTCCATTTCCCTTGATCCACAAGGTGCTACTTAAGGTGAGGAGGGACAAGGCAAAGGTTATCCTGGTAGCCCCAGACTGGGTGTGCCAGTTCTGGTATCCGGATCTCCTCAGCCTCAGTTGCAGGCTCCCGGAACATCTTTGCACATGCCTGGACCCGATATCACTCAATCAGGGGAAGGTATTCCATCCGGACCTTCGATCCCTGTACCTCACAGCCTGGTACCCGAGCGACTCGAGTTCCAGGCTTTGGGTCTTTCCGAAGATGTCTACACCGTGGTGGAGGCATCCAGAAAGTAAACGACCAGGAAATGTTATTTCTTCAAATGGAAAAGGTTTTCCATTTGGGGTCAGGGCAAGGGCCTGGACCCTCTGTCCTGTCCAGTGGCTAACATTCTCAACTACCTTTGGTCTCTCTCCAAAGTGGGTCTGCGGTCATCAACCTTTAGGGTGTACCTAGCAGCCATCTTTGCTTACCGGGCATGGGCCAGTCAGTCGACAGTGGCGCAGGAGACAGTGGTCGGGCATTTTTTCAAAGGCCTGGATCACATATCCCCTCCAGTGCGTGAACCTCCACCTCCATGGAATCTACTGCTGATACTGGCAAAGCTCATGGGCAAACCATTCGAACCAATGCACAAGTGTACCTTGTCACACTTGTAGAAGATGGCCTTCCTGGTGGCCATCACGTCTGCCAGAAGGACAGGGGAGCTCCAGGCGCTTTCAGTGGACTCCCCTTATCTGGTCTTCCACAGGGACAAGGTTGTCCTACACCCCCACCCGAAATTCCTTCCGAAGGCAGTGTCAGTTTCACATTAACCAGGTGCTGACTCTGCCAGTATACTACCCTAATTACACCTTTGAGGCCAAGTACAGGCTTCATACTTTGGACCTGAGACATGCTCTCTCCTACTGTAAAGAGAGGACGGCGGAAATTCGGGGTGAGGTTCACCAGCTGTTTGTCACCTACGCTGAAGCTGCTTCTGCCAGACCTGCAGTGAAACGGACTATTGCAAGATGGATTACATCATGCATAGGTCTGTGTTATGAGTTGGCGGGCAAGGAGCCTCCCAGAGGGATAAAAGCCCATTCTACCAGTCATACTGCTGCATCGGTGGCTGCTTCCAGGGACATCCCTATCCAGGAAATCTGCCGGGCTGCTACCTGGAAGTCCGCAAACACCTTCATCACCCACTACCACATCGACCTTGAGTCATGCCAGGATGCTGGTTTTGGGGCCTCAGTTCTTCAATCTCTGTTCCCTAAGTAGAGGGTGTGTGCCTTGCCTCCCTCCTCCTGGAGAACTGCTAGGAGTGTGCCAGAGAGTGCGGATGACCAACATATCCACGCTGTAGAAGAACAGGTTACTCACCTGTACCAGTAGTTCTAGGAGTGGTATATGTTGTTCATCCACACGGACCGACCCGACCTCCCCGGCTGCGGAGACACACAACCTGACTTCCAGCGGGCTAAGATCTGGCTTCATGGGGCGGAGCCAAGGTATATACCACCAGGGGTGTAGCCGGGAATTTTAAACTTGTACTCAAAACTGATGCACTGTTGCCCCCCGCATTAAGTAAACATAAACCAAAATATGTGCTGCCACTCCACAAGAGCAATACCCCCCCCCACCCTCATTTGCTGTGTCTGAGATCAAGTAATCAGTTTTTTCCTGTAATCTTCCTTCATTTTTCTACTTTCCTGGCAAGTTACTCTTGTTTGTGTATTTGGCAGGTGGCATCAGTGCCCCACAGTAAACAACAAAAGCAAAAGGGCACAGCATGACACACACATAAGTGACTCACAATATCCTTGCTTTCCTCTTTGTGTTGCCCCTGCCTGATTTGTTGCCCCGTCTGATTTGTTTTTACTGTACTCTGCTGAGTACAGTGCACATGCCTGCCGACATCTTCAGAGTCATCTGTGGAGGAGCCAGCTTGAAGACTTCCGTGATCCTTAAAGGGGAAAGGGACATGCCAAAGAGTGTGAATGAACAACATATATCACTCCTAGAACTACCGTTACAGGTGAGTAACCTGTTCTTCTAGGGACATGGATATGTTGTTCATCCACACTGTCTGGCAGGTTCCTTGTCGCTTTAAATCTTGCCGAAAGGTCTTCAAGCTGGCTCTTCCCACCCACCCAGGTGGTAAAACTCTCGGCTCCGCCCTATGACGCCAGATCTTTCTTACCGCTTTGAATTTCAGGTTCCCTCCTTAATGCTCTGCGTATAGACTGGATCCTAATTCTTCGGTTTGCCCAAAAATAATTCTAAAGTTTTCAAGACTTCGGTCTAATTACTCCCTGGCGGCTGCGATGGACCGTCGACTCGGTTTGGCCGGTGCCCATGCTTGGTCAAGAAAATGTCCAGGACGGACCCGCACTCCACGTGCGTCTACTGCCTCTGCCTAGATCACAACCCGCAGGCCTGCGAGTTATGTCAATCGTTTTCGGCCACCATCCTAGAAGACCGCGCTGCCTGGTTACAGCTTGGGCACCCGAGAAGCACTACCCAACGGTGAAATCCAAGGAGGCCCATTGGGTGGTGTCCGTGGTGGCTGGCTCGGCTGAGCAACTCGAGCAGATGATCGCCCTCGAGGAGGAGGTGGCCCAGGCCGCATCTTCATCTTCCTCGGTTGCAGCATTTATTCCGCTCTCTCTGGGATCCTCCTGCACAGCTTCTTTTAAGGAGCTTTGCCAGTCCCTTTCCACAAAGGGAGAGGGGCCATTGGGACACCTTCTCGGTCCAAAAAGAAGGACTTGAAAGGTAAGTCCCACCGTCGGCGTTCGTGTGAGCGGGAGAGGTCCCCTTCCCCGGACAGTCAACACTCTACTTCAGTCAAGGTTGCGGCTAAGGCCACTGGCTTCACGGTGTCCCTGTCCAGTCAGCCGGCCGAGACGCTTGTCGACACGGTTGAGGTTTTTCTCAGCTCGTCGGATGGGCTGTCGACTGGTGAAGCCGACAACCCTTCTTCACTGGTTCCCCCGGTGGAGACCGAGGACTTGCCTGCGCCTCCTGTGCCGGAGTCCCCAATCAAGGCTCCCGAGCCGAGGGAAGAGCGGGTGTCCCCTGCTCCTTCCCAGACCCGCCCTCGGAATCACCGAGGGTCTCGGTCTCGGACCTCGTCTCAGTCCAGCTGATCCTGCCAACATCGGCGGTCTCTGTCTCGGCACCAAGGTAAGCAGCGGCACTGCTCGTCCTCATCTTCCTCCTTGGAAGAGGAGAGGCTTTGGCACAAATTGCGTAGATGCTATGAGGACTTAATGTGGCAGCAGTTACTTTTGTCCGGGAACAAGCAGACGCCGTCGCCTTCCCCGGCCATCAAGTGGCTGTCATCCGAAAGGCCGAAACAACCCCTCGCTGTAGTCGAGGTGCCCAAGCCTGGGCCAGTTGTTCGGCCAAAACCAGCTGCCCCACCGACTGTGGTGGAACCTCCGCCTCCACAACCGAATCGGGGGCGCCGACCAAGGACTGTCGGTCGGGTCAGGGTCTGCCCCACAGGTTGTCAGTCACCCTCACTCCCACCATCCTCGGCAGGTGGAGGGTGGCTCAGGCCCCAGGCAGCTCTTTGCGGACTTCTCGGAGTCTGACGACGACTCCTCCCTGTTTTCCAGGCCCCTTGACCTGGAGTCCTCCGGGGGGCAGTCGATGGACGAGAGCCCATCGTCGGTTATGGGTCTGCTTCCGCTCATCTCTGAGTCCACCGGGATGCAGCTCGAGCCCATATCCAAGCGGGCCAGGTATCCCCTAATGGAGATACTGGATCGAGGGGATTCGCCCACGGAGACCTTTCCAGTGGCTGAAGCCATTGTTGGCCCAGCCTTGGAGCTCTGGCAGTGGCCGGCTTCCTGTCCTGCGCCTTCGGCCAGTATGGCCAGGAAGTATGCGGTCCCTACCGGCTCTTCGTCCAGTTTTTCGGAGCACTCTTCTGCGGAGGGGTTAGTCATCGATAGCGTTTTCCGGCGTTCCGGGAACGCTAGGGACGTGGATAAGCCCCCCTGACAAGGAGTCCAAAAAGCTGGACTATGCCGGGCGCAAGGTGTACGCTGTGTCCTCTCTAGGCCTCCACCAGGCCAGCTCGGCCGCTGATGACACACTTCTTCCCACGCCTCATGGGCTCCTGGATGAGATGATCCCTCATCTCCCGGCCGACCTGCAGACCACGGTCAAGCAGGTGTGGGATCAGGGAAGGGGGTGGCAAAACGCAGCTCAAATGGCTCTGGACATTGGAGACTCTTGTGCCAGATCAGTAGCGGCCGCGGTGGCTGCTCTTGCAGAGCATGGCTGAGGATATCCACCTTCATGGCGATACCCAGCATAAATTAGCAGGCGTCCCTTCTTGGGGACTGACCTGTTCGGCCCTGGAGTGGAAGGCCACCTCCAGCAGATTTAAAAGTCCAATGCTACCCTGGACTCGGTCACCTCTGCCCAGAAGGACAAGGGCCGTCGTCAACAACATAAGTCCTTTCGCCCTTCTGCGCCTGCGGAACATCCGGCCCAACAACACCAGCATCAGGGCCAACAGGCTCGCGCTTGACATCCCAAAGCCAAGCCTGTGGCTTCCTCTAATAGGAAGCAGGGAGGAAAAGGCCCAGGAGGTCCCTCGGCCAGTCCCTCCTCCAAGCCTGCCCAGTGATGGGTTGAGGGATGTCACCCTCAGCCTCGTCACTCCCCCCTGGGTTCCCCCTGTGTGGGGACGGCTCCGCCACTTCCTTTCCGCCTGGTCGGCCATCACCACGGACCACTGGGTGTTGGAGGTAGTAGGAAAGGGCCTGCCTCTGGAGTTCAAGCAGGCCCTGCCCTTCCGAGCCATCGCCCGGGGGGCTGCGGGGTCCGCAGCTTCTCTGTCTGCTCACCGAGCCGACATTGCCCTGCTCCTCGAAAAAGAAGTGATCAGGAAGGTGGCGGATCCTCCACCAGACCCGGGGTTTGTGTCCAGGTACTTCCTGGTCCCGAAACGGACGGGGGGGCTGGCGCCCCATTCTAGATCTGCACGACCTGAACAGATTCCTAAGGTCTCGAACCTTCAGGATGGTTACTCTGGCTCAGATCATTCCACCCTTGGAACGAGGCATGTGGTTCTGTTCTCTGGACCTCCAGGACGCGTTCTTTCATGTCCCAATCCGTCCATCCCACCAGAGATTCCTCCACTTCAGGGCAGAGGGATCCTCACGAGTTCCCGCCATGCCCTTCGGCCTTTTCCTAGCTCCAAGGGTCTTCACCAAATGCATGGCAGTGGTGACAGCATTCTGCAATGCGAAGGGTCCAGGTGTACCCTACCTGGACGACTGGCTGATTGCAGCCTCCTCCAGAATGGAGGTGGAGCGGTCCAGAGATCTGGCCCTCCAGGTTTGCTCTCAGGTTGGCCTCCTCATCAACAAGGCCAAGTCGGAACTCATGCCAAAGCAGGTGATACAATTCATCGGGGCTGAGCTTGACTCTCTGTGAGCCAGAGCATGGCTCCCAGCAGACAGGGCCGAGGTTCTTTACTCCTTTGCCCAATCATTTCAGGTTGGGCAATTGCTCCCTGCCCGGGACTTCCTGCGCCTCCTGGGCCTCATGGCGGCCTGCACCAGCGTGGTCCATTGGGCCCACTGGTACATGTGTCCCCTTCAATGGGGGCTGGCCAGCCAATGGTCACAGTACTCTGATCCCTTGTATCAGCTAGTGACAGTGACCCAGGGGATGTGGAACGCCCTCCAGTGGTGGACCGTTCCAGCACATCTGCAGGAGGGCATCCTGTTCGTCCACACCGAGCCAACGGTCTCTCTATCGACCGATGCTTCTCTGATGGGTTGGGGTGCCCATCTGGGGGAGCACAGAGCGCACGGCCTCTGGTCCTCTCTGGAGTCTCGATGCCACATCAACCTGCTGGAGCTTCGAGCGGTTCATCTAGCCCTCACCGCCTTTGCTCCGTTTCTATGGGGTCAAGTGGTCTAAGCCCAGACGGACAATACTATGACCATGTACTACCTAAACCGCCAGGGCGGGACACGCTCCATGCCTCTGTGCAGGGAAGCTCTCCGCATTTGGTCTCTCGTGCGCAGCCTGGAGGCAATCTCCTTGCCATCCATGTGGCAGGAGCCTCCAACATTCTGGCTGATGCCCTAAGCCGGATAGGGGCTGCGTCCCATGAGTGATCTCTCCTGCTGGAGGTAATACAAGATCTGTTCTCCCACTGGGGCATGCCTCAGGTGGACCTGTTTGCCTTCAGGGAGAATCAATCAATCAATCAAATCTTTATTTATCCAGGCGAACATCGTTGAGCAAAGCTCATTTGCAAGATGGACCTGGTAAGGTCAAGGTTCAATTTACATGAAATATAGCATTCAGAGTATGCACAACCTTGAGAAGACAGAAGTGAAAGTAATACATCAAATCCTAGAAATATGACAATCAGAATATACACAATTTTGAGAAGGCAGAATGAAAACAATATATCAATTACAGAACAGTGAAATTGATATGTTAGAAAACAAGGATATAATACATATATACAAGATTCATGAGGTAGCCAGCTTGCTAAAATAGGTAATGGGAGACACTTTAATACTGTCACATTTTGATGAAGGGTTGAAAGTATCAGAGAATTACTTAGATAATTTTTAAACTAAGATGACAGGATGTATGGATAGCTGGAAGATATAACTACAAAGGAGGGTTCGTGGCTGGCAGAGTTGGCAGGAACAGTGACAAGGGATAGGTAGGATGTATACCTGAAGTAATGGTCAGGGGTAGGGAACAGGGGTGGGGAGGAATCATAAGATTGGTGCAATAAGGATCTAGAGTAGGTCTGGGGGAAGAGGAGAGGGTCAGGCTGGAGAGGTAGGAGCTGAAAGTGTTAAGGAGATTAAGAATATTAAAGGGTATAGAGAATGGATTGAGGCACTGGTTTGTGAACTATAGGGTAACTTCACATAGGGTGCTGGTAAGCTTATCCTATCTGTCTATAAATGGAAGGTTAATCTAGTGTTGGTGGAAGCAGTTACATTTTTCTTTGAAAATCCTATTATATAGATATTTGAAGGCTGTAATAGATATAATCTTCTTCACTGTCAATGTCTTCTGCATTGTGTTCCATAGAGTGGATAACACATAGCTAACTGCATATCTGCCATGTCGGGTGGAATTTGGCACCTTGAGGGTAATGAGGTTCAGACTTTAATGCATAACTACTTGATGTGGCTTGTAGAAAACAGTCAGAGATATATTTTGGAAGCTGCTGTGATATTGCTCTGTAGGTCCATAGTATTGCATTTCTATCTCTTCTAGATTGAAGCGAAGTCCATCCCACTGCAGAGTATAGCAGGCAGTGGTGAGTGATGTAAGGTAGGTCTGTGATGAACCTCAAAGCTCTGTGATATAGTGTATCTATTTTGTTCAAACATACAGTAGGGCAGCGACTATATAAGAAGTCAGCATAATCTAGTACTGAGAGGAAAGTGGCCTGGACCATCTTCTTTTATGAATCACTTGTAAGGAAGTGCTTTATTCTGTAGTAAAGTCCAAGTCTTTGAGTGTTTTTAGCAGTTCTTCCAAATGCTCTAGGTAGTCTAACCTATTATCTAGCCATACCCCCAGATATTTGAATTTTGTGACATAATCTAGGTTTTCACCAAGGGCAGTGGATAGTTTAGGAAGGTCGATAGGGATAGAGTATCCTGTCTGCACCTGAGGGGAGAAAAACATTGCCTTGGTTTTTTTTGCATTCAATAGTAGTTTCTTTCCCAGCAGTTGATGTTGCAGCAGGTCGAATTCTGCTTGTAATTCTTTGCAGGCTGTTACAGGAGAAGAGTGACTGACGTAGCAGTACTGTATCATCAGCAAACAGGTGTACAGTGGCTTTGGTAAGATTTATGTCGTATGTTGTTGATATATATTGCAAATAGGATAGGCCAAGGATAGATCCTTGTGGTACTCCTCTTGAAGTGGTCTGAGGGGGATATATCTCCTTCGGCCTTTACCTGCTGGGTTCTTCCTGAAAGATAATTAAACCATCTAATGGATTTGGTGTCAAGTCCAACTGACCTCAGTGATGAGAGGAGCAGGTCGTGGTCAACCGTATCAAAGGCCTTACTTGGATCTAAGAAAACAGCACATACACAATTTTTTTTTGTCCAATTCAAGTTGCCAGTCATTGGTGACTTTTGCAAGAGCTGTAATGGTACTGTGTTTTGCTCTGAAACCAGATTGCGTGGGTTTAGAAGATTGTTAGCTTCTAGGTATTCTCTTAACTGGGCTCGCTAAATTTTTCAAGTAATTTGACAATACAGGAAGAATGGAAATTGGTCTGTAGTTATTGAGGTCTGTGGGATCCCTGCTTTCAGTACTGGAATAACATTGAGCGGTTTTCCAGATTGATCGGATATCTCCTGACTGTAGTGAGAGGTTGAACAGATGTGTCACTGATACTGCTAATACATGTATTGCAATTTTATGAATGAGGGTCGAAGGAGTCAGAACCTGCACTTTTTGTATCCAACTGTAAGTTTAGCTCTTCAGCTTGCTTCAGCGTGGCTGGTGTGAAGGAGAAAGTGAGTCAGTCACCTACATCAGAGTTCTTAATCCTAGTTGCAATCTCAATAGGTTGGCTGGAGAGGAGTCGAATGCTAGCCCAGCGGTTGTAAAGTGATAATTAAAGGCTTCCAGGACTTCTATTCTGTCAATGATGGTTCTATTTCCACCATGTAATTTTGCTGGGAGTAGGTTACTTGTGACATGGCCAGTTATATCTTTTATAGTGTTCCAAAATTTGGCATGGTTGTGGTATAATTAGTCTAGTTCAGCCATGTAATACGCAGCTTTTGTGTCTCGCACTTTCTTGGTGCAGATTCCTAGCTTTTCTGAACTGCTCCCAGTCAGTGGCTAACTTAGTTTTTCGAGCCTTCTTCCAAAGCTTGTCCCTGTTGAGCAGGGTGGATTTAAGATCTGAATTGAACCAACGACAGGTTTTATTTTTGATACGTGAGTTTAGAAACTGGTGCATGGGTGTTCCAGAGCACTTGTGATAATATCATTTAGAATACCATGCAATCTCCGTTGTGTTCGCTAGATAGAACTCTTGCCATCTTGTGGAGTGTTTGATATCATCCAGATATGCATTGATGTTGAATTTCTTTTCGATCTCCTCAGCATGAATTTTGTAGGGATGAAGGCTACATGCTGTCCCAATTGCTGCAATAGTACAATGGTCACAGATGTCGTTGAACCGTACTCAAGTGTGAGAGAGAGGTGAGGTTTACTTACCAATAGTACGTCCAATAGTGTGCTGTTTTTAGGGTTCTTTTTTGTTTACTCTAGTAGGTTCATTTATGAGCTGTAAGCCCATGCATGCACAGAATGATGCTGTGGTGCAGCTGCCTTAGTAAAGCCAGTTTAGGTTTAAGTCACCTATGATTATGGTTTCTTCATTCCTTCTGAGATAAAGTCACCCAAATGGGATAGGATCTTAAGACCAGCTGAGGGAGGTCTGTAACAGCCGATCAATTGCATGCGGTAGTGTTGGAGAGAGCTATTCTGAGGGATAGGCACTGAATTCTTTGCCATAGAAGAAGAGTCAAGACAAGTTGCAGATAGGTTGGCCTTTACATAGATTACTACCCTCTACCTCTTGTATGTCTATCAGCTCTGGAACGTTTGATAGTCAAGTGTTAATGTCTCTGTCAGCTGTGTCAGGTCTAAGCTATGACTCAGACACTACCAAAATGTCAGGGGTAGTGTATGGCTAACCCAGGCTTGGAGCAATGTGTGATTTTTTTTTAGTAGACTACATACATTAATATGTAGAAGGCTCCCTCATAATCTTTACTAATTCTGATGGTGCAGAGATATAGTCCCAGGTGGCCCAGGGTTAAGTTCCACGTTCCTGGAATATATTAGTAATAGCAGTAGTAATTTCATAATTGCCGCCAGAGATAGGGTATGTATCTTGTAGATGCCTTTTATTATTTTTTTTTATTTTTATTTTGTTGAAATCTTCTATGCCATCCGGTTCAGTCCTTCGCCTCTTGTAATAGAAAAGATTAATACTTTAACAGAAATAAGTGGGAATGTATTCTGTATACAGTTGTGATAGTCATACAGTCACAGGTATACAGCCGACTGTGTCCCTCTCCATGTGCGAAGCTGCCACTGTTTCATGCCCACCCCACCCCACCCCCAGCAGGGTTCGTGCTGCAGGATGCCTTCCAAGGCCAGGACCCGGGCCTTTCTTTCTGTGCTCTTCTTCTCATTTCCTTTGATCCACAAGGTGCTTCTCATTGCTACAGGAGGGACAAGACGCAGGTGATTCTGGTAGCCCCAGACTGGCCCTGCCAGTTCTGGTATCCAGATCTCCTCAGTCTCAGCTCCAGGCTCCCGAGGCGGCTTCCAGCCCGCCTGACCTGATCTCAGTCAGTCAGGGAAGGTATTCCAGCCGGACTCTCAATCCTGCACCTGACCTGCCTGGTTCCTGAGCTGCTAGAGTTCCAGGCCTTGGGTCTTTCCGCACGAGGTCCTCAGCTGCTGTTGAGAGTCCCCATAGGAGTCGACCAGGAAATGCTATGCCTTTAAATGGAAGAGATTCTCCATTTGGTGTCAGGGCAAGGGCCTGGACCCTTCCTCCTGTTCCTTGGCTAGCATTCTGACTACCTGTGGTCCCTTTCTCAGCAAGGGCTTCGGTCGACGACCCTCAAGGTGCACCTGGCACCCTTCTCTGCTTACCGGGCACGGGATGGGAAGCAGTCGGTAGCAGGAGAGAAGGTGGTCGGCACTTTTCAAAGGTCTTGATCACATATCCTCCGGCAAGTAGAATCTCCACCTCCGGTGGGATCTACTGCTGGTACTGGCCATGCTCATGGGCAAGCCATTCGAACCCGATGCACGTGCAGTGACATCTCTCACCTGTGGTCAGGAAGACCGCCTTCTTGGTGGCCTATCACATCAGCCAGAAGTATGGGAGCTCCAGGCGCTTTCATCGAGTCTCCTTATCTGATCTCTCCATAGGGACAAGGTTGTCCTTATGCCCCCACCTCGGGTTCCTTCCTAAGGTGGTGTCGAGTTCCACCCAACTCAGACAAGTTGACTCTGCCGGTGTTCTACCCCAATCACACCTCGGAGGGGTTGAATATAGGCTCCATACTTTGGACCCTAGAAGAGCACTACTTATTACAAGGAGCGATGGTGCAGTTCGGGAGGTCGTTAGCTGTTTGTCACCTACGCTGCCGCACCTGGCAGACCTGCAGCTGCTTTGATGATAGGCAGGTGGTCATTCTTCTGCATAGATCTCTGCTATAGGTTGGCGGGCATGGAGCTCCCAGAGGATAAGAGCTTATTCTACCCGCCATACCGCTGCATCGGTGGCTGCTTCCCAGGGACGCCCTATCCAGGAAATTCTGCAGGGCTGCTACCTGGAAGTCAGCACACACCTTCATTACCCATTACCACATCGACCTCTTGAGTCACGCTGGATGCTGGTTTTTGGGCCTCTGTCTCCAGTAATTATTCTCGCAAGTGGTGTGCGCCTGCCTCCTCTCTCCTGGAGACTGCATAGAGTTCGTTAGATAGTGTGGATGAACAACATATCCATGTCCGTGATCAAATACAGGTTCTAGGGACATGGATATGATGTTCATCCACACCTTATTGGCAGGTTCCTTGCCGCTTTTAAATCTTGCCGGAAGGTCTTCAAGTTGGCTCCTCCCACCCACCCGGTAGTGGTAAAACCTCGTCTGCATTTCCCATGATGCCAGATTTTCCTTACCGCTTGGAAGCTCAGGTTCCCTCCTTTAACCACAGATTAAGATCTGGTTCCTAATTCTTCTCTAAAAGTCTCAAATAAAAAGTTTTTGCTAAAAGACTTCGGTCTTTCTCTCTCGGCTGCTGGCGATGGATACAATTGACTCTTTGCTTGAGGTGGCTCATGGCAGAAGATGTCTAGGGACGGATCCAAGACTCACGTGCATGCCTACTGCCTGGGCCTTGAGCACGCACTCCGTGAGGCCCGCGACTTGTGCTTTTCTTTTCAGCCTACGCCCTGACGACCAAGCGCCGCTGGCCACAACTGGGGCGCCCGAGAAAGAATTCCACCAGTGAAATCTAAAGAGGCCCAATTGGCGTGTGTCCAGGCGGGCGGGCCCGGGCGGATCAGCTAGGAGCAGATGATCGCCTCGAAGAGGAGGCGGCGCGGGCCGCCCACCTCGGGCGTGCATTTGTCCCGCTTCTCTCTGGTGCCTCGATTTCGCTTCTTTAAGGAGCTTTGGTTCGACCCTCTCACCAAAGGTGAGGGTCCAACTTTTTCGGGACCTTTTTCCAGGTCCAAAAGAGCAAAAAGTGTCTCTCCATCGACGCTCTCTGGGAGCGGGAAAGGTCCCTCCTGTCGGTTAGCTTCCACTTCGGGTCGACCTCAGTCAGCCACTGGCTTCACGGTGTCCTCGACAGGCCAGTTGACCGAGACTCCTGTCGACGTGGTCGAGATTTTTCTCACCTAGGACGGTTGATCGGCTGGAGAAGCTGAGAATCCCTCTCCCAGTTCCCCGGTGGAGTTGAGGATCGTCGGCTGCGTCTGTGCCTCCGGTTCCAGAGCCTTGTGATCTGGCTGAGCCGAGGGAGTGCCGATTCGACACTTCTCCCCGCCTCCTCGGCTCTTATCGAGACTCTCGTCTCGGTCTCGACATCTCGTGGTCCAACCGATCCCGGCCATTTTAGGAGGTCTCGGTCTCGCACTGTTAGCAAGTGGCGCCCACCGCCTTCCTCGGACGAGGGAGGCTTCACAAGTCGCTGGAGGTACGAGGAACTTATGTGCAACAGCTCCTTTGACCAGTAATAAGTCGGACCCAGTCGCCTTCGCTGCCATTATGGCTGTCACCGAGCAGCCAACAAACCCTCATTGTAGTCGAGAGCCTGTTCTCAGGCGGTTGTTCGGCCAATTCCAGCTGCCCCACTGATTCTGGTGGGAACCCTCCTCCACAGTCATTAGTTGGGGCCCACCAAAATTCTCGTTGGCATTGGGTTTGCCCCATGGGCTGTCTGTCACCCTCACTCCCGATAAACCTCGGCAGGTGGAGGTGGCTTAGGCGAGGCAGCTCTTTGAGGACTCTTCTGAGTCCGATGATGGTTCCTCCTCTTCTCCAAGCGCATGGACTTGGAGTCCTCGGAGGGCAGTCAATGGACGATAGCCCTCGTCCTTCTTAGGGTTGCTTCCAACTCATCTCGGAGTCCACCGGGATGAAGCTCGAACCCGTTTCTAAACGGGCCAGGTATCCCCTCACGGAGATTCTGGACCGAGGGGATTCTCCCACGAGGCCTTTCTGGTGGTCAAGCCATAGTGGGTCCGCCTTGGAACTTTTGGCAGCGTCCCTGCTTCCCTGCTCTGCGCCTGGCCAGGTTGGCCAGGAAGTATGCGGTCCCTTACTGTTCCCTGTCCGTTTGAACACCCTCGGCCGAGGGGTTGGTTACCGACAGCGTTTTCAGCGTGCGCGAACGCCAGGATGTGGACAAATCCTCCACAAGGAATCCAAGAAATTGATTATGCCGGCTAAAAGTCTATGCTGCGGGCTCCTCGGCTCCGGCCAGGCCAGTTGGGCCGCCCTCATGGCACATTCTTCTCACGGCCCTGTTGGGCTCCCTGGATGAGGTTGTCCCTCATCTTCCCGCAGATCTGCAGACTACGGTCAGGCAGGTGCGGGACCAGGGCAGGGCAGTGGCTAAACAGCAACTCCAGACTGCGTTAGACATCGGGGACTCATGTGCCAGGTCTGTGGCGGCCGCAGTGGCCATGCGTCATCGGGCTTGGCTGAGGATATCCACCTTTACCTCGGATACCCAGCACAAGTTGGCGGATGTTCCCTTTTTTGGGACTGACCTCTTCGGCCCTGGGGTGGAAGGTCACCTGCAGAGGATCGAGAAGTCCAATGCTACCTTGGACTCTGTCTCTTCCGCTTAGAAGGACAAAGGCCGCAAGCCACAGCCTAAGCCCTTTCGTCCTTCTGCGCCGCAGGGCACCCGGCCCAGCAACGTCAGGGCCAGCAGGCTCGACCTGGTATCCCAAGCCTCAAGCCACCGGCTTCCTCCAACAGGAAGCAGGAGGTAAGGTTCCAGGAGGTCCCTCGGCGGTCCCTCCTCCAAGCCTGCCCAGTGACGGGCTGAGGGGTGTCGCCCCATCCTCGTCACCTCACTCCTGGTTCTCTGGGGGACGGCTCAGACATTTCCTTTCCCACCTGGTCCGGCTGTTACCACGGACAGGTGGGTACTGGAGGTGGTGGGAAAAGGCCTACCTCTGGAATTCGAGCAGGCCCCGCCCTTCAGAGCCGTCGCACCTCGGGGGGCCTCGGGGTCCGCAGCCTCACTGGCGACTCGCTGAGCCGACATCGCTCTCCTCCTCCAAAAGGAGGTGATCACGGAGGTAGAGGACCCCTTCAGACCCGGATTCATGTCCAGGTATTTCCTGGTTCCAACGACGGGGGTTGCGCCCCATTCTCAACCTACACGACCTGAACAAGTTCCTAAGGTCGCGAACCTTCAGGATGGTCACTCTGGCACAGATAATACCATCTCTGGAACACGGCGAGTGGTTCTGCTCTCTGGACCTACAGGACGCGTTCTTTCACGTCCCTATCCGTCCATCACATCGGAGATTCCTCCGCTTTCGAGCGGAGGGATCCCTCTTCGAGTTCCGAGCCATGCCCTTCGGCTTATCTCCAGCTCCCAGGGTCTTCACCAAATGCATGGCAGTGGTGACAGCATTCCTGCGGCGCCGAGGGGTCCGGGTGTACCCTTACCTGGATGATTGGCTGATAGCAGCCCCCTCCAGACGGGAGGTGGAGCAGTCCAGAGATCTGGCCCTCCAGGTTTGCTCTCAAGTCGGCCTTCTCATCAATGAGGCCAAGTCGGAACTCAAGCCGAAGCAGGTGATCTTGTTCATCGGGGCAGAGCTCGGCTCCCGGCAGACAGGGCCGAGGTTCTTAACTCCTTTGCCCAATCATTTCTGGTTGGGCAATCGCGCCCTGCCCGGGACTTCCTGCGCCTTCTGGGTCTCATGGTGGCCTGTACCAGTGTGGTCCGTTGGGCCCGCTGGCACATGCGCCCCCTTCAGTGGGGACTGGCCAGCCAGTGGTCACAACGCTGCGATCCTTTGGACCAGCTAGTGATAGTGATAGTGACCCGGGAGATGTGGAACACTCTCCAGTGGTGGACCGTTCCATTTCATCTGCAGGAGGGCATCCCGTTTGTCCGCCCCGAGCCGACGGTCTCTCTATCGACCGACGCCTCTCTGATGGGTTGGGGTGCCCATCTGGGGGAACACCGAGTGCACGGCCTCTGGTCCCCGCGGGAGTCCCGATACATCAACCTGCTGGAGCTCCCGAGCGTCCGCCTAGCTCTCACCGCCTTTGCTCCGTCTCTCCGGGTCAAGTGGTCCGAGTCCAGACGGACAATACCACGACCATGTACTACCTGAACGCCAGGGCGGGGACGCCTCCATGCTTCTAAGGCAAGGAAGCTGTCCACATTTGGTCACTCTTGACGCAGCCTGGAGGCGGATCTCCTAGTCATTCATGTGGCAGGAGCCTCCAACACCCTGGCCGATGCCCTGAGCCGGATAGGGGCTGCATCTCACGAGTGGTCTCTCCTGCCGTGGTAGTGCAAGATCTGTTCTCCCACTGGGGCACACCTCAGGTGTGGACCTGTTTGCCTCCAGGGAGAACGCGGTTGAGGCTGTTTCATGCCCGCCTCAGCAGGGCTTGCTGCAGGGGATGCCTTCGAGGCTGTGGACCCCGGGCCTCCTCACGCCTTTCCCCATTTCCTTGATTCACAAGGTGCTTCTCAAAGCAAGGATGGACAAGGCGTAGGTGATCCTGATAGCCCCAGACTGGCCCCCGCAGTTCTGGTACCCAGATCTCCTCAGCCTCAGCTCCAGGCTCCCGAGGCAGCTTCCAGCTCGCCCGGATCTGCTTCTCAGTCAATCAGGGGAAGGTGTTCCATCCGGACCTTCAATCCCTGCACCTGACAGCCTGGTTCCTGAGCTGCTAGAGTTTCCAGGCCTTGGGTCTTTCCGACGAGGTCCTCAATGTGGTTGAGGCGTCCCCAGAGAGTCGACCAGAAAATGCTACGCCTTCAAATGGAAGAGATTCTCCATGTGGTGTCAGGCAAGGCCTGGACCCTTCCTCCTGTTCTGTGGCAAGCATTTTGGACTATTTATGGTCCCTTTCTAGTCAAGGGCTTAGGTCGACGACCCTAAAGGTGCACTCCGG
Source organism: Neoceratodus forsteri (assembly GCA_016271365.2). Taxonomy (NCBI): domain Eukaryota; kingdom Metazoa; phylum Chordata; order Ceratodontiformes; family Ceratodontidae; genus Neoceratodus; species Neoceratodus forsteri. The sequence goes on along the minus strand of CM057454.1, from coordinate 118,154,350 downwards.
CAGCCATCTCGCTTTGCTCGGGCGCGGGCCGAAGCAGTCGCGGCACAGGAAAAGGTGGTCGGGCGCTTTTCAAAGGCCTTGATCACATTTCCCTCGGTGAGAACCTCCACCTCCGTGGGATCTACTGCTGGTACTGGCAAAGCTCATGGGCAAGCTATTCGAACAATGCACAGTGTGAACTCTCTCACCTGTCGTTGGAAGACCACCTTCTTGGTGGCTATCACGTCAGCCAGAAGGATGGGAGAGCTCCAGGTGCTTTGCATCGAGTCTCACACCTGGTCTTCCCACAGGGACAAGGTTGTCCTGCGCCCCCACCGAAATTCCTTCCAGAGGTGGTGGCCGAGTTTCACCTTAACCAGGTGCTGACTCTGCGGTGTTCTACCCAATCACACCTCGGAGGCGAATATATAGGCTCCATACTCTGGACCCTAGAAGGCGTTCTGCTTATTATAAGAGCGCACGCTGAAATTCGGGAGAGGTTCGCCAGCTGTTTGTCACCCTACGCTGAAGCCGCATCTGGCAGACCTGCAGCCAAGCGGACGATAGGCAGGTGGGTCACCTCCTGCATAGATCGCTGCTATAAGTTGGCGGGCATGGAGCCTCCCAGAGGATAAGAGCTCATTCTACCCGTCATACTGCTGCATCGGTGGCTGCTTCCAGGGGCGTCCTATCCAGGAAATCTGCAGGGCTGCTACCTGAAGTCAGCACACCTTTATTCCATTACCACATCGTCCTTGAGTCACGCCAGGATGCTGGTTTGGGGCCTCGGTTCTCAGTCCTTATTTCCCAAGTAAGTGTTGGGGTGTCGCTTTGCCTCCTCCTTCCGGAGAACTGCTAGAGTCTGCCAATAGTGTGGATGAACAACATATCCATGTCCCTAAATACAGGTTACTCACCTGTAACAGGAGTTCTAGGAATGGTATATGTTTGTTCATCCACCACGACCCACCCGACCTCCGGCTTGACGACAACCTGAGCTTCCAGCGGCCAGATCTGGCGCCATGGGGCGGAGCCGAGTTTTACCACCCGGTGGGTGGGAGGAGCCAGCTTGAAGACCTTCCGGCAAGATTTAAAGCGGCAAGGAACCTGCCAATAAGTGTGGATGAACAACATATACCATTCCTAGAACTCCTGTTACAGGTGAGTAACCTGTATTTTCCCACCCACCCACTCGGTTGACACTGTGGTAAATCGTTGTTAATTCTGCACTTGCACAAATAGCACAGCACATAAATTCACCCATTGGAGTAGTTGTTTCCCACCCACCCATACCACAAAGATGACATTTGTAGGACTAGTACAGTGTGATTAAAGTTGCAGTACTAAAGAAGCAGCATTGTTTGTTACCAGAAAGATCACATTTGTACGAGTAGTACAGTGTGAGTAATGTTAAAGCGCTAAATGTGTTAGTAGTAAGCCAGCACTTCTGTATTCTGTTCGCGGTGCCACCTGTTGGTCGGAATAGCATTGCAGCACAGTATGTGCAATACATATTCCCCAGAATGCAGTTGTCACACATGAATGTCGCTTTTGAATGGAGGTAAAAAGAACTGGTCATTTCAAATATGACTCTGTAAAGTTTTATCACTGTTTAATGTCTAATGTGGTAAATAATGCGAACTTGTCACGTATAAGAAACTGGCAGTCTTCAGGTTGTGAGGACAGCGTGGAAGCCCTCCCAGGATCTAGGGGCAGACCGACTTCGACAGCAATCTCAGGCAGCGCTAAGGTACGGCTCGTGGTGCTGCTGCTGCTACTATGCAGTTTGAACAAGCTAGAGCCCTGCTGACGCTGCGTGTCAGCTCCCCACCACCACCCTTGGCAGTCACTCCCTTATATACCTGAAGTCACATGCCAGTTTTAAACAATCAGCCTACTTTCCCACTTGCAGGTTATACCAGCCATCCACTAGAGGCCGCTACACAAAGGTTTTGCAATTACATTCCAAACCCTTGCTCTTTTAGCCTCCCCATTATGCCCCAACTTTACTTATTAATCTTCTTTATCGTCACCCCCTGGGTGTCCCTCCCACCATCAATTTACCCTACGCTCCCAGCCCACATCACATCTTGCGACAGGCTGCTAACACATATTCCTACCTCCACTAGCACAGCTGAAACGCACCATGCCCACCTCTACCATACTCTATCCACCAGCCCCGGGCTAATCCCACCTACCTTCCAAATCAGCCTCCTAGTCTTTCTACCACAAACCTGGAGACCAAAAGCTGACTGAGCCGCACATCCTGCCACCACCAGAAAACTTCAGTGGATAGCTCATCACACCAAACTAATGGTCACCCTGCTACTTCACCTTGCAGGGGCTATCGAACTTAACCCAGGACCAACCCATCCCCACGCCCAAAACCTTTCTGCCCCACTCCAAATCCCCTCGGGCCTGAAATTAATGCACATAAACATATGCAGTCTCTCATGCAAAATAACCTTGCTACAAGCCCTCGCTGTGTCTTTCAGCCTAGACATTCTGATTATCTCCGAAACCTGGCTAAAATCACATAACACCGACGCAGAATTTGCCATACCTGGCTACACACTTCTCCGCCATGACTGGATCGGCAGAAAAGGAGGCAGCATAGCCATGTACATTGCTTCCACCATCAAATTCACCACGGTTGCCCTATTCCTACCAATGGACTCTATTAATGCCTTAATGGTAAATCTCTCCATCCCCCACTCAATCCCAATCTACATAGCAGGCATATACTGCGCTCCAGGCACCACCTCACCTTCCATATTGGACTACCTGGGCTACTTAAACTCCCTGGCAGCAGGTGGTGAGATCCACATATTAGGGGATTTTAACCAGAACTGGCTTGCTGAGTCCCTTTCCAAATTTCGTGACAAGGTAACAGCCCTAATCCTAACACAATTAATCACTGAACCTACTCGGGCAAACCACAAAACGCAGAACCATACACTGCTAGATTGGTCCCTTACATCCCACCCAGGACAGGATTATAGGCTCTGGACTCCTTCCGGATGCCCTTAGTGACCACCACTGGATCTACACCATGCAAAAATTCACAAACCCAAAGCTTTCCCTCCCAGAATCCTACTTTCAAGATCCTACAAATCCCTGGACCTCCCCTCATTATTAAATGAGTTGGGCAACTATGACTGGTCGTGCATCAGTCATTTCACCTCAACAGATGAGGCACTGTCGTTCTTTAAGTCCAACTTCATCGCCATCTGGGACCGCTACGCCCCACTCAGACGGTCCAGAGTCCGAGGTGCTCATCTACTGTAGATCTCTTCCGATATCCTAGCCCACCTCCGAATCAGAGACGAGGCCTGGAAAACCTTACAAGACTTCCAAATCCCAGGCCGACCTCCAGACCTACAGAGCGCTCCGCAATTCTAGTACCAAAAGAATCCAACCAAGCAAAGGCCAACTACTTCTTATGCGTGTAACCCCCCTGCAAATGGGGGTTCCCAAAAGACTTCCAGGAGCTTGCTTGAATGCTCCAAGCCTGAATGGTGTTTGGCATTTAAGCCATTTATCAGTGAGTGTTTTTAGAGCCTCTGGTACTGTCTCTTTAAGAGCTGTCTGCTTGCAGACATAATTAGTTTGTATGGGGGGGACTGTGTGCTTCTCTGAGTACCACTCGAGCTGCTGCCAATTCACTTCATTTTTGCAGTCACTAGGAGTGCAAAGGGAACCTATCTGAAAGATGTAACTGTTTGCCAGAAATTATTTAGAGTAATAATGAAATTACAGTTTGTCTAACCTGCTTTTTGCAGTCAGAACTGTGTCTGCTAGTTCCCCATTCTAGTTTTGAACTGCTGAACTGGACCAATCAGTGTGGGGTAAGCTAGCTCTAAAATGGTGCCTTGGACGAATCAGAACTTGGACTCATAATCTGAGCCAGCCACAAGAGGATTGTATGGGCAGTGACTCTGGAGATGTAGTTTAGACTTCAGTGCCTTTTTGGACCAACAGCAGCAGTCTATTGTGAGTGACAGCCAATCCAGTCAAGAACTGGGAGGAACTCAAAGGAAGTGCCGGTTTTGTCGGTTGGAGTTTCAGTTGAGCTTTGGCAGTAAAGAAGGAAGGAGCCCTGTGCTTTTTCGTGTGCAGTTTTAGTCAAAAAAACGTGTGTAAGGCCCAGAGTTCGGTCTGCAGCTTGTGTAACAGCTTGTTGGGACTGAATCATTCCTGAGAAAGAATCAAAGGATCTCTGAAGAGTAGAAACCAGGCCTACCCTGTAGAAGACTGGAGGAATTGCTGAAAATTGACTCGGGTTTGTCAGGAACTGAATCTGCTGTGTGTTCTCCGGTATTGTGCAGTAATTGCGATCGGATACAGATGCAGCCTGCCTGGTATAGTGCTTTCTTTTATATGGATGTGTGAAGAGGTTTGTGTACCTCAAGTGAGCCCTGCTGACATTGAAGGACCCTATCTTATTTGGAGGTCGTGAGTACTAATTCAGGGTCGCTCCCTGTTGAATTGCCACATTAAATCCAAATGGAATTACTGTACTGCTGACTGTTTAATTCTCCTTTTCTCTGTGGTGAAAGGGCCCCCACTAGCTGCCACGGGTTTGGACTAGCCACTAGGGCTTGGGTACCCAGGGACAGTAACTGATAGGGATAGGCCTGTGCACAGAGCCATAGGTAGATTATTAGGTGATAAGCTAATTAACCTGATTTCCCCTGTCCTTGTTATATCCCTCAAATAAATCAGAGCTGCTTGTTTCAGCAAAGTTATACTGCCTGGAGGTATTTGTCTATGTTAAAGTACTGTACTGTGATTGTTGCACTGTATCTCATTTCTCACAGAGGTCCCAGTGCCGAACCAGACCTGGGGGTAAGTGTATACTGTGAAGGTAATTCTGATATATTGTGGGCCACGGTGGGAAGAAAGGGGTTGCAGTGTCCCAGAGGGCTGTGACCAAGTTAGTTTAACTATTGTAAACCCTGACCTCTGGGTGGAGGCACCGACCATTGGATCCAGGCCCCTCAACCTGTTAGTGGCAAATCAGGCAGGGTAGTAGCCCTGGGATACGCCATCTAGGGGTTACATCTTGAGGCTCACCGCTGGGATTGTGTGTCCTCTAGTGGCCATATTTACTAACCACTGTTAAGAAAAAATGGGTACCCTGACAGAAGTGGCTGTGCACGGCTGGTGGAGTGGTGTACTGGGGAGGAGATCGACCCCAAAATGCTATGCTTATCCTGGACATCCCCTGGGTATCAACACGGACACTGTGCAGGGAGTACTTTCCAAGGTGGAAGGTTTACAAAACCCTGTGGTGGTGGGGTCGGCATGCTAATCTGCTCACCCACACTTTCCTGGCCCTAGTAGAGTTTAATGATCCCATAGATAGCTCCAAAGTGCCACAGACCATTACCCCAGAGGGAGCCCTCACTGCTTGGAGAGTGATAACTAAGGACAGTAAAGACCGGGGAATCAGCCCCACCACTATCTGAAACTTTTGAGGAGAAATTTGCTGAATGGTTGCTGGGAGAGGGGAAAGTTGGGAGGACTTGAAGAAACTATTCTTGCCACCTGGGGTGTTCCTCCCCAACACCCTCTCCTGCTCCAGTGCCCGTAATGGTGGCTGAACCAATGCAGACTCCTATTTCTGCACCTGCCATTAGTCACGACTCTTCCGGAAGGTTGAGGATCTTCTGGCACCCTCCCACCCCCCAAGGGAGGATGACTGGGAGACCTGGATAGACTAGTTGCCCCCAAGTGCTAGAATGGCAATGCTCGAAGGCTAAAAAGCGAAAGAGGGTTAGTGAGAGCCTCCAGGTCCTGCCCTGGCTACCATCCGTGCTAAACGGGCCAGTAACCCTGAAGGACTGCACAGGCTATCTTGAGGCCTTAGAGAAGTGTGTATGGGAGCCCAGATTCTGATGAGGACCTATGGTGGAGAGTAAGAAATGCACAACAGTACCAAGGGAGTTGTTGTCTGTGTATGTCTCGGCTGGAAAAATTGTTGCAAGAATGCCTCAGAAAGGTAGTTTGCCAGCAATTGAACTGGACCGAACCAGACTGGACAGAATCCTTAAGTCTGCCCCTTCTCAGAACTGCTGTTGCTTCAATTTCGCCTGGCAAATCGACTGGAATCCCACCTCCTATGATGAGTTAATGAGAGAAATTCGAGGAGTTGAAAAGGCGACCTCGGGAGGTACCTGCACCAACAGCTGTAGCTTCGACCAGTGACTGAGGGTGACCCATCAAGTGAAGTTCAGGGGCAGAGGTTGACAGTCAATGAGTGCTCTGACAAGAAAAGATATGCCACAATGGGGCGAACTGTTGAGAGATCCGGAATTCAAAAACAGTCCCTTTATGAAGCCACGCCTGCAAGTACGGGCCCTGACCTATATCCGACTGCATCTACTATGGGGTGGGGGACTGCCACCCATGTATCTCCTGCTGATAACAGCTCCAAGCTCAATTCCTTGACCATAGAAGTGGAGAAACTGACGAGATGTCTCCAAATGCTTATCACGCCGCAGACAGAGATGGCACCCAGGTTTCCAGTTAGTAATACCCCGCCTGGCTCCCAGTGTGGCGCCTCGCCAGCTCAAACTCCAGAAAGTATGTTTTGCTATAATTGTGGAAAGATGGGCACATGAAAGGAATGCCAGTCCCCAAAGACACTGACAAAGTTGCATATAGGCTACAAGGAGAGCTTGGAGAAGAAATCAGTGGTTAAGAGGTGCACAACATGATCCCAGTGAGGGCACCAAAATGCTAATTCACGTCCTTTGTGGCAAGGTCAGTTGCCCAGGCCCCACTACCGCCTCTCCAGACTGGTCCAGAATAGTGGGTCCCTCCATGGAGACCACTGTAAAGGTGAATGGAGTGTCTACAAGAGCTGTATTAGACAGTGGCTCCCAAGTGACAATTATGTTCCAGGATTGGTATCAGAAGCATTTGTCAGACGTACCCTTACAACCATTAGAAGGACTGCATGTATGGGGTTAAGTGAGAAGGCCTACCCTATTCGGGTATTCCGAATTTGGCTGTCTTTCCCCACCTCCGTGGCTGGGTGGCCGAACAAGTAGAGACCCTAGCCTTAGTGTGTCCCCCACTGGACTGTATGATGGTGTCCCTTTGTTGATTGGAACAAATGCTCATATGTTCGGAAGGCTGGCACAGTTGTGTTATGAAAAACAGGGTCAAAGACTAGTAGAGCTTAAGAGTTCGGCTTTAATTAAGAAGGCCTATGAGGCACAGAGATGCTGAAAAACAGAATCAGAGGAACCGGTCGGATGTATGGAAGAAGGATCCTGAGTCTCTGATCCTGGCGCCAAATGCCCAGTGTACCTTACAGGAGAGGTCCGTATCAGAAAGGATGTTAAGAATAAAATATTAATGTTGGATGCACCAGGCGATGGAAAATTGCCAGAGGGACTGCTGGTCAAGCCTAGTATTTTGCCCGCTAGAGCCCATGCTTATGCCAGAAGGGTAATGGTCCAAGTTCATAATGTGTCCGAAAGAGACATTCGAGTAAACAGAGGTTGCATCCTGGCTAATGTGCATTGTGCAGACACTGCAGTGCTACCCAGCAGCAGAGTTCAGGAAGAATGACAGAGTAACGCCTGACTTGTTTGATTTATGACTCGCTGCCAGCTGAATGGAAAGTGAGGATCAGTGAGAGCTTGCCCAGAGAGACCAGTGTTTTCTTTAAAGGAATGGGATGTAGGATGCGTGCAAGGAGCTGAGCACAATATCCGGCTGCATGAAACCATTTCAGTGAGAGGTCTCGACGCCTGGCACCTGCTGACATAGATGATGTGAGCGGCATCTGCAAGAGATGTTAGCTGCTGGTGTAATACAAGAATCCAGAAGCCCTTATGCTTCCCCATTGTGGTAGTGAGGAAAAGAATGGAACAGTAAGGATGTGTGTGGATTATACATTTTAAACCGCGGACTATCCCTGATCAGTACACAATGCCCGCATTCAGGATGCTTTGGACTGCCTAAGCAGGGAGCAAGTGGTTCTCTGTGCTGGATCTGCTGATGGGTACTACAGATCCGATGGCCCCAGAGGACCGTGAGAAGGCGGCCTTTATCTGTCTAACAGCTTCTATGAATTCATGAGGATGCCTCAAAGGTTTCAGGTGCCCCAAGCCACTTTTCAACGATTGATGGAGGCGTGCAGTGGGGACATGAACTTACTAGAGTACCTGGTATACCTAGATGATGTTATTGTGTTTGGCAGCTCACTGGAGGAACATGAGAGCAGATTATTTAAGGTATTGGACCGACTGGAGGACTTTGGCCTTAAACTGTCCATTGATAAGTGTCAATTCTTTCAAACATCAGTAAAGTATGTGGGACACATAGTATCCACCGAGGAATAGAGACCGACCCAAGTAAAGTTGAGGCCTTGACCACCTGGCCACAGCCCAAAAATCTAAAGAACTGCAAAGATTCCTGGGATTCTGTGGTTATTATCGGCTTCATCAAGGACTATTCAAGAGTGATCCGCCCTTTACTTAACCTTACTCAAGGGTATCCCCAACCACAAAAATACCAAAGTCAGCGTCCCTCAAGACTGAAAGAGTGTATTTTCATCCGAGTGAAGTATTTGGGGCCTGCTGGACTCCTGATTGTGAGACTGCTTTTCATGAGATCATATATCAACTTACCCATGCTCCAGTGCTGGCCTATGCCGATCCAAGAAAACCTTCGTCCTGCACACTGATGCTAGCTTGCAAGGGTTGGGGCTGTGTTGTACCAAAACACGAGAATGGCCTGAGACCAGTGGCCTTTGCCAGTAGAAGCCTGACCCCATCCGAAAAGAACTATCCTGTACATAAGTTAGAGTTCCTAGCTTTGAAGTGGGCTATTGTTGACCAATTCCATGAGTACTTGTATGGGGCTAAAATACTAGTAAAAACTGACAATGATCCTTTGACCTATGTGCAGACCTCAGCTAAGTTGGATGCCACTGGCCATAGGTGGCTTTCTGCATTATCTACATATGACTATGCTCTCGAATACCGAGCAGGTCTGAACCACATAGATGCTGATGCTCTCTCCCGGAGGCCTGTTCCCAGAATGATTGGGTCCGATTGGCAGAACCTGACATTCGGCACTCTGCGAAGTTTGACAGGGAGGAACAAATGTCACAGACGCAGTGAACTGCATGGTGGATTGCTTGGGAGCCTCTGAGAATTGCATACCTGCTGCTTATTACCACTTTTCTGCAATAGACATTGGTGCACTGCCTCAGCTGGACAATGACAGTATTGACGGGCTCAATCCCGCGATCCCATGATCAAAGCAGCTTTAGAAGCCCTCTATGCAGGAAAAGATGTGTCCAAATTACGCTCCACTGATTTGAGAACTGCACTGTTATACAAAGAAGGTCCTAAGTTGAAACTGATCAATAAACTGTTATACAGAGAAACAGTAGACAGAGGGGGACAAGTAGACAAACAACAACTAGTGCTGCCCACTGCCTTTCGAGACTCAGTACTGAGGTCCTTGCACAACCACATGGGGCACCTTGGTACAGACAGAACACTTGACTTGGTGAGATCCAGATTCTATTGGCCTAAGATGGGGGCTGATGTGGAGCAACACATTGAACTTGTAGTCGCTGCTACAGAGGAAAGCTTTGCCCCAGAGGGCTGCCCCTTGTTAACATCACCACCAGTGCACCCATGGAGCTGGTCTGTATTGATTTTCTGAGTTTGGAGTCAGATCAAAGAAATATCAGTAATGTGTTGGTGGTCACTGACCATTTCACGAGATATGCCAAGCTTTCCCCACCAAAGACCAGAAAGCATCCACTGTGGCCAAAGTACTTGTAAAACTTTTTGTTCACTATGGGCTCCACAAGAATCCATTCTGATCAAGGAGAGACTTTGAGAGTCGTCTGATCAAAGGATGCTTTCTCTGTGGGGAGTGCGAAAGTCCAGAACCACTCCTTACCACCCCAGGGGACCCACAGCCTGAGCGTTTCAACGCACTTTGCTAGATATGCTAGGCACCCTGCACCCAAAGGACAAGCCTAGATGGAGCCAACAAATTAGCACCCTGGTACATGCTTATAACTGCACCAAAGTGATGCCACTGGATTCTCCCCTACCGCCTGATGTTTGGAAGAAAGCTCGACTACCAGTAGATGTGTGTTTGGGGTCTCTCTGATGGGGTTCAAGCTGACAACTATTTACAGTATGTGCAAAAGTTAAAGGCCCAGCTAACTCATGCGTACCAACTGGCTCAAACCATGGCTGCCAAAAGAAATCTGGCCAACAAAGAAAGGTATGATAAAAAGGTGAAAGCACAGGAACTCCAGGAGGGAGATCGGGTATTGCTAAGAAATCTGGGACTGCATGGCAAGCACAAGATTGCTGACAGATGGCACCATCTCCCTCACATTGTAGTGGGCAAACTAGATGATCTGCCAGTGTACAAAGTAAGGCCTGAGAATAATTCAAAAGATGTAAAAACAATGCATAGAAATCATTTACTGCCCATTGGACAAATCTTAATTGAGTCTGAGCCCCTAGAAGATGCCCCCTCTGGACCAGTGACTAGAGCTGCTGCTAAGAAAAGATCAAGAAAGTCTGCACCTACAGAAGCAAAGTTAAAGTGTTCCCTCCACAAGTCCCAGTTGATCATGACTGTCAGTCCATATCGGAAGAAAGTGAGTGACTTTGAATACTATCCTTCTTACGAACTGAGTCAATTGTTTCGGGGCAATCCCCTAGTCAATACTGGAGATGAAGCTGGGCCTTCTGGACTGTCTAAGCCCCCAGCTTCATCCCTGGAGCCAATGCTCCCAGAAAGTGAAGTGCAAAGCATCAGATCAGATCAGATGAAATGGAATCATTGTGCATGGTTGAACTGTTTGAGCTTTCAGGGGAGGAAAATGATAGATTGGGGCAGACTGGTGATACACCCGAACAAGAAGAGTATTTTGAGTGCCCTGACAGTCCACTGCCAGTGTCCGAAAGCTCTCCATGCGAGCCAAATGTTGTGGACTCAGAAACTGTAACTCCTGGAGCTGAAAGTGCCCCAAGTTCTAGCCTCTCTACCCCCATGGAGACTCCCCTGACAAGTGAGGACAATGCTGAAAATGAGGCTCAGAGTGCAGAGACTATAACAGTTCCCCCTAGAAAGACTGGTCGAGCTGTAAAGCCTGTGGTGCACCTCAGTTATGATTCACTTGGGAGGCCTGTGGACTTGCCTCTCAATGTTGTCCATAAAGGAGTGTATGTGTCCCCGAGCTTATTGCCCAAACTGAGCATCAGTGCTAACTCCAAGTTACTTGTGTTGCCCTCTAAGTATGGTGCCCTTGCCCCATCCAGCCCCAAGGTAACTGATAGGAAGGGCCCCTCTCTTCAGGTTTCATGTACAAGAGGTAATAACTTGAGTTATGGTACAATGTGTATGTAATACTGTGTAAGAGTGGACGTGCAATGTTTCAGAAATGTGTTCTTGGTAAAATGATATATTGACTGATGATTACATATGCAGCCTAATGCAAATGTATATGGTTGCAGTTGAAACTTATGGGTACTTGCTTGACGCGGACGCCAAGCTTTCCCAGCCAGGAAGGTGTAACCCCCCTGCAAATGGGGTTCCCAAAGACTTCCAGGAGCTTGCTTGAATGCTCCAAGCCTGAATGGTGTTTGGCATTTAAGCCATTTATCAGTGAGTGTTTTAGAGCCTCTGGTACTGTCTCTTTAAGAGCTGTCTGCTTGCAGACATAATTAGTTGTATGGGGGGACTGTGTGCTTCTCTGAGTACCACTCGAGCTGCTGCCAATTCACTTCATTTTGCAGTCACTAAGAGTGCAAAGGAACCTATCTGAAAGATGTAACTGTTTGCCAGAAATTATTTAGAGTAATAATGAAATTACAGTTTGTCTAACCTGCTTTCTTTGCAGTCAGAACTGTGTCTGCTAGTTACCCATTCTAGTTTTGAACTGCTGAACTGGACCAATCAGTGTGGGGTAAGCTAGCTCTAAAATGGTGCCTTGGACGAATCAGAACTTGGACTCATAATCTGAGCCAGCCACAAGAGGATTGTATGGGCAGTGACTCTGGGAGATGTAGTTTAGACTTCAGTGCCTTTTTGGACCAACAGCAGCAGTCTATTGTGAGTGACAGCCAATCCAGTCAAGAACTGGGAGGAACTCAAAGGAAGTGCCCAGTTTTGTCGGTTGGAGTTTCAGTTGAGCTTTGGCAGTAAAGAAGGAAGGAGCCCTGTGCTTTTTCAGTGTGCAGTTTTAGTCAAAAAGCGTGTAAGGCCCAGAGTTCCGGTCTGCAGCTTGTGTAACAGCTTGTTAGGACTGAATCTGTCCTGTGAAAAGAATCAAAGGATCTCTGAAGAGTAGAAACCAGGCTCACCCTGTAGAAGACTGGAGGAATTGCTGAAAATTGCACTCGGTTTGTCAGGAACTGAATCTGCTGTGTGTTCTCCGGTATTGTGCAGTAGTGCAGATCGGGATACAGATGCAGCCTGCCTGGTATAGTGCTTTCTTTTATATGGATGTGTGAAGAGGTTTGCGTACCTCAAGTGAGCCCTGCTGACATTGAAGGACCCTATCTTATTTGGAGGTCGTGAGTACTAATTCAGAAGTAGCTTCTGTTGAATTGCCACATTAAATCCAAATGGAATTACTGTACTGCTGACTGTTTAATTCTCCTTTTCTCTGTGTGAAAGGGCCCCTACCAGCTGCCACGGTTTGGACTAGCCACTAGGGCTTGGGTACCCAGGACAGTAACTGATAGGGATAGGCCTGTGCACAGAGCCATAGGTAGATTATTAGAGTGATAAGCTAATTAACCTGATTTCCCTGTCCTTGTTATATCCCCTTAAATAAATCAGAGCTGCTTGTTTCAGCAAAGTTATACTGCCTGAGGTATTTGTCTATGTTAAAGTACTGTACTGTGATTGTTGCACTGTATCTCATTTCACAGGAGGTCCCAGTGCGGAACCAGACCTGGGGTAAGTGTATACTGTGAAGGTAATTCTGATATATTGTGTGGGCCACTAGTGGGAAGAAAGGGGGGTTGCAGTGTCCCAGAGGGCTGTGACCAAGTTAGTTTAACTATTGCAAACCCTGACCTCTGGGTGGAGGCACCCGCCATTGGATCCAGGCCCCTCAACCTGTTAGTGGCAAATCAGGCAGGGGTAGTAGCCCCTGGGATAGCGCCATCTAGGGGTTACATGCGCATTCAATTCCTCCTCCCATCTCTTGTCTCTCTTCTGGAAGGTGGTCAAATCGCTTCTATGCCTGCCATCACAACCACCAACCCCATCCCTGCAGGTTGGTGGTCTCACCATCACTGACCCCTCAGCAGTTGCCGCCTTGTTTAACACTGTCTTCACTACCAGCCATGCTACTCCCAGGGCCACCCCGCACCCAGCTCAGCATGCCCCCACTGACACCCCATCTTGTGGTGCTGCAACTCAGCTTTTCTCCTTCCTGCAAGTCACCCCTGATGAGGTATACAATGCACTGGTTGCCCTTAACCCTGAAAAGGGAAAATGTCCCATGGGGTTGGACTCCAAAATGCTCCACCTGTCGGCCCCTGCCATAGCTCAACCGCTAGCCGCCCTTTTTAACTTATCATTCGTCCTAGCAGAAGTCCCCACTGAGTGGAAACATGCCACCGTAATCCCACTTCGAAAAAGGGTGGTGATGTCTTCTGAAGTAAAATGTTATTGTATCTGCACATATTTTTGTAATTGTTACTTAAACAACAGTAGAAGAATGGTTCCTTTGCACTTGCCATGTTACAAGTGCATTAATCCCCTTGACAGGAGGTATTTCCCAGGAATTAATGCATGGTTGGGTGGTGGGAAGCATGAGGCCACCCCCCCAACCGTGCATTAATTCCTGGGAAATGCCTCCTGTCTCTGTGATTAATGTTTAATTAGCCTTATAATTCTGTATTCAGCTCATCAATGTTTCATTGTTTTTATGTGCTCGTGGTCATCAGGCTCACCAACTAATCTTCATTCAGATGCATGCCAATCACAACCATAATATGGCTCAGGGCTTGCCCTGTAGCTGACAGTCTTGCTCTGCACCCATGAAGTCTGCGTCTTGAGGATGTGAACCTTGGGGCAGGGTTGTTCTCTTTCTGCCTTTCGGGTGGGAATGTCCTCACCCGGGGTGGAGCTTAAGCCGTGCAGACATATTCAGTGGCACCTGTTGCTCTAGATTTAAGACTTCAGCTGCCAGAGGGTGGGGGCCTTAAGCCCAAGGGGGCTCCTTTAGCTGTGCAATCCGAGTCAGCAGCAGCACCTTCAAAAGTTATTCTTCCTATGGCTGCCTAAGGTTTACCTGGTCTCCACAGCCTTCCCTGTCCCTTTAAATGTTTGGCTTCCTCTCTAGGCCTCCCTTGTGGAGGCCAGTTGAGTGCCTTTCAGTGGTTGTTGCTGTCTTCCTCGCTTCAGTGTCCCTTTGCTGCAGAGTTCGCTCACAGCCCCTTCACAGCGTTCCCGTTAGAGGGATAGAGTGAGAGTCCTTTCTCCCCAAATCCCAGATTGGGTTTCTGAATTGCAGTAGCCAAGCCATCACTAAATGTATTCAAAACTTGGAGGGAAGGCAACCTAGGCCTTGGATCCCCAGAGGTTTCTTCCTCGTGTTTTTTTTTTTTTTTGTCGTCTCCATGCCAAAGGTCATAAAAGCTAGGTAGTCCATATTGTACTATATTTCTATCAGTTTACACAGGTAGGTTTCCGCTGTTGGATGCAATTGGATGGTGGCTCTCCTTTTTTGCCATTTCCCCTCTCCTTTGGAAGTCATGCCCCTCTGTTTCAGTTTTGATATCTTATCAGTTTTGCTCATCTCAGTCCATGTCTGTTTTCAGTCGTCACTGGTTGCTGTCAATCTGTACTGCTCAGCCTCTGTGGTTAACACGTGCTGCTCAGTAATTTCTTTTTGGGACTCCTTCCTAAAGTACCTTTAGCGTAAGAGAATCCTTCCTCCAGCATTTGTAGGGGGGTTCCTTGCCTTTCGGCACCCCAACAAGGTGGTAGTTCCCCGTGGAACACAGAGTACAAACAGCTAAAGTTTTCAGCAAGTGCACAAGCATAACTCCACACTAAGTTGCATAAGCGCAGTGAACTGTGAGTACTTTTGAAATTTCAATTAATTAGATACAGGATACTGTCCATACTTGGGCAGTTTCCACTGAACATGCAAAGTCACTAAAACTTTAAGCTTAACTTCTGCTACCATCCAGTCACATGAGTTTTGGTCTCTGTCCCCACTGCACTCTGATATTTCTTTCCGCTGGCAAAACAGGTTAATTTTTCATCATTCTGACTAGTGAATTTTGAGTTTCCTGGCTATATTGCAACTTTTGCAGTTTTGTTTGCTGATTTCTACTGACTTGTCATATGTCCTGCACTTCCAACTTACTGCTGTTTCGAATTGGACTGAAAAGGTTACCTTGGTTTAAAAGGTACATTACCTGTGGGTTTACTGTGTCATTCACAGATGGACATGATGGCTGCAAACACTGTTTGGGTTAAGGGTTTGAATTTCGTCCATATTAACGTGTGAAGTCTAGGCCGTAATTCATTTAGGATCTGGATGGCAGTTTGTAAACCTGACATCCTGATGCTGAGTGAAACCTGGCTCTCAAATAGGACACCTGATCAAAATATTAAAATTCTGGATTATAATTTATTTAGAACCCTGGTCATCAAGCACTTAAGGTGTGACATAAGACACACTAATCCTTAGGTACTGGGGCACTCTATACTGATCTAATGTCACTGTGGAACAGCCCCCTACTCCCTGAGTTCTTAACAGACCCTGGTTTTCAAATCTGGAAGGAGAGAGGGACCATGTTATCGGGCCATCAGCACGAGCAGGGCAAGTTCCTGACCTTTGCAGAACTGTGCCAGAAATATAAAAATATATATTTTGCCTCACACCCACAGCTTTAATTATGGGAAAAGTAGGCACTTATAGAGTACTATCTTATCTTTATCTCTATGTAACCCCTAGGGGTGCTATCCTAAGGGCTACTAACCCTGCCTGCCCTAACTGTGACAGGGTGAGGGGCCCAGATCCGTTGGCGGGTGCCTCCACCCAGAGGTCGGGGTTAGAATAGTCGAGATTGACTCGGTCACAGCCCTCTGGGTTGCTGCAACCCTCCCTTTCTTCCCACTAGTGGCCCACACAGTTCAATTTCAGTGTCCTTACCATATACACTTACCCCGGCTCGAACCAATCAGCTCACTCCAGGGATCCCCTGAAAAGCAAGGTACAGTTACACCACATTCACCTGTGCAATATTTCCCCATTAATACACAAACTAGCCAGTGTACTTTTACAAAACAAGCAGTCTGATTTATTCAAGGGGAGACAACAAGGACTGGGGGGAATCAGGTTGATTAGCTTACCACTACAATATAAGAATGTTCACCTAGGGATCTGTGCACAGGCCTAACCTATAAGTTACTGTCCATGGGTACCCAAGCCCTAAAGGCTAGTTCCTCGATGCAGCTGGTTGGGGCCCTGACACAGATAAGCATTTAATTCCTACTACAATTTGATGGAGCCAGCCGGCTCAGCTAAAGTAGTCAAAGTAACCTGACAATCTTGCCCTGACTAGCAACGTTTAACAGGGAGCTACCCTGATTTAGTACTCACAACTCCAGAAGGAAAAGCGCTCTCACATCACTCACAGGGCTGAGCCTGAACTTCAGATACTTCACACATTTATATGAAAGACAACAGAGGGGTACCATACCAGGCAGCTGCTCCTATGGCCTGACCGAACTCACAGCTATTGGGAGTCTCACTGCAGCTTCAGCTTTCCTGACAGACCGAGCGTGATTCAGCAGATTCTCCAGTCCTCTTCAGGTTGAGCCTGGTAGGTAGCTGTGCTTGTACACAGCCTCCTCTGACCACTGATCTCTGCAGTTTAGTCCATTGGATGCGGTGATTGAAAGCGGCACTCAGGCCTTTCACGGCGCTTCCCGAGCGAACACTCAATGGCACAGGAGCTCAGGGCTTCTTCCTCATTCACAGTCACAACGCATCTGCCCCTTGACAGCATGGGGCCATCCTCTCTGCTCGGGCGCCACCCGATCCCATTGGCTGGCTACAGATGCCAGTCACTTAGTCCTGCTTTCAGTGGTGCGAAAAAAGCACCATGGTCTAGCCTTCACTCCCCACAGTTACCAGCAGTATCCCCATTGGTCCGTTGGCTCCCCAGAGAGCCCTCATTCTGGTTGGTCGCCAGTTACTCCATTTGCGATACCCCCGGCCCCTATTGGACCCTTCAGAATGTCCTGGTCCAAAATGGAGGGGCACAGCACACACAGTCTCAGCTGCAAAAGAAACAGGTTAAACAAACTGTAATCCCATCAACAGGCTAGCTAGTTATGCCCAAACAGTTACATCTTTCAAAAGGGGCTCCCCCTGCGCATATAGCGACTGCCAAATGGGAGCGATTTCACCGCAGCTCAGGCGGGACTCGAACAGGGAAACACTAGTCCCCCCCCATACCAGCCCGCTGAACCCTGCGAGCAGGCAGCCCTTAAAGAGGCAGTACTGCAGGCTTTAAAAGCCTCACAACACCCGCATTTTGGCGCCATAGCATCGAACACCAGTTAGGCAGGGAGCATTAGGCAAGCTCCGGGAAGGCTTTTGGGAACCTCCATTTGTAAGGGGGTTACACCTACAATTGCAGGTATCTTTAGAGCTGGCCAGAATATTGGATAGCTCTACCGACACAAGAGGGACGATCATAAAGTTGTACAGCCACATTTTGCTGCTACACCCAAGTAGATACTCTGTATAAAAAGAAATGAGGAGAAACTTTGGGCCTATCAGTCTCTGAGGAATACTGGCCGACATTCAGGAAGAGCGTTGGCACATCCCTTTCCAGAGTAAATTCAAGCTTGCACAGTGTTTTACTTCCTATCTGGCCTGTTGCACTCCAGAGACGTGCCAAGAAATCTCTGAGCAATGTGATGGTATGTGCCCCAGGTGTAAATGCAAAATGGGCACTCTGCCTTATATAATGTTCTGCTGTGTCAGGCTGGCTTCCTCCTGGAAAAAAGTGGAGGACACACTGAGTTTGGAGGCAGTATAGCGCAGTGGTATAAGGTTCTGAGCTGCAAACCTGGAGACCTGGGTTTGAATCCCACAGCCCCCACTTGCATGCTGCATGACTCTGAGCAAGTCACTTAACTTCCTTGTGCTCCCAGGTTGCACTTGTAAACAAGCTTTCAGCTTATTGTGTCTCTCCTGTTTAAAAAAAAAAAAAAAAAAAAAAAAAGATGGCTCTCCTGGGTGACCTGGAGAAATTATGCAGGCTTCAAGAGGGACCTAGGAGATTTGTTTACTTTGCTTTGATAGGTGCCAGATTGGCGATGCTCATACTCTGGAAGAAGGGAAAAAAACCCTGAGAGCAAAGTTTGGTTGGCTAAATTGACAGTGCCCCATGGAAAAAATAACATATCCAGGGGCAGACGAGAGATTTATTATACATAGTCGCTGGCACTGGAGGAGTATCTCTTCCAACAGACAGTTGAGAAATGATAGATCCCAGAATAGTGTAACCCTGGTTATCATCACATTGTACTGTGTGGTATATTAGCTATTTTTTACTTCTCATTCTCTCTCCAACTTTTCTGTTTTCCTCTTTTCGGATCTCTCCTGATCATTCTTCTCTTCACTCTTCTCTCTTTCTCTGTGTCTCTCTCTACCTGTGCATAATAGTGAAAATAGTAATTTGGATTTCACTTTTGTCAGCAAAATATAAACCAACACAAGGTGGATTAACTGTCTTTCCTTTTTTTTTTTTTTTTTTAAAACACTGTTGTACTGGTTTTTATATACTGTTTCTGTAATTCCATGCCCTGTGATATATGTTGCGTGTTGTTATGGAAAATCGATAAAATTCATTTGAAGAAAGAACTGATAAGCACAGGCAGAGTGGCCACGTGGCTATTTAAGTTGTTGACAACTTAGTAGCCACAAATATGACTAGTCGTTAATGCTGATGTGCATAATTATCTTAAGGCGCTTTTACACACAGGTTTATGTAATGGAATAACTGTTACGGAAACAGTATTCCGTTACCTTACTCTAATGTAAAGTGCATCTGTTCGTTCCTTGGTGAACGTTAGTCAAACCGCAATCTCTGCTTCAGCGGTTTGCACCAATGTGTTTCGTTTCATCTGGCTGTGTAAAACAGCCATTTCGGTAGCACTGCAGAAACTGCCATTAGAGCAGCAAACTCTGGGGGAGCCGAAACAAATGGAGGCGGGATTGGCCGGAATACTCGCAGGGTGTAAAAGGAAACCAGAACGCAACAGAATACAATGGCGCCACACAGATAATGCTTATTTTGTTTTAAAAGTGTGTTAAAGCGCCTTTAGTGTTAAAATCCCAGAAGCTGTTATGGTAATGGTCTGGCTGAATCCTGTCAAATCCTTTATCTATGGTTGTATTTACAGAGCTCCTTTTTCTGAACTAAGAGGACTAGCCTTTCTAAATGATGTATTATTTAGGCAATAAGGCACGACAGACGAGTGTGTTTTATTGAGTAATAACGTCACTCTTGGGGTGGGTTGAAGCACGAGGCAAAGCCAAGTGCTTCCACCACCCCAGGAGTGACGTGTATTGTGCAATAAACACACCCTGAGTGCCTTATTACTCATTATAGATGGCTTATTTTTTTTTTTTCCGTTAAAAGAAAACAGAAAAAGTTGACATGTATTTGCTTTTCTCCATGTTTTTGTGCGTGTAGGTATGTTTTTTTTTTTTTAAAGTTCTTTATACTTTTCTTCCAGCAGGTGGCGCAGCTATATAAATTATGCCGTCTATGCAGTTACCCTAGGTTTATCACTGGATCTCCCCATACACACACGTGCCTGTTCTCCCGCCTAGCCATTGTATTTTAGTTTTCTTTTGCTTTTTTTTTCCTGCGTGTGTGGAAAATGCAGCTTTCTGTTGGGTTAGCTGAGGACCGAGGCAGACAAGTCGATCGAGGAGTGCGGCTGGCGAGTCGAGGGAGGAGTTGGCTACTGAAGTGTATTTGTACAAAAGCCGATTACAGGTACAGCTTTCGTCCCGTTTTTTTTTTTTTTATTTTTCTTAACAACGTTTCTCAGACTGACCACAAATGAAAGTTTGACAAGTGACCACGATGTGTACCGGAAATCGGCAGCCGCGTGCACGGCCTCTATCTAACCACTCATTTGGTTGCTTATTCACAAAAGTTGCAGTGCTGCTTTAAAAATAAAAGAAAATGTGGTTTAAAAGTAGGTTGTGTGGGAAAAGAGAATGAGGATTGAGGAAAATGGTGACGGGTAGTGACATTGCCGGGGGTTGCTGAAATGCTTTCCAGCAGCAGCTCCGAGCGGCAACAATTTCTGGAGGGGACGCATGTTTCAGTTTGTCATGCGGTTCTTTGTGTGCCTGGACTTTATCCAGTGATGTTCTTGTGTAACAACATCACTGTCCCAGGTACACATTAACCAATCAGAGAAGAGGAAATTCTTTTGCCATTGTATAATATATTGTGAAAAAGTAATAGTGGAAGACTTTAATATCATTTGCCATTAGAGATCTCCCTCCTGGACACATTTAAAATAATTTTACAAAACCAGTCTTTTGCAGATTGTAAGGGATAGTACTCTGCCAAATCTAGCTACTGTAAATCGCTCCATATTGGACCTTATTGTGGTATCGCATCCAGACAGATTTCTGTTGTCGGGCGTTGGACCCATATTATGTTGTGATCATTTTCTTATTTACTGAAATTGGACAATTGAGGCCCCTAAATCCCACATGGGAATATATTTTCTAGATCGTTTAAACATTCCCCTATAGCTGCTTTTGTAAGGAGTGCTTGTATTATCAGTTGACAACCATTTGTTTCCTTTTCTGACATTAATGCAGCCTGAAATTATTTTGTGATTAGTTTCTAGGAGTTTGGAATCTCTGTGTTTTTATATAAAAAGTTAAGAGCAGTGACTCCCATCTCCTTGGATATTGGCGGGTGAGGTGGCTTTATTAGAGACTGGGGTTGTGCTTGGAGTACCTACTTAGAACGTACTAATGACTCGACTAATTTACAAGATTTTTAAGAATAAATGTAAAACTTCCACTTCATTAGCTACAACTAATTATCATAAAACATTTTTAAACCTTAGGTTTTCTTCTAAACAATGCTGGACTGAAATTAATCCTTTATTGGGGAAGGGTACTGGCACTAATTTATCTAAATAACAAATTGGAACTGAAGCGTATGCAACCACTGTGGAAGCTACTGATATTTTTAACAACCAGTTTAAGACATCTTCATCTCTGTTCTGGCCTGGTGCTAGTATGGGTAATGTACAGTTTCAGATATCTCAATATATTTCAGAGTTTTTGTTTCTAAATTACCAAAGATGGCGTATTAAAATTATTTTTCGGCACAAACACCACTAAAAGTGAGGGCCTGGATGATGTGCATCATAAGTTATTGTGGAGTCATGCTGTTGAACAGAGTGATAGTTCTCTGTTCTTTATGGAGTGGTGCTTTTGCTTCCAGGTGGAAAAAGGTCAAGGTCACCCCCTTTTTTTAAGGGTAGATCTTACTTCGAGAGGGCTCTTGCAGTAGGTAATTACATATAGGACTGAAGCCGGCAGGCGTCGGTACCCCATGGAAATATTTTTAGCTAGCAGTCACTGGTGGGGAACTGTCCCCACATCAGGTGACCGACGTCAGTATAAAAGGGCGGTCCCCCACACCCGCCTTCCAGTTCTTTCCTGCTGTTGGTTTGTGAAAGTGCTGCGAAGTAAACTTCCTTCGCTCGCCAGTCTTACGTCTGTCTAGTTTATCAAGTTTTTTTCGTCAGTTTTTCGAGTTTTTCCTACCTTAACGGCCGTGTATGTCGTTCCCGACTCCCTCCGATTTGCATAAGAACAGGTGCGACTCATGCAGATCCCAGCTACCACATAAAGATGGTCACTCCCTATGCCTCTTTTGCTTAGGCCTGGAACACCCCATGGAGAAGTGCCAGCACTGTCAGCAGTTCAACGCCGCCACCCATAAATGGAGGCAGCAGTCTCTGGAAGCCCACGTTTTCAAAAAGAAGATGGCCTCCATGGAGAAGGAGTTAAAGAAGCTTAGGCAGGCATCCAGTTCACCCGAGGGACATCGGAAAAAGAAAGAGAAGCACCGGGAACGGGACTCCACCTCCACCGTTTCCGTGACTCCGGCGAATCGCCATTCTTCAGGTAGCGTCCTCAGGGGCGGCCTTCGACTGCCCTCTGGCGGTTTCAAAAAGGCGTTGTCCCTCCTGTTGGTACTCGCTTGGGCCCTTCTGGTGCCTCTGGGACAAAGGGCTGGCCGCTGCTACGTGGCCATCTGGTTGAGTGGGTCCGGTAGCTGGGCGCCAGTGCTACCGGCGTCTGCCTGGACAGGGCCGATAAGTACCTGCTCGCCCGGGGGCGCCACGGTCCTCACACCCATCAGGTCGCTTCCCTTCGCAACCCTCATTGGGCGTGTTTGATAAGTCCAACGCCCGGCTCCTCAAGCATCGCCTGGTCCTGCTGGTAAGCCAGGCGTCGGCTCCTCTGATGAGCGCTGTGAAAAGAGCCTGCGTCGGACCCCTTTACATAAGTCCGATGTCCCATGCTCGTCGCAGCACTTACTGCTGCTCACCGAGGCTCCTGCGTTTCCTCTGTTGGACCCCTGGAATTTTAACCCTCCATCCCTGGGCGACACTGAGGATTTAGGCACGCTGGCATCAGGTCTCCCACCTATAGGGCTGGACCCCCTGGCCCCGGCATACCCGACGCTGGATGACATCCCTTTGCCGGACGCCGTTCCAATGCCGGGCATGATGCTGGCGGGGCCACCTTTTCCTGGCCCACCTGCTGGGCCTTTCCCAGGGCCGTCTGCTCCATCAGAGCCCCTGGTTCCCGGGTACCTGACCCCGCTTAATCCAGTGCCGACTTACCCGGGACTGCAGTATCCAATGCCGCAGTACCCAGCGCCTCCTTACCCAACGCCACAGTACCAGACGCCGGGCTTTCCACCGTCGCGCTACGGATACTTACCATATGGATACCCTCAGTATCCATATCCCCCTCCTCCTCCACCGCCCCCACAGCCACTGGTGGATTTGAATGAGACTCTAGCTGCTTGGTGGGCTGAGGCCAAGACTCGGCTTACTGGGGAGGTGGAGAGTCATCTACCGGCACTGGACCCTGTACAGGATCCCCTACGCTGGAGACAAGAGACTCCCTCCCCCTTATCTGTCACCAGAGGTGAACCCTCAGGCGCCAGGGGTGGGGAGGATACAATTCCCCAAAGTCTTCCCAAGGGGACTGTTCCTCCCCCGCATTGGGAGGAGTCTTCCCCCTCTTCTTCGGAGACCTCTGACTCAGACTCCGGGGAATGCTCTGATCCTGATGATGAGCCACGTACTCCAAACCAACCCAGGCCAAGGACTCCTCCGAAGTCTCCTCCAGAAGATCCTTCCTTTCTGGAGTTACTGAGAAAGATCCAGGAGGTCCACCAGTTGCAATCTGTGGAGCCAGATCCACCGCAAAAAAAGCTCGCTGCTCACTTGGATCTGCCCAAAATTGCTCCGACATTGATTCCACCTGGATCGAGCCTCACGTGGACCTTGTTTCCACTATTTGGAAGCAACCATCTGCGTTGGCCCCCCCCTTCAGAGGAAGGCAGATTGGCTATACCAGGGTCCGGAGGTAGTGGATTCTTTGAATACACACCCCAAGGCAGACTCGGTCGTGATTAGCGCCGCTCACGTCCGGTCTGCAAAACCCAAACATCTCAGCCTGTCTCCACCTGACAAGGAATCCTGTCTTCTGGAGCAGTGTGGGAGGAAGGTCTACGCTTCTTCCACCCTGGGTATTAGGGCCCTGAACTGTGTTGCACATATGGGGGATTACCAGAAGACAATCGTGACTCGGGTGGAAGCAAAACTGAACTCCCTTCCTGAGTCCCAGACCAAACAGGAAGTGACTGATCTCATCCACTCTGCTCATTC
Source organism: Neoceratodus forsteri (assembly GCA_016271365.2). Classification (NCBI taxonomy): domain Eukaryota; kingdom Metazoa; phylum Chordata; order Ceratodontiformes; family Ceratodontidae; genus Neoceratodus; species Neoceratodus forsteri. Next base: position 118,130,362 of record CM057454.1, on the reverse strand, counting down.
GGCCAGTCGGCACATGCTCCATGCCACATACGATGCAGTTGACGCAGCTGGTCGGAGTTCTGCTTTCACTGTAGGTCTTCAGCGTCATACCTGGCTCTGGGTGTCAGGATTGGTCCCTGAAGTGCAATCTGGTATTCAGGATGCGCCCTTCAGGGGTTCTGTGCTGTTTGAGGGCGATGTCAAGGACATCATCACCGACCTGCAAGAGAAGGGTACTGCACTCAAGTTTGTGGACTCTATGTACAGGCCCCCTCAGGGACAGCATCGCCCTTTTCGCAGATGTTCCCACCCTAAAGTGAAACCACAGGGCAAGCAGGCCAATAAATGTCTGGCCCCTCCAGCAACCAAGACTCCTCCACCCAAAAGAGCTGTGGGAGCCTCTGCTGCTGCGTTGTCCCACACCTCCTGACTCCTCCCCTCTCCCACAGCCTCTGGATCCCCCAGAGGAACCAGTAGGAGGGAGGTTCTCATCCGTCTACCAGGTTGGGAGAGGATCGCATCAGATGCTTGGGTGCTCCAACTGATAGTAGGACACTCAATCGAGTTTCTTTAGAAACCACCCAGAAGACCACCCCTCAAGTTGTCTTACTCCCTGGAACATCTTCCTCTGGTCCAGGAAGAAATTTCCTCCCTTCTCTCGAAGGCGGCGATAGAGCCAGTCCCCACCCACCTTTGGGGCACAGGTTACTATTCCCATTTCTTCCTAGTCCAAAAGAAGATTGGAGACGTGAGGCCTACTTTAGACCTCAGCTCCCTGAATTTGTTTGTGGAGTACAAATGCTTCAGAATGCTCTCCCTGCAGAGCCTTCTGCTGCTTCTTCGGCAGGGACAGTGGCTGTGCGCTCTGGATATGCAGGATGCCTACCTGTATATCCCTATCCACCTTTCCCACCGCAAATTTCTTCAGTTTTCATTTCAGGGGGACCACTACCAATTCAAGGCCCTCCCATTTGGTCTTTCCTCGGCTCCCTGAGTGTTTACCAAATGTCTTTCAGTGGTAGCGGCCCACCTGCGTACCCAGGGAGTGCAGGTATTCCCATACCAGGACGACTGGCTCCTGGTGGCCCCGTCCAGGGAGGAACGCCTACGCTCTCGTTCCCTTACCCTGCAGGTTTTCACCAGCCTGGGTATCACCATCAGTCAGGCCAAGTCCCATCTGGCTCCTTGCCAAACACTCCAGTACATCGGGGCAATCCTGGACACGACCATCGGCAAGGCCTTTCTGCCTCCAGACAGGGTGGACACCCTTCAGGCTCAAGCAAGTCTGTTGCCCAGTCGCAGAAGGGTCAGTGCCAGGTCAGTCCTTGGGCTCATGGCGGCTGCTTTTCCGATAGTCCCTTGCGCTCGGCTCCATGTGAGAATCTCTCAGTGGATGCTTCGGTCTCAGTGGGACCAGACATCGGACGACCTAGATCAGGAAGTTCTAGTCTCCGATCCCATGGTCAGGGTCTTGCAGTGGTGGATGGTGCAAGAGAACCTTTGCTGGGGAGTTCCTTTCTGTATCGAACCCCCCACCTCAAACATTGACAACAGGTGCCTCAGGAGAGGGCTGGGGAGTCCATCTAGGGTCTCACAGGACTCTGGGCTCCTGGTCCAGACTCGAACGGACTCTTCATATAAATGTGCTCGAGCTCAGAGCTGTCTTGTATGCTTTCCAGGCCCTGAACTCTAGCATTCTTCCCGGTAATCTTACAGTCCAGAAGGACAACATGTGCATAGTATGGTACATCAACAAGCAGGAAGGGACTCACACCTACCCTCTGTGCAGGGAAGCCATGGGAGTATGGAGTTGGGCTGTTCAGCACAACCTCCCTCTGACGGCAGTTCATGTTACGGGAGTAGAAAACATGCTGGCAGACCACCTCAGTCAGTTATCAGCCAAAGCCCACAAATGGGAACTGGATCAAGAGGTAGTAGACAACATCTTCCTGTGCTGGGGAACCCCTGGGGTAGACCTGTTTGCATCTCCTCAAAATGCAAAACTTCCCACCTACTGCTCACTCGCCCCAGGGCGATGCATTTTCTGGCGGGACGCTCCCTCTCTTGACTGGAGGGAAAGATTCGTCTATGCCTTCCCTTAATCCCGAGGGTCTTGCACAAACTCAGTTCAGAAGGAGCCTGGATGATCCTCATTGTGTCATTCTGGCCCAGGCAAGTTTGGTTCTCTCTTCTGCAACAGTGTTCAGAGGAACCTCCGCTTCCTCCTCTTCTGTCACAGCACTTGCTGACCCAGGATTAGGGGATCCTGGTTCATCCAGGTCTCAAATCCCTTCAGTTGCATGCATGGCTCCTGCGGACGTAGCTCAAATCGGGGTTTCTTCACTCATCGCAGACATCTTGGTGGAGGCAAGAAAGCCTTCCACTAGGTTCACCTACACTATGAAGCAGAAACATTTCTTGATTTGGGCCTCTTCTAAGGACTTGGAGCCCTTCTCTTGCCCTGTCGAGAGAGTCCTGGACTACATGTGTCATCCCTTTGACCTGGGTCTGTCATTCCTGTTTGAAGGTTTATCTCGGCCTACCATGTCCCTTTTGGAGACAGGACTTTCACGCAGTTGGAAGTCTGTAAGACTTTCCTTAGAGGGGTTCTCCATTTGAGACCCCCCATCCACGTTCCTGCTCCTCCTTGGGATCTGAACTTTGTTTTTGAGAAGCTTACTCTGCCTCCCTTTGAACCGGCAGCTTCAGCAGACTTGAAGTTCCTCTCTTGGAAGACTCTCTTCCAAGTGGCCATTACTTCAGCTTGATGGATTTCCGAACTTCAGGCCCTGTTGTGCAAAATCCCTTATTTGATTTTTCACAAGGAATGTGTGGCTCTGCGCATTAACCCTAAGTTTCTCCCTAAGGTGGTAGCGGAATCAATGCAGAACCAAACCATTGAGCTACCCGCTTTCTTTATGCAACACTTCAATCGAGGGGAGTACCTCTTGCATACCTCGGATGTTCATAGGATTCTGAGATACTATGGATTTTGGACTAAGGATCTCAGGAAATTGGATCAGCCTTTAGTCTCTCTTGCTCACAAAAGGGAGGGCAATGCAGTTTCCAAGCAATGCCTATCGAAGTGGTTGGCTCATTGTATCACTTTCTGTTATGACAAGTACCACAAGACCCTGCCGGGTCAAGTCAGGGGTCACTCTACCAGAGGAGTAGCTGCCTCTGCTGCTTGTTTCAGAAATGCGTCAGTGGCAGATATCTGCACAGCTGCAACCTGGACTTCAGTCCATACCTTCATAAAACATTACAGTTTGGACATTGCCTCTTGCCGTAGAGCAGTCTTCGGGTTGGCTGTTCTGCAAGGTCTTCTTTCCTAGACCCTTACAGATGGAGGTTCCATTGGTGTTAGTTTTCCTCCTCCAGAGTGCTTTTCCTGGTTCCAGACTGCTTGGGACTGTTCTATATGTAATTACCTACTGCAAGAGCACTCTCAAAGTAAGATAGTACAGTTATGTAAGAATTTACCATAACAGTAGATCTTCGAGAGAGGCTCTTGCAGTAGGTAATGCCTTCCCGCCCTCCGTCCCTCTTAGCTTTTTCAGCTCCTTTTCCAGGAAGGGAATCATCTGCTTCTCTCTCATCTTGCCTTTTTGGCCTTTGACAGGAAAGAACTGGAAGGTGGGCATGGGGGGCCACCTCTTTATACTGACATCGCATGACGTCGGTCACCTGACATGGGGGCGGTCCCCCGCTAGAGACTGCTAGCTAGAAATTTTTCCGTGGGGTCCTGATGCCTGCCGGCTTCAGTCCTGTATGTAATTACCTACTGCAACAGCCTCTCTCGAATATCTACTGTTACGGTAAGTTCTTGCGTAACTGTACTTTATATTTACATTGGAGAAAGTGGTTTGTCAACAACTAACTATTTGGATATGAATAATTTTCTTATTCCAGCATAATCTGGTTTCCACAAGAATCACTTGCCAGACCCTTCTCTTCTTGAGTTCACCAGTTATGTTTGTGGATCCATAGACCAGATTGAACCAATGGGCAGAGTTCACCGACTTGTCTAAAGCTTTCAGTACCATCGGTCATAATTTGCTTGTGAACAAGCTGGTAAATACAGAATGTATTATGACAGTTGTTTCCTGGTTCAGGGACTGCTTAAACAGTAGATCTCAGTGTGTTAGTATTACTGGGGAGTCCTCAGTTTTTAAACTTCTGGAGGAAAGAGTGCCAGAGGGGGTCCACCTTCAGGCTCATATTATTTGGATTTTTTTTTTAAATAACCTTCCTCAGTTTCTGGATTATGTTTTATTGTGTGCGACTTATGATGCGATTCTCTAAACTCACGCCTAAATCTGTTGAAGACCAAACAGCCAAATTTCAGCAACATGTTTCTCAATTACAAGTTTGGTTAAATAAGCATTAGCTAGTAATATTATATGCAGGCTGAATATTAAAGATAGAGTTAGAATCAACATTTCGACCATAGGTCTTCTTAAGGAATTATCTATAAAGAGAAAATAATGTGGAGAGTTTGTGAAGCGGTAAGGAGAAATAAGGGAAACATACGTGAGGGAAAAATGAGGGTGAAAACAGGAGAAAAAGTGACAATAGGCAAAGTAAGAATAGAAACTGAAAAACAAAAAAGTGAAAATGGGGAGGGAGAGGCATAGTAGGAGTGAAAGAGCAGAGGAGTCCTCAAGTAGGGTCTAATTAACTGGGCATTATAAGAAGACTGTCTCCTTTCCCCACCTTTTCCACTTTTCAGTCATCTGGAGAAGATGGTGAGTATTTAACATTACATTTTTTGTTTTCATCCCATGTGCTGATGCAGCACCTTTTTTTTTTTTTTTTTTTTTTTGTTCACGTCCGCTGGCATTAAATCAGAAAAAAAATCTGGCTCGCTGGTGTTCACCACACATACTATAAGAAAATTGCTAATCTAAAAATGTAATAATGTTGAATTTGTTGTTAAAATATTTGAAAGACAGCAACTTTCTGTGTTCAGGCATTTAAAGTACCTAGGATTATGGCTTGACCGACCTCTAATTAAAATTTTCAGCATCTTACCCGGATGGTGCACTAGATGTTGGGAGCTTTACCCACAATGTGAGTTATTGCCACTGGCACTTGTCATGCACTCTTATGCCATCAAAGATGAACTGATAGGGTACTTGAGAGGAGGACTGGCTGTGGTGCGCTTCATGGTCCAGCTTCAGTCTCTTCTCAGAGGTTGTGTGCATCAGGTGGTAGGTGACAGATAGCCCAGTCACTGATTTTCAGGTCAGAGAATTGTATCTTCAGGTCAAACAGCCAAGTCTGCATGAAACCAGTGAATACTACTGCCAGATTATACTGTCACTGCAATCCTAACATTGGGAACCTATCACCATACTGGATTACCCTTGCACAGAGTCAAAATTCAGTATATGGTTTACTACAATGAAAAGTCAACTCCTCACTATTGTAGGCTCTTGATTAAATGAAAGGAATGCTCAAGGAGTCAGAGTAATGCAAGGAGCCATTCTCTGTCTCCTCCTTTGGTGCAGCCTCCATGCTGGTCATCTTCTGTGGAGGGTCGAACTGCTGGATGTCAGTCATGATCTACGAGCAAAATTCTGCTGGGGCAGCAAAACCACTAGACACTGATTGACACGCTAAGGCTAAGATGGGTTGACTCCCCTTTGAGATCTCCCCAATCTTGCTGGTCCCAATTGGGTCCAATATGACCTCTGCAATCCTGGCTGATACCAGGACAAGGGCACCAGGGTCAGTCCAGCTACAGCCAGTAGAGCAGCCACTTACTTGGCAGATGTAACTGGGTTGACTTTCACAAGTCTCCTGGTGCATCAGCCCATGATCCCGACCCTGGTTGGTAAGGTGTCTCTTCTACCATGGTACTGTCTACATAAGCGGCATAGCTGTCGGTCATGACCCCGCTCACAGGATTGACACCAGCCATACAAGAGATCAAGGCATTCTTTGTCCTGTCTTTTTCTTCGGGGTCCTGATATTGGTGCCATAGTCAAAATCTTTGGAAGAGCCAGATTTGGCATTATAGATCAAGGGAGCATTCCTAACCAAGCAAAGCATTCATTTCCTTTGCACGTGAGACACTCTTATTCTATAAAGAATGTCTCACGCACAGCTGCCCTGGAAAGGAGCACATTTGGATGAGTTTTATTTTATTTTTTAATTAATATATTATTGATCCAGCTCGATCAATAATATATTAATACTGCCGCCAAGCCCACTCTTACAATTGTAAGAGTGGTCTCACATTCGTAGGGTATCAGAAAAGTTCACCTTCAGTATGAGATTCTCATACCCTAAGAATGTGCATGAGACCAATCTTACAACTGTAAGAGTGGTCTTGGTATCAGAAATGACAAACAAAACTGGGCACTGAACCTGTCACTGAAACAGTATCTGGGCTTTCCTAGTGCATCAACACACCTCATACCCTAACTGGTCATCCAGCTGACAGTAAGCCAACAGGTACAAGTACCCATACTAACCCAACCCTGTGCCTCCATCTCGGGTTGTCCCCCAAATCCTCTGAAACATGCCTCAGAGGGGGTGCAGCCAAAACTTGTAGCAGATCCAAGGGACTTCCAGGCAGGGTTTTGTCTGTGGTGGCCATTGCCCACCAAACCTGCTGTTCACTACCCCAGGAAGTGCTCAGATTCCCTCTTTTTTGGGCTCTGCTTCTGACCAGTCTTGTGTCCTTGGCCCTGAAAGGGTCCAATGACCAAAATATTGATAGCCATTCATCTGACAATGCAAACTCCTTGGGTGACTTGTCCTTTGCCTCACTCCCAGGGTGTTAGTATTCCTGAATACTCCCTTGTAGGAGGTACAGAAACCCGCTTATTATCCTGTAGTGGACATCCTCAAGAGGGAATCCTCTCCATGGATAGCTTCCCTGTCACCCCAGCAGTGTGTGGTCTGGCGCTTCACATCTGGGAGCATCTATCTCCCCCCGAGGGCAGACTGTAACTACTGTATGTGGTTCCCCAGAGAGGTTTACAGGTTTTCTGTAACACCACTCTCCAGAGGGTCTAGTCACAGTGGCAAACTTGGTTTTCTCCAAGGTCACAATCTCACTTTATTTAAGGTTGACACTTGAGGCTGACCACTCATTTACAACTGTGACCTTTTTTTCCTTTTAGTTAAAAACTAAAAGCAGTAGGCTGAATTCCCTTTCCACCACATGCATCTATCCAGTTGTTTTTTTCTTGAAACTCTGTACATTATCTGCACTCTTCAAAATTCTGGTAATCTGAAGAAAATGTCCTTTTTTTTCCTTTTACTTTGGGACATCTTCCTGCCCCATGTACCCCTTCTGTGCTCCACTCCTTCAGGCATTGCTCAAGTCCCTTCTAGGTCCACTACCACGGTATCTGTCCCTAGAGTGCCCGGTAACTCCTTACCTCCTCCTCCTACTCACGGAGCACCTGCACAGCAGAGATCTGCCCGTGGGTTCTGGACCTGGATGGCTGTTGGGAGCGGCCGTCATCTAGGCTCACTGAGGCATTTTCCGTTTTCTGTGGTCCCCCCAGCCCTCCCCTGGGATGCCGGTGCGGGACATACATCCAGAGAAGCGGCGTGCTGGCCTGCGCCTTCTCCCAAGCACCTGACAGCGTCCCCCTCCCGACTCAAGTGAGGCAGACAGTCAGAGCCCAGGAGAGCCCGTAGCTTCCACCCTCTGCTCTCGGGAAGCGGTGCGCAAGGCACCCCCGCGGTAACCCTCCCAAAAGGAGGAGAGCATCCATTGGGGCACTCTATCCTCCCTTCCCCCCGCCGACACGAGTCTGTTCCCGAACCTGGATCGTCGGTGCAGCGCGAGGTGGGGCGTCTAGCGCCTCAACCCTCAGCGCCACTGGGCCGGCTGAAAATGTCCTCCTTGACAGTTTCTCCCCTGTACCTTTACTTGTGCCCCTGGTTCTGCCATCCTGAAGCCTACTTACCAGGTTGCTTGGGTTTATTTTTGTATACCATTTCATGATTTTAAATACCCTTGACCTTTTGGATGCAGGTCGAAGGTTTACTGTTCTCCTCCATATTTTTAATTTTCATTCAGTTTATTTGAAATTTGGTAGATACATAGTTTAGGTGATTTCAGATGCAAGAGTAAGAACTTGAAAGTCTATCTTTCAAGGACAACTGTTATAGTTGGTTTTCCATTTTTTTTTTTTTTTTTTATCTGTTTTTAACTGATTCTTTTTGAAACTCGGGGAAACTTGTAGTTTTACTTCTGCACAACAGATTTATTTTTTTTTTAAGTAACTGACAGTCGAGATTAGTGGTTACTTACTTTCCTTTAAATTTCTGTTTATACACCCCTTTCAAACTTGGCTCGCATCCCCCTCAGGCAATTCAGATCAAACCTGGCAAGCAAATGAATGTAACCAAGGCTGAAATTTGCATGTCATTCATTTTCATGAACCTTGCACACTCTGTCCCTTTCAAACTTCATGTCAGTACTGTGAAACCAAGTGATTGTGACTAAAGGTTAAATTTGCATTCTCTTCATCGTTGTGAACACTACATTCAGTGCTAGCTTTGACCTGAGGTACTGTATGCTGCTTTGTAGTCATTCCATGTAAATATGGTGACCTCACTTCAAACGTCACATTTACATTCCATTAATTTTTCTTTAACATTGTGCTCCCCCTCCCCACTCATTACAGAAGATATACTTCTCTAGTACTTCTAGATAACACATGGTAACTAGTGCTGAGTGGCTGGGGGGAGGGTAACTTGTACTGTTAAGGTTCGATGATGGCTAAAGGCAGCATCCTTGTTGGCAGGGGCTGGAACTAGTTGACCAATTGGGGGTGCAAAAAGAGTTGTTTTTTTTTTTTTAAACTTAGTTTATTTGGTTTTATAAGATCTTATAGTTTGATCCACAACATAGATGCACTCAAATATGCAACAAAAATGCATTACAGTAGGAAATGCATGCGCACATGTCCACATTGTTATATCATAGGGGTGCTCTTATCAAAATAAAAAAAGTATGCAAAATGAAGATATATTAGTAAGCCTGTTACACCCACAGCACTGCAGACAAGGTTAGGAAATGCAAACCAAAACGAAACGAAAAAGCACAAATGTCCCCGAGCTGCTTCAACAGCAGATAAGGTCAGAAAATTCCAATATTATTAAAAATAAACTAATTATTTAGTACCTTACCATGAACAATCATACTTCAGCTAGTTATACACTTAACTCCAGTATTATTTATATATATAAAAAAAATGACAATTTGTGCATTGTAGTTTTTTTTATAAACTCTGGGGCCCAATATTAAAAAGTTTGCGAGGGCGCAAATGGATGTTTGCATGTGCAGACTATGTTTTGCGCCCAATGTGTGGGTGTGGTCTATTTTCAGACACCACCATAGCACCAGCAAACCCCATTATTGCCCAAGCGCTAAGGTACTATACTGCCTATGCAAAGGAGGGGGGGCTCTACCAATATACAGGTACAGCGGTATATTCAGAGGTTTGCACCATCAGTAATTTCCACCCAAAGGGGCACAAAATTACTGCCATTGCAAGCCTCCTCTTACTGGGTGCATAATATAATTCTTGGAGATGCCCCCAGACAACCCTCCCTTGTCCTCCCTTTACCCTAAATCCCACATTGCCATCATCCAAGAAGAGATTCAAGGGCTATTGTGAAAACAGGCCAGATAGTCTGCCTCTTCGGCACAGAGGGGAAAGGGATTCTATCATTCTACTCCCATTTTTTCCTGGATCCAAAGAAAACCGGAGACCTGCGTCCCATCCTAGACCTCTGCCACCTGAAAAAGTACATGGAGTACAAGTGCTTCAGGATGGTCACCTTGCCCAGCTTTCTCCCTCTCCTTCATCAGGGAAGACTGGCTTTGCTCACTAGATATGCAGGATGCCTATCTGTACATTATGGTCCACAGGAGGTTACCACGCTTCTGCTTCCAAGGCAACCATTACCAGTTTTGGGCTCTGCCGTTCGGCCTGTCCTCAGCTCCCCGAGTCTTTACGAAATGCCTTGCAGTAGTGGCTGCAGCCTTAAGGAGAATTGGCCATTATGTCTTCCCTTACCTAGACGACTGGCTTCTGATGACTTCCACCAAGAATCGCGTCATCAGCACCATGGAGGCCACTTCCATTCTGTTTTGGGGCCTGGGATCACTCTTATTTTCCCCATATCTTCCCCTTGGCAGAGTCAAAGGCTTCAATTCATAAGGGCTATCTTGGACATGACACAAGGCCAGGCTTTCCTGCCCCAGACAGGGCAGACCGCCTGCAGGCATAGGCTCAACTGGTGTCTTCATCTCGCCAAATCCCAGCCAGGTCCTTCCTAAGGCTGTTGGGACACATGGTGGCGGCCATTGTGATAGTCCCCCTGGCACGCCATCCCATAAGGGTACTGCAATGGGATCAACACACAGACAATTTGGAGCAGATGGTCTTAGCCTCCAATGCTGTGCGACAGACTTTGGCATGGTTGCAGGATCCCACCAACCTTTTCAGAGGGTCTCCTTCCGGACAGAGTCGCCTTGCCAGATCCTGACTACAGATGTGTCGGGCCAGGGCTGGGGAGCCCACCTGATGGACCTTCAGACCCAAGGGACTTGGTCCCTGCAGGAACAGCATCTCCACATCAGTGTTTTGGAGATGCAGGCAATTCTTTATGCCTTGCAGGCCTTTCACACGAACCTGCTCCTGGGCCCTCTGTTGATCCAGATGGACAACATGTCCATGGTTTTCTACATAAACAAGTAGGTGGTAACACATTCTTACCCCTCTGTAGAGAAGCCATGAGAGTCTGGTATTGTGCCATAGAGCATCACCTAGTACTGACTGCTGTACGTGTTCCAGGCATTCACATCACCTTGGCCGACAGCCTAAGCAGGTCTCGGTCCAAGGCACACGAATGGGAACTTTTTCCCTCTGTAGTCAAAGATCTCTTCTACAGGTGAGGCTGTCCAGAATTGGCTCGGTTCACGTCCTCATTCAATGCAAAACTACCCAGTTTTTGCTCGCTCGATCCAGGGCCTGGAATTTTTTGGTGAGACGCATTGTCCCTCTCCTGGACAGGGAGGTTTCTGTATGCCTTCCCTCCCTTTCCATTACTGCAGAGAAGTCTTCTCAAACTGCAGTCCAAAGGAGCAGACGTGATCCTGCTAGCTTCCTTCTGGCCATGCCAGATATGGTTTCCACTGCTCCAGCAATTAGCAGTGGAGCCCCTGATTCCTCTGCCCCTGTGCACAGACTTGCTCTCCCAGGAACATGGCACATTGGTCCACCCCAACTTCAGGTCACTGCATCTTTATGCGTGGCTCCTGCAGACTTGGCAGTTGCCTGTTTTGGGGTTTCCTCCAGCATGGCTGACATCCTAGTGGCTGCTCGGAAGTCTTCTTCCAGGGCCACCTACGCTATGAAATGGAAGTGGTTCTGCCTCTGGGCCACCGCTTGACATCTGGATCCTTTCTCCTGTCCGGAGCATCTGATTCTAGAGTACCTACTTTCCCTTATGGAGAAAAGGCAGAGTAACTTCTCATGGCAGTTGGGGCTACTTAAATGAAAAGTATAACAGTGGAGTGTGCACTTACCTCAAGCTGTAATAAGCACAAGAACGGGTAGAATAGCAAAACTGTTTCTGCGAGGTCAGCACTATATAAGTAGTGTATAAAACTGGGATCTTTGAAACTCATTCAAATATAAATCACCTGTATTTAATACACAACATACAACAAGCTGCGACTAATAAAAATGTGTTCTGGCCTAGAGCCAGTAACAATCTCACCCACACATGAAGTCAGTCCTGTTGGAAGTCCCATTTGTACAACCTCACTGCTTGAAAAATCCAAAGTTTTCTCCTGTGGTGCTCCGACTTAAGAAGCACAACAAACACTATAATTTAAAGCACTCACTTTGTCACAGCTTGCAAACGAGCAGACCTGCTTCCAGGTAGAGTGCTTGCATATCTGTCTCCCTTAGAAAGCTAAGCAGCTCGCTCTGACGATGCGACACATAAGGAATAAAATATGGGGGGCCGTACACAACAAGCCTGTTTCCATCGAGGGATTGAGATGCCAGCGTATGGACCTCGAGAGCGAAGCTCGAGAGAGTCATGGTGGCATCTCAACCCTGAGATGGAAACGTAAGGCGAGTAGAGTATGGTCCCCATAGAATTTAAAAAAAAAAAAAATTACATTAGTGCAAGTTTTACAGTTGTATCATGCCTCATTTCCCCGGCTTGCTTCACACTCACGCTTGATGTCTGCAGCTCCATCTGTCGTGAAGTCAGCTAGTGCCGTTTCTGTGTGCCTCGCCAAGGAATCGCAGTCAGAGTTTATTTAAAAAAAAAAAAAAAAAAAAAAGGGGGGTTAAAAAATGGTATGGTTTGTAAACACAGAGCTAAATGTGGCGGACCGTGTCCTAACCATTTCAGTGAAGCATTCGCTAAGCTGCCTGCCATGTTTAAAATGTTTCTGTGAAGAGGTTTTTCCAGTCAGGTGGCACACAGTGGAGCGATCATGAATATTAATGAAGGAATTTGCACAATAACCCTTAGAACGTGTACAACATTATCTGAGTAACAACCAATTTCTATACACAATAGGGTCTTACCATATACTATAAAGTGTTTTTTATATCCCCAATGTGAGTGCTGTAAATGCTAGTGTTTGTTGTGCTTCTTAAGTTGGAGTATCAGCTTGCCACTGTTTTTGCGAGCAGCTGCACCACAGGATAAAACTTTGGATTTTTCAAGCAGCGAAGTTGTACAAACGGGACTTCCAACAGGACCAACTCCATGCGTGGGTGAGATTGTTACTGGCTCTAGACCAGAAGACATTTTTATTAGTTGCATCTTGTATGTTGTGTATTAAATAAAGGAGGTTTATATTTGTGAGTTTCTAAAATCCCTGTTTTATACACTACTTATATAGTGCTGACCTCACAGATACAGTTTTGCTGTTCTACCCGTTCTTGTACCTCCTTTTCCTTTTGGGATCTGTTATGTTATTCTTCACTTGAGTTGCACCTTTCTGCCATCTCTGCATACCATGCACCTACTGGGGGCAAAACTCTTGCCCAGCTGGATCTTTCCCACACCTTTTTCCAGGGCATTCTGCGTCTACAGCCTCCCATTAAGGACCCGATCTCTCTCTCTCTCTCTCTCTCTCTCTCTCTCTCTCTCTGGGATCTTCTGTTTGTGTTAGAAAAGCTTACTTTGCCTCCCTTTGAGTGAGCTGCAAGTTGAGAGCTATGCTTTCTGTCATGGAAAGCGTTGTTTCTGGTTGCTATAGCTTCTGCTCGGAGGATTTCTGAGCTTCAGGCTCTGATGTGTAAAGAGCCTTATTTGGTTTTCCACAAGGACAGGTTGTCCTTGCAGACAAATCGTAAGTTTCTGCCTAAGGTAGTGTCTGAGTTTACTCCGAATCGAGACATCTGCTGTTCCTGCCTGTCTATTCCCCAGAGTATTCCAGTCGAGGGGAGGCCTTACTTCATACTCTGGATGTTCACAGGGTGCTTCGTTACTATGTAGATGGCACCTGAGCCATCAGAAAGTCTAATCAGTTTGTTGCACCCACCCCTCCGTAGGGAAGGGGTTTCTAGTTCCAAGCAGTGCTTGTCCAGATGGTTGGTTAACTGTGTTGTTTAATGTTATAGCAAGTATAACAAGCCTTTACCGGGCCCAGTTAAAGGCCATTCTACCAGGGGCATGGCTGCCTCCTTCGCTTCTCTGAGGAATGTGTCAGCTGCTATTTGTTCATCTGCCACGTGGAGTTCTGTCCACACTTTCTTACTATTCTAAGACCATGCTGCCATAGATCACCACTCAAGTGAAACTCTAACAAAACAGAACTGACAACAATATCCCCAACACCCCCCGTAAAACAAGAAAGTTTGCAGAGTTAGTACCTATTGTTTGCTTTTCTTCGCTGCCTTTCTGCCCCTGGCCAGTGTACGGCCCACACTCCCAAGTATTTCAAACCACGCCAATGAACCAGTGACCGTTCCCACAATCTTGAGTCTCCAGTCCATTTCCAGCAACTGCAGCCTCCGTCCTCCAACTCTCCCCGCCACCCCTCCCCATCTGAGAGGACAGAAGTCAAAATCCCCTAGCTGTAATAGCACAGAGGACAAATTAGTGTTTGAAAACCACAAAGTGGAAACTGCTCAGTACGGCGGTCGCTACGGTGCACGCTCACTCCCAGTCAAGCAGGCCGGTGGCTGCAAGTGAAAAACAAAGTGTAAAGAAAAATAAAAAAAAAAAAAAATGCTGGGGGAGAGAGACTGACAACTCAGCGGAAACTACACTATAGGATGTCTGCAAAGGGACACAGTGGCTCACGGTTAAGCTGACCAGTGGCTACAAATAAACAGTCAAAACAAAAATAAAATAAACACTTTTTTTTTTTTTTTTAAATCAGTTGGGAGAGAGAGTTGGGAGGAGAGAAAAAGACATCAATGTCCTGTAGTGCCTGGATGGTATATATGGTCTGCAAGTCTGCAGTACAGATGGGCTATTTTTCTTGCATATTTAACAGTTTTTAGGATTTTTTTTTACTGGGGGCATTTTATAAATGCAATAAGACACTCCGAGGTGTGGGTTATGGCCTGATAAGAGCACTTCCCAGGTGCTAAAGGCACTCTGTGCAAGCACCTTGTGCCTCATAACACACTAGGGGTGTGTTCTTTTCAGACCATAACCCACACCTCATTGTGTCTTATCGCTTGCTTATGAAACCAAGTGACTGACTTTTGACCTTCATGGTATAGGTCAGAGGTTATATTTGTCTTCCCTGTTGTCTTTTACACTCTTAACCAATTCTTCTCTTAACTATTATTGTTAGGGATGTTCAGAATTGGCCGATCTGATTATAATATTTAGGAATTTCTGATTCTGAATCCAATTTTTTTTCACAATTCAAAAAGATCTCAAAATTGGATTCAGAATCTTAAATCCTAAATTTCTATGTAAAACACATTTTAGTCTTAAATTTTGGAATTATGGTTTTCAGACTGCAATTCAGAATATCTCCGTTTCCAAAGACGCAAACCTGATTCTGTGACACAGAATCTGTGCAACCTTAATATTATTACAATTCTGTCTGTTTTCCAATTATTTCTCTCTTGTTTCCATGATGATCAGGGTTATCACAGCTGCACCCTTCATTCAGTCAGGTGGGGGGGATGACTTTTTGTTTAGCCGCCTCTGGGTCTGCTGCTGGTAAGCTTTATTTATTTATTTCATTTAACTTCTGGTGACCAGGTAGGCCCACTGAGACCGAAACAGTTCCTTTTTCAGGGGTGACCCAGAATTAATTACATACATCTATAAACATAACAAAATACATACATGTCATTTCACAATTAACAGTTACTATAGACATACTGACCCAGCCAGGGATACAGTGACAGGTTAATTACAATCAATATCAGCAGGAGTAGAAGTACTATTATACACAAGACAGTCACAATCAGATTGATGTCCCAATAAGGTTAGATCGGCAGCGGGGAGTCTGGTAGGCTCAGCGGTAACAGTTGCAGAGGCTCAGGGTATAAATGCTGGTCGGTAGCGATATGTAGTGCATTCAGCATAGGAACAGCTCTTTAAGTGAAGCCCCCCTCAGTTAATAGCCGTGGCTGAAAATGAAATGGCTGAATAGAAGCTGCAGCTAGTAATCACTGAAATATGGTATTTTATATTACATTATTGGCAGGAGTGAATAATGCACTCTAATAAAGAAACAGCTCTCTGACCTGCTTACTGTAGCAGTGCCATGTTGTTGCCAGACAGGAGGTGGGTGTGTGCTTTACTCTGTTTATTGGTGACTGCTGTTATTGAGTCACACACCGCCCGGGACTAGTGCTACTTGATTTGGATCAGAATTGCCTCACCACTGACTTTAGAATGCAGGTTGAAAGTGACATTTTATATTCTACAGTTCACAGTTTGCTTGTTGTAAAGTAACAATACGTTATAAAATGGGCAGAAAATGTCCTCCATTCTGATTGGCTGATGGCATGTTTGAGTTGTGTCCTTATCAGGACATAACTGTACAACCGGCACTGCTTGTGACAACCAAAACGTAGCGCACAGAAAAATCAATCTGTGCCACCGCTCTCCCGATGCAGCTCATCATCTAGTGTGCGATGGAACCACAACCGCTGCACCCTTCATTCAGTCAGGTGGCGGGGGGGGTGACTTATCTTGTTTAGCCAGCAGGGTAGGTGTGATTGCTGAACAGCTGCAGCACCCGGCACTAGCCCACTTTAATCCAGTTGTTATGAATCATGGTAGATTCAGATGGATTTAGTTATTCATTTGAAACCAAATGCTATGCTTTCAATCTGTTCTCCCAAATTTCTTTTTTTATTGGTTACATGTATGTTGCACTTTCCCCATGACTCTGAAGCATTAACAGAGCAAATATATAAGCTTTAAAAACTTTATATGCTTTAGGAAATGTACAGTATACTTTTTTTTTTTTTTTAACATAAAGGGACACTGTCCACCTCTTTCAGCCTCACTCAGCATTTGTCTAGCTAAAAAGCACATTATGATTTGCTTACATTCTGTAGAAGGTTGCTGATGTATCTGATAGTTTAATTCCGATGCCTTTTCCTTTTTAAAAGTAAAAAAAAAAAAAGACTGCCCACCATATCTGTCGCACAAAAACGTGTTTACATGCATGTTTCCTGGACTAGGGAAGCCCCTAACATAATCTAGAGCTACTGAGTGCTGTGGGAGGAGAGGAGGCTATTGCATCATGAGTGGCTGCACTGTTTAGTGGTGGTGTTCCTGAGATCTTCCCTTGTCAGTCTTCACCATTCATTACTGCTGGGTGTAAGTCGGAGGCGTTCACCTGCATGGTAGCTTTCTTTTTTTTGGGGGGGGGAGCAGTAATTGCCGACAGTGCCGCCCACGAGGCCGCCGCACTGCATGGCGCATGAGTTGGCCGTTAGGTACCGCAGACTCCTCTTCCACCCCAGTTCTGTTTTCTCCTGCCATTGAGGTGCACCTGTTGCACGAGTCTCCAGAATAATAACTCCTGCGTCACTAGGCTTTGCCTGTTTAGACGCCGTGTTCCTGCCACAAGTTTGTTTCCTCCATCCCAGTTCTGAGTCCACCTGGTGCCGTTGATCCCAGTAAGCTTGTTCTTTTTATTTTCTTACCAATGGCGCTGGGTCTATTTTCTGTAGTTTTGGTCAATTGTTTTCAGCATCATGTCTGGTTCAGGGGCTAGGAAGAAATCCAAAGTGGGTCGTGCCCCCTTGCGTCGGTGCCCCTGTGGCCGGCATTATTCTGTAGTGGACCAGCATGACGTCTGCCTTCATTGTCTGGGTCCCAACCACAATATGGATAACTGCGACACCTGTTTCTTCATGGACTGCTGCATTCTTGAAATCTGCATGTTTAAAGTCAGCAGGGCACCACTGACTTTCAGAGGACAGCATCGTTCTAGGGATGCCATGGCAAGAACTCTTAACCCTGCCTCCGGGTTCCCTCCTGGGTCTATACAGCTCGGTGAGGAGGAAACCTCCTATTCTGATTCTAGCCTTGTAGTAGAGGGTTCTTTCACGGTGCCGGAGGAACAGCTCTGTTCCCTGCGGAGCCGGGTCGGGAGCACCGCCACAGCAGTTGCCTCCTCAGAGGGCTGAGCTGCCCGGTGTTCTGCGGCCCATGGGTGCTGGGCTGGCGCAGTGGACCCTCTGTATGCCTGCCAGCACTGTTTTGGATCCCAGCGCCATTCGCAGTGCCGGTGATCAAGCCGGCAGTGCTGGCAGTGTCATGTCCCACGGTGGCGCCGTTCGCGGTGCCATTGGTAGGGGAGCTCCTGGGTTCGCTAGTCTGGTGTGTGTGTGTGTGTGTGTGTGTGTGTGTGTGTGTGTGGTCTTCTCCTCTTTAGAGGGGGATGATTCACTGGCCAACCTGGACTGGCATCCTGACTCCTCAGAATCAGGTAGCCCTCTTGGACGTGACACCAGGTGCCCTCAGTGCTCGTCTCCCAGGCACTTTGATTCCATGGTTTCTGTGGGCCTCCGCGGTGGGTCCAAGGTGCCTGGGGTGATGGTCTTGACCTTGAGGGCCAGGACAGGTGCCATATCTGGTGCTGCCCTGGCTACTACAGTTGGGACGGGGACTCCCTCATCTGTGGCCTCCCTTGGGGGGCCTGCAGGATCGGAGGGGAATCCCTTGACACTGGGTTTGAGAAAGAGGGTGGCCTCAAAGTCTGAGGGGTTGAGGCCAAGGTGAAGCACGGGGGCCCTCTTCCACCAACCTGTGGGGGGGTGGGGAGGAGTCACAGTGCCACGCCCCACTTCTCCTCCTCTGAGACTTCAGAGGTGCCCTTAGTGGGCGGAGCTGGGGATTGCCCTTCTGGATCCATGCAGCCTCAGTCACACCATAGGGGGAGATTCCCCCTCAGGGCTCAGCCAGGATTTGTTTTCACATTTGTGTGTATGATGACTGGGTAGACCCCTGGATCCCCCCATGTGGGAGGCTCTTCTGCGAGGTCTCAGAGCCCTGGCAGAGGTTGGGCACTTTCGGTTAGGTGCCCTTCCCCAGTCCCTCTGCAGACACCTCCCCCTCTCCCAGGCTATTTGGGCCCTATGGGACCTTTAACCTGGGAGACATTCAGAGCCACTGCGGCGGCCTTCGCTAGGTATGTTAGAGCCATGGACAAACAGGTCTTTTGCCTGTCTCTACAGCCGCAGAAGGACTCCGAGCATCCAAGCTCCTCTACCTCCTCGGCTTCCTCATCTGAGGAAGAGAAATGTTCTGTCCACCTTTCCTCTGACACTGATTTCACTGAATACCAGCGGTTCCTTTTGAGGTTGGTTCAGGAGCTCCATATTTCTCATGTGGTAAGATGCAATACCGAGCGGGAGACACACTCCTTTTTGAGCGAGTTCGGTGCGAACCACCTGGTGGTGTCTTCCTGGCCTAGTCCCTTCCTGAAAAGACTCTATCCGCACCTGGCAGTCACCAACCACCTTGTCTCTAGCCCCAGCAGACTGCAGGAGGAGGTATTGCACAACCCAGGAGTCTCCTGGTTCTCTGCCTCACACACACTCTGGGCTGATGGCTTTAGATACCCGTTCCGGGCTTCAACACCTGGCGCATGACTGACCACCGAATCCGGATTCTGCTGAGTTCGATCGGTGGGGAAGAAGGGTTTTCTCTTCGGCTCATGTGCTGCTCTGCATCGGCTCACATCAGGCTCACCATGCTGCCTACAGCTGGCACCTGTGGTCGATGCTGGCACAGGTGTTTGCATCATTGCCTGATTCGGGGGAATCTAGGCAAGCCATTTCCCTCTCTGCACAGGGTCTGGAGCTTGCAAGGCACCAAGCAAGAGCATCATATTGTGCCAGTGAGGTGGCTTCCAGACTGGCAGGGACAGTGATCTGCATCAGGCGGACAGCATGGCTTCGCCTGTCTAGATTGTTACCCATTGCCCAGTGTAGGGTGATTTCCTCCACCTTCTGGGGGACCCACCTTTTGTCCCACAGGGTGAGGAGGAATTTACAGGGTGTCTTACATTCTCTTCCCCAGTTGGAGAGTTCCCTCATCCTGACCAGTCTTAGGACGTGTTGGTCTAATATGGTATAGGGTCTTCCCCCTCCTGCATCTCTGTGCAGGAGGCTGAGGGGATTCTGTTCCCTCATGGCAGTGCCAGGTCCCCTCCGGGGGGCTTGGTACTCACCCAGCAATAATGAATGGTGAAGATTGACAAGGGAAGATATGAAAATTACGTACCTACCATAATTCTTGATCTTCTCTTGTATCTTCACCATTCATTACTGATTCCCGCTCACCTTCCCCCGTTGGGCCTCAGCTCCTGGGCGCCACCTCCACCCTGCTCGCCCTCCCCCTCTTTGAGGCCAGTTTGGTGGCAGAGTCCTCCTGATACCTCAGAGCCCTCTGTTTCATTCTCTAAAGTCACAGAGCACCCAACCTAGGAGGGCTGCGAGTAGGGTCTTTGCCCTGGCCTTGGAGGGAACTCCCTGGGATTCTCAGTGAGGTACACTGTGGGGTCCATTCCATATCTTGGCATGGATCTGTTGATCCATTATGAACTTGTTTAAGGGTAGGGACTTTGTCAGTGCATCCCATGGGAGGACCCTTGGGGACCTCCCCCCCACCCCTTTTTTCTTCTTTCTCGCTGTCCCTTTACTTAAAGGGATCATTCTGGACAGAGTCCTTTCCTGTTTAAGGGTTTATTTTCCCCCTCCTTGGCTAAGCCCTCAGGTGGTAAGCTAGAGAGGGCCATGCTCCAGGACTTTCATCCCGAATGTGGGTTTAGGGGTGATGGGGGGATCAGACTTCATCATGCTTTATATTCAAGATCATCTCAAATTCTTGTTCTGGATCTAGGTTCAGTGGTCCCTGAAGTTGACTGGATTCTTGCATCTGTCTCTTCATACCTGTCAGTTTTTTGGTTTTTTTAAACTTTATTTTATTATAGTATCAGGCCAAGAACATTACATTATACATCAATCTTACAGTGATTTTAAATTCAGTGCACAGCTTTGTCCATAATACTGTAGTTTTACTAGTAAAACATTTATAATCTGTAAATGTTCCACCTATAACAGGTGCAATTTCTTTAAAAAAATTAAGTATTACATTAAACAAGACTAAATTCTTAACATTAAAAAACAAACAATTTAATGCTGAGGTCCCCCATACCCAACCTCCATACACCAAAAAAAAAAAGAGGAACACTCCATCTAGCATTATTTAAACTATGATTCTTCCACTTTCCTTATTACTGCCCTCTCACATACTCCGTTAATTAATATAACAGAATTTTATTCAGTATAGGCTCCCCCCTTTTTAAGATGGTCAGTTTTGTTGACTAACCTCTCAGGTTTTGAGGCTAAAAATAAGCTAATGATCTTCCGGCTTAGCATGGCAGAGTCCCCTTCTTCCCTACATATATTATATCATTCTCCTTCTTTTGCTCTCTTTCCTGGCTGCCACCCAGGGGCTGGGGCCCTAAGGCCAGTTAGAGAAGTTCTGTTCCCTCTGTCCTCTGGTCGTCTTATTCCTATTTCAGTTTGTATCCTTTCCCTTTCCTTTTCGTATCCCTATCCTTCTGCCCTCTTACCTCTTCTTTGGATTTCTCTATTCCCCTTTGCTTCATCCTCTCCGGCAGAACAGAACTAGGGTGGAGGAGGAGTCTGCGGCGCCTGACGGCCAACCCTCATGTGATACGCAGTGCGTCGGCCTCGTGGGTGGTGCCATCAGTGCTGACTCCTCCCCCCAAAAAAAGGCTGCCATGCAGGTGCATGCCTCCGGCTTCCGCCCAGCAGTAATGAATGGTGAAGATGCAAGAGAAGATCAAGAATTATGGTAGGTACATAATTTTCATTTCTAGGCTGCATGCAGTTAGAGTAGATCAAGGATCTGAAGCAAAACCAAGTTAGATATAATTGCACCATTCCCATGCATTTCAGTTTTCCTAAGAAAGGAAGCAGATGAAACATCCCCTAACTTGCTTGAGTTTAAAAGAATGTCAGCAGGCCGACCCAGTGGCATTGATGGTTGAGGTGCTGAACACCACACCTCGTGCCATGCCAGCAACCCAGGTTCGGGAATGAGCCTGGGCCACTGGGGGTCGGCAGGGGGGGAGACAGGATTGAGCATCCAGAGGACTGCTCTCCGGGAAAGGGGAGTAGCCGTCCTGCCCGCTGACTGCGGTCTAGTGGTGGCTGGAGGGCAGTACAGTTTGGGAGGCTCAGAAGCCAATGTGCTTATGTCGGAGGGGAGGGACGGAGGGAGAAAAACTGAAAAAGGCTGGAGCTCCACAGAGCTGTGATGGCCC
This sequence comes from Neoceratodus forsteri, assembly GCA_016271365.2. Classification (NCBI taxonomy): domain Eukaryota; kingdom Metazoa; phylum Chordata; order Ceratodontiformes; family Ceratodontidae; genus Neoceratodus; species Neoceratodus forsteri. The sequence continues at coordinate 118,108,578 of CM057454.1, read as the reverse complement.
GACTGCTCCAGCGAAGTCTGCCCCCAACCACCAGATTTGCCATACCAGATAGCTGGGAACTGGCAGCGCCCCTCCACCTGGCCCTGCTGCCAAGGGAGAATCCAGGGGAATCTCGGGGAGACTAGCTGGGGTTGGGCTGGAGGATGTACCTTCTCCGAGGGAGGGGGTCATAACCCCGTGGAGCCCACAGAAGGTGCTAAAGATTAAAATAAATAAAAGAAGGTAAGCAATTATAAAATGGGGGGTTTTGACTAAAACTAACGTGATGCAAAAAGGGTTGACGGTATCCACCTTGAGGACCATAGGAACAGAGAAATTTTGCCAGCAGAAGAAGGTCTTGTAGTCTTATCAGGTTTGCCTGATGCAGAGCGCATGTATCCCAAATTAAATGGTGCTTTACCCCACCCTTAGACACTCTTACTCTCCCATTAACTTTGTCCCACTCCCTTTTGAAGCCATCCACAGTTTTCTAGCTCATCACCTCTTCATGCAGCTTGTTCCATCCCTCCACCGGTTTCATGCCAAAACCGCAAAAGGAAAAACATTGTGGTCATATGAGTACCAGAAAATAAATTAATAAAATTCACAAGGAAGAATTTGTAAAGGGTTTTAGCACAGTTTGTTAGATAAAATCCTCCTGAAACAAATTCTGCATTGAAAAGTGGAAGTTTTTAGAACAATCCTGTGAAAATAGTCGCCCAAAATGTGTTTATTTGCCCACATGCTTTTTCGGATGCGCGGACTTAATGGAATACACCCTCTACCCTTTTCTGTAAAGAAGTGCCTCATGGCTTCCTTCCTGAACCTGCCCCCAGCCATTTTCTAACTGTTGACCCATCTGTTTTTGTTTTCACTGGTTCTGAAATATTTACTGGTCTGAGGTCCACCTTGTTAATGCCCTTGTTATGATCAAAGGTCTCTATCATGTCCCCGTGTTCCCTCTTGTCTTCTAGTGAGTACATACTCAAGTGGTTCTCCAGCCTCTATTCGTACGAATGCCCCTGAATCTTCTTTGTCACCCTTCTTTGTACCACCTCCATCTGCTTTGTTATTTTTGTGGTACGGGTACAGAACTATGCGCACTACTCCAGGTGTGGTCGCCCCATAGGGCTGTACAAAGTGTAACCTCTTTTCTTCTGCTCGTGAACCCTCTACTTAGTAATTACAAACCTCCTGGCATTATCCTCTAAGGACATTGTGACCTTCACCCTCCCTTCCCCTGCAGCTGGTACTCCACCCCTAGGTTCTTCCCCATGTGCACGACCTTCCACTTTTTTGTATTGATCCCCAGTTATTCAGATTCCAGATCATCTCTCCAATCTTTTGATGAGAACTGGCTTCTCAAAAGGAAATGCTGTCACATATAAACTTCTTGCAATCCATATTTTTGGAGACTGACTCTAATTGGTGTTTAAGTATGAAAACATAGCACTGTCTCTTTAAGAGCATGAGCTCTATAGCGGCATCTTGGATATACATGTTGGGAGATGCACGTGAATTACCTCACTGAGCTTGCATTATTGGCACTTTTGGCACATCTAGCACTTTTTTAAAGTATATGGATTGCACCACATATGGACATGATGGTATTTCTTTTTAAGAAGCCACATCTCCTTGAGGTGGTGAGTGCTTGTTTTTTCTGTTTAATTGAAACTGTGACTAACGGATAGTACCACTGACCATGGATGTAGCCTGTCTGTCTCTCATTAACCTTTCTATAAAAATGTTTTTAATAGTGTAGCCATAAAGTACATGGCTCCATCAACAATATCATATTAATTACTGTGGCTATGATCTTTTACTTTTGCAGTACATGGCATATTTTACATTGGGATTGTCTCAATTTTCTTCATTCTCAACCATTCTCAACCATTTCCTGTGGCACAATTAAGATTGGGTATAAGGTGGTTTACACCTTTAACACCACCCTTCTGCCATGAGGGGTCTCTGGGTTGGTTACCAGACTGCTAGACCCAGAACTTACTCTATAGTAGTTACTCTGACTTGGCTAATCCAGTGGGCGGATCTTATTGACAGAGAAGACAGTGAGCTCAAGGCTGTAGTTGTCAGACTGCTGCAAGGCAGAAAGAACTTCACAGCTGTAAACCGATCCAGATTTTGAGTCCAAAGCAACTCGATGCCCAGTCTCCTGGTAGACTCTAGAGACGGGCCCAAGACAGCAGCGGAGAACCTAGGGAAGGTGCTGTGGACATATAGTGTAGGTTGCTGATAATTCTGGGAGGTATGTAGAGAACACACTGGGAGAATAGTAGCCTTGTGATACTGAGGGGGCTTCCCAGAAGAGAAAGTGTCACCTGTGGGGAGCATCTGTGGTCATGTGCCTGAGTGATGCTGCCAGCTGAACCACTGACAATGGGAAACCTATTGAGAGAGACACAACTGCTGGCTAAGGTAGATTTGTCTACATTGTTTGATAGGAGATCCCAGGCTGGGATAGGTGCTGGAGTAACTACCTCTGACAGAGGGGCTGAGGCGACTGCCAGCCACTGGCAGTGGGCAGGCTGATATATGCACTGATGTGCCGAGCTCAGCATACCTTTCAGTAAGTAATGAAAATCTATGATGTGTGACATCCTAGCAGCAAGTGGGTGACCTTTGGGCTCCAGTGGGGAGAATGCCCTGGTATGGAGCAGCTGCCGTCAGGACCAGGGGACCCATGGAGGCCTACGGGCGAACCAAGTCAGCAGCGTGATGTCCCTACAACAGTTGGATGCCTCTGCATCACTAGCTGATTGGCACCTTGGTGTCATAGATGTGTAAAACATATAGGAACCCAAAGCTAATAGTATAGTGGGAAAGCTTATGAAGTTGTTCAGTGCAGAACAGGCTCTGACCTGAGGTATAACCTGTGTGTGTGTGTGTGTGTGTGTGTGTGTGTGTGTGTGTGTGTAAAAGAAGGGATCATGTTGTTCTGTTGTGATGGTGGGTACAACCATTATCAAGGGACCCCAAGGTCCTGACTCGTCTCCAGGTCTGGATCAAACCTATCTGTACAGTACTACTATGGGGAGTGGCCAGGGACTGTGTTTCTGCATGTATCTGCTCATTTAACAGTAAAAGTGTGACATCTGCTGAAACCAATATACAGTATGAGTTTTTCCTGTCAGAACAGAGGTCTGAGCTGTACTCGCCCCACAGCTGGGGATCTGGCAGGTGTGCAGTGATTGTAAATATTTTGGGTAGGGGAGTCTGGTGGGGACTCTAACCAGAGTCCATCTTGCCCCTAGTCACAGAGGGTCTCCCCAGGCCATGCATGTTCTAGCTGGCATAGAGAAGAGGGTTAGAATATGGTGTCAGCAGAGAAATAACAGGTTACAGTCTGATAGCTCGCCCTCTCTCTCTCGCTCAAAAAGGATTGCACACCATTTCTAGTTGTAATTGTTGCTAGGATATGAAAACCTCGATTGCTAATTTGGCAAATTGCAACTTGGTCTATCTTATCCAATTATTAACTATTCCATTAGATGACTTTAGTTCAACATGTATCCCTTCCCTCATGCAGTGGTTAAATTGGAAAGGTTTAGGATGGATACATAGTTACATAGACACTGTCGGCAGATAAGGCCTATGGCTCACCCAGTCTGCCCATTTGAGCTTGTAAGTTCCCTTTATGTTTTTCTAGAAGTCTGTTGCCGCTTAACCCTGACCTCCAGAATTCCCTTATGTCAATCCCATGGATTCTTTAAATCCTGTGATTGTTTCAGCCCCCACCACTTCTTCTGGCAGGGTGTTCCACTGGTCTACCACCTTTTCTGTGAAAAAAATCTTCCTCAAGTTTCCTCTGAATCGGCTTCCCTCCAACTTCATCCCATGCCCTCTAGCCCTGGAACATCTTTTTTGCTGGAAAATAGTGTATTCCTGCACCCTGTTCCTCCCTGTAAGGTACTTGTATATCCCCTCTCTCTCCTTCCTCTCCTCCAGGAATACATATTCATGTCCTTCAATCTGTCCTCATAGGACTTTTGATGCAATTCCTGTACCATCTTTGTTGCCCTCCTCTGAACCTTCTCTACCCTGTCTGTGTCTTTGTGTAGATAAGGTCTCCAGAACTGTACACTGTACTCCAGATGGGGCCTCACTAGTGTCTTGTATAGTGGAATTATGACCTCCCTTTTCCTGCTGGTGATGTCCCTGCCTATGCATCCCAGCATCCTAGTTGCTTTACCTGCTGCCTTGTCGTACTGTTTCCCTACCTTGAGGTCATCGGAGATAACTCCAAGGTCCCTTTCCTGCTTGGTGCATGCTATATCCTCACCCCCAACTGGTATATTGTTCCCAGGTTTTTGTGCCCCATATGCATTATCGTGCACTTCTTGAGTTGAATTTCAACTGTCAAACCCTTGACCATTCTTCAAGCTTCTGCAGGTCCCTCCTCATTCTGTCTACACCCTCTGGCATGTCCACTCTGCTACAGAGCTTCGTGTCATCAGCGAACAGGGAAATTCTGCCTTCTAGGTCCTGTGCAATGCCACTGATGAAGATGTTGCATAGGACAGGTCTCGGCACTGATCCCTGTGGTACTCCACTGGTCACTCTTCCCTCTGTGGAGTGACAGCCATTTACTGCCACCCTCTGTGTCCTGCTGCCCAGCCAATTACCCACACACCACACTATTGTCCTGTCCACTCCCATATTCCACAGTTTGTTTAATAGCCTTCTATGTGGCACAGTGTCAAAGGCCTTGCTGAAGTCCAGATAGGCCACGTCCACTGCCCTCCACTGATCCACCTCCCTTGTCACCCAGTTGAAAAATTCAATGAGGTTGGTCTGGTATGACCTCCCCCCAGTGAAACCATGCTGCCTTGGGTCCTGCAGTCAGTTGACAACCAGATGTTCCACCAATCACTCCTTCAGTAGTGCTTCCATGGTCTTCCCACAACCGAGGTCAGGCTGGTCTGTAGTTCCCCACTTCTTCTTTGTTCCCGCTTTTGTATAAGGGGACTTCATCTGCTGTCCTCCAGTCTTTGGGTACCTCCCCTGTTTCCAGTGATTGGCTAAACAGGATTGCTAGAGGTTCAGCCACCACCTCTCTTAGTTCCTTTAGGACTCTGGGGTGCATCCCATCTGGCCCCATTGCTTTATCAACTCTTATTCCTTCCAGTTCCTTTAGGACCCTTTCCTGTGTAAAGGGACTTGTGTCCATTTCTGCGCCATTCCCACCCCTTGTACTCCCTTCAGGCTAGTTACCCTCCTCTTCCTCAGTAAAGACTGAGCAGCTTTACTGTTGTCATCCTCCATGCAGCCCCCGTCCCCACCCTTCAGCCTCACTATCCCTCCCTTTGCCCTTCTTTTTTCCCTTATGTACCTGTAAAAGGTTTTGTCCCCTCTACCCACTGATTTTTTGTGATGCGCTCTTCTGTCTGAGCTTTGGCTTCCCTTACTGCCCTCCCTGTCTCCTTTTACTTCTCCCTATCCCCTTCTGCCTGCCTCTTTTTGTATTGCCTGAATGCAGTCTATTTGGCTTTCACTTTCTCCGCTACCTCCTTGGAAAACCATAATGGCTTCCTCTTCCTTTTGGAAACTTTAATCTCCAGATTTATTTTTTTTTGAGGGGGGGGTGCTGTCTTCTTTAGGAAGTGGAGCACTCCTATAGTGTTCAGTGGTGAAAGGTGCCCAAGGTACAGGAACACTCATACGGTTTTGTAAGAGGCGGAACACATTTCTCATAACTAATGCATAATCTGCTTCTCTAAAATTTTATTTCTAGGAGCGTGGATATGTTCTATCCACACTGGTTGGCATGTCCCTTTCTCTTTAAAACTTGCCGGATAGTCTGAAAGCTGGCTCCTCCCACCCACCCAGGTGGTATAAGCCTTGGCTCCGCCCTTTGATGCCAGATCTTCCTTTCTGCTTGGAAGATTCAGGTTCCCTCCTTACCACTCCCACATTGAGTAGGCCCTGACACTTAATCCTTTGGTTAGATTACCAAAAATCAAACTCATAAAAGCTTCTCCGCATAAATTCGTGATAGCAGCCACAGTGGAGGACAACTCCTCACCCGGGTTCTGCTGGTGTCCATGTGGGTAGAAGATGTCCCTTACCGACCCGCATGCCACGTGCGTCTACTGCCTGGGCCACATGCATGATACCCAGGCCTGCAATTTTTGTCGCACCTCTCATCTTACAGTTCTGGATGATCGCCTTGCATGTTTGCAACTTGGACGACTGGAAAAACTGCACCCACTGGTCAGATCCAAAGATGCCCATTGTGTGATCTCCGCGGCCATGGGATCCGCCAGCCAACTGGAGCAAATGAAGGCTTTCGAGGAGGAGGTGGCTCACGCCACTAAGCAATCCTCTTCAGTCTCTGTCTTTGTTCCACTCAAACTAGGCACTTCCTTCTCCGGATCCTTCAAGGAGATGTGCCAGTCTCTCCCAGCAAAAGGAGAGGGCCGGTCCGGTTTGCACACCTCCCAGTCCCGTAAGAAGGACAAAGGATCGAGAGAAGATTCTTTGCATCGACAAGGCTCTTGGGACAGAGAGAGCTCTCGGTCCCAAGAGTCTCCTATCTCGACTTCAGTCAAAATTGTGACCTCGGCCTCTGGCTTCACAGTACCCCCATAAGGTCTGCCAGCTCAGATGTGGGACAACGACCAGGTCGAAATAGTAATCGACCCCATGGACCCATTGTCAACCAGTGAGGCTGACAGTTCTCTATTTAGGACTCCGGTCCTACCGGTCACTGAGGAGGAGACCCAGCTGCTGCTGCTCCACCCGTGGTTTCTGTCCCTGACCTGAAGGAGCCGTGATTCTCCCGGCCCTTCTGAGAGCCCCCATCAGTCCTCCCGATGGTCGAGGTCTCTGATACCTTCAACTGATAGGCCAAGGAAGTCTCGCAAGTTGCGCGCCAAGCAGTGGTGACACAGCTGTTTGTCCTCGTCCTCCTCGGATGAGGAGAGGTTTCGACGTAACCTGTGTCTATGCTACGAGGACCTCATGTGGCAACAGCTCATGCTGTCCGGTCCGAAGTCGACCCCGGCTTTCACTCCAGCCATCATTGGCTGTTGCCTTCCAGGTCGACACCAACTCCTCTGGAGCCAGTCGACACCATCCCTCCGCCTGCCAAGCCGATGAAGACCCTCCCAGCTTGGCTGAAGCTGGCCTCTGCACCTATTTTGGTGGAGCCACCACCGCAGCCTCCTGACCATCCGTAGCAGGTCGAGAGTGACTCTGGTGGATGGTCACTCAGTCTGAGAATCCGGACTAGAATTCGCATCCATTCTATGACGATTCCATGAGTCTCAATGGAGGAAGGTCCCACGTCCTTCCTGGGCATCCTCTGTCTCGTCTCTGAATCAATGGGGATGACTTTGGAGCCTGTTGAAAAATGGTCCAAATATCCCCTAACTGATATCCTCAGAAAAGGGGATTCTCCGTCAGAGGCCTTCCCTGTGGCCAAAGCCATAGTTGGCCCAGCCTTGGAGCTTTAGCAGCACCCAGCCTCCTACCCTGCGCCTTCAGCCTGCATTGCCCGCAAGTACATGATTCCCATAGGCTCCCCTTCGGGGTTCACACAGCATGCTACAGCTGAGGGGTTGGTGACAGTCTGTGTTTCGATGCTCGGGCAACTCAGGAGGCACGGATAGCCCTCCAGACAAAGAGTCCTAAGAAATTGGACCATTTGACCAGAAAGGTCTGTGCTGCCTCCTTGCTTGGTCTCAGACAGGCGAGTTCAGCCATCATTATGGCACACTTCTCCCATGTCCTCTTGGGCTCTCTGGATAAGGTGCTTCCTCATCTCCCCGGAGACCTTCAAACCATGGTCAAGCAGGTCCATGACCAAGGTCGGGCAGTTACTAAACAGCAACTCCAGACAGCTCTGGACATCAGGGATTCTTGTGCCTGTTCAGTGGCAGCTGCAGTCGCCATGCGCCGCAGGGCCTGGCTGAGCGTCTCGACCTTTACGACAGACACCTGTCACACACTGGCGGATGTTCCTGTCCTGTATGCTGACTTGTTCCATCCAGGAGTCGAAGGTCACCTCCAGTGTATCTAGAAGTCCAGTGCCACCTTGGACTCTGTTACCCCTGCCCAGAAGGAACCCTAGGGTTCGAAGAAGCAGAAAAGGAAGCCTTTTTGGCCTTCTGCCCCTTGGGGCAAACAGCCCCAGTACTAATCTGGGCAGCAGCAGCAGCAGGCTTAGTCTTGGTGCCCTTGGCCCAAGTCAGCGGCTTCAGCAGCCCATAAGCCTGATAGGAAGGGCCCCAGCGGTCCCCCCTCTGGATCCTCCTCCTCCTCCTTCTCCAAGCATGCACAGTGACAGAATGGGGGTAGCCAACCCCATGACCGTCACGACCACTCTGGGTCCTCCTGTGGGGGTCTGGCTCCACCACTTCCTTTCGGCCTGATTCACTGTCACAGTGGACAGGTGAGTCTTGGAAGTGGTCGGCCAGGGACTGCCTCTGGAATTCGAGCGGTACCCTCCAAGCTGGGCTTGCACCCCACGGTAGGAGAAGGTATCCACCCATACTTGGTCTGCTCTGAGATGACATTACTCAACTCTTCCGCAAGGAGGTAGTGGTCAGAATCGCGGATCTCCCTGTCAACCCTGGGTCAGTTTCCAGGTACTTCCTGGTCCCAAAACGGACGGGGGGCTGGCACCCCATTTTAGATCTGCACGATCTGAATCAGTTTCTCAGGTTTCGCACTTTTCAGATGGTAACTCGGTCTCGGATCATACCATCTCTTGAGCAGAACATGTGGTTCTGCTACCTGGATCTGCAGGACACATTCTTTAACATCCTGATCCATCCGTCCCACCAAAGGTTCCTCCACTTCAGGGTGGAGAGAACTCTCTATGAGTTCCAAACCATGCTGTTCGGCCTGTCCTCGGCCCCCAAGGTCTTCACCAAATGCACTGCAGTGGTGGCGGCCCATCTTCGATGTCGAGGGGTCAGGATGTACCCCTGTCTCGACGATTGGCTCGTAGCGGGTCCCTCCAGACTGGAGTTGGAGAGATCCAGGGATCCGGCCCTCCAAACCTTCTTCAGCCTTGGCCTCCTGATCAACGAGGCCAAGTCGGAACTAGTGTCCTTGCAGGTGATTTGCTTCATCGGGGCAGAACTCGACTCTTGCCGAGCCAGAGCCAGGCTGCCAGCGGACAGGGTGGAGGTTCTCTCCTCCTTTGCCCGATCATTTCTGGTTAGGCAATTGCACCCTGCCCTGGACTTTCTGTGACTTCTGGGTTACATGACGGCCTGCACCTCTGTGGTCCAATGGGCCTGGTTGCATATGCGCCCCTTTCAATGGGAGCTGGCCAGCCAAAGATCTCAGCGACATGGTCATTTCAATCAGCTGGTCACTGTGACCCAAAAGATGTCTGACACCCTCCAGTGGTGGACCATCCTGGAACATCTGCAGGGAGGAATCCCGTTTGTCTGCTCTGAGCTGACAAGTCGCCCTGATAACAGATGCCTCTCTCACGGGCTGGGGTGCCCACGTGGGGAATCAGAGTCCATGGGCTCTGGACCCCCAAGAAATCCCAGTGCCATATCAACCTACTGGAGCTCTAAGCAGTTCAGTTGGTGCTGGCTGCATTCGCTCCGTTCTTTCAGGGTCAAGTGGTTCAGGTCTAGACGGACAACACCACAACCATGTACTACCTCAACAAACAGGGTGGCATGCACTCCCAGCCTCTGTGCAAAGAAGTGCTCCACATCTGGACCCTCATGAGCTGACCGGAGGCAGATCTCCTAGCCATCCATGTGGTCTCTCCACCCAGAAGTAGTCCATAGTCTGTTCTCCCAGTGGGACACCCCTCAGGTGGACCTGTTCACCTCCAAGGAAAACACAACGCTGAGGCTGTTTCATGCCCACCCCTCAGCAGGGCTTGCTGCAGGGGGAAGCCTTCTCGAGGCCATGAACCCCAGGCCTCTTCTATGCCTTCATTCGGTCCACAAGGTGCTCCTCAAGGTCAGAAGGGACAAGGCACAGGTGATCCTGGTCACCCCAGACTGGCCCCGCTAGTTCTGGTATCCTAATCTCCTCAGCCTCAGCACCAGGCTCCCAAGGCTTCTTCCACAATGCCTGGACCTGCTCTCGAACAGTCGGAGGAAGGTATTCCATCCGGACCTTCAATCCCTGCACCTGACAGCCTGGTTCCTGAGCGGCTAGAGTTCCAGGCTTTGGGTCTCTCCGATTATGTCCTCGGTGTAGTTGAGGCATCTAGGAAGGAGTCAACTAGGAGGTGCTATGCCTTCAAATGGAAGATATTCTACATTTGGTGTCTGGGCAAGGGCCCAATCTCTGTTCCCTAAGTAGGGGGTGTGCGCGCCTTGCCTCCCTCCTGCCAGAGAACTGCCAGGAGTCTACCAACCGGTGTGGATAGAACAACATATCCACACTCCTAGAAAAGCAGGTTACTCACCTGTAAAAGATCTTCTACAGACAGGTCTCTTGTAGTAGGTTATTACTCTTGGTAGTCCGCTAGGTGTAGCTGTCACATGGCAGATTCTTCCAGCAGTCTTCTATGGGCCACCCCATACCTTACTTCCTGTGGCTGTGTATAAAAGGGGGAGGCCCCCAGGCACACACTGTTCATTTTACCACTGGCTTCGGCCCACACAACAGCTAGCTCAGTCTTCTGTGTTGCAGTCTTCGACGTGAACTTGAACCCGATTTGTCTTCTCTGTGCCAGGCCTGTGGCTTACTCCCAGGCCCCAGCTCTTCTCCTTCTTTCTCTGTATAAGGCCGGGCCTGTGCTCCTCACAGTACCCCCGGTTTCTCCTTGTTTTCAGCGGGCCCATGTTCACTCACAGTACCCCCGCTGCTCCTTGCCCCAGGCTCTCTTGCTGGGTCAGGGACTCCATCCATGGCTGACAAGGCAGCCCTCCCTGGACAGACCTCTGGGACCCATGTTAAGGGTACCCCGGAACATGGCTCTCATTCCCAGCATCAGAGGGGGCTGGATTCACACTCCTCTCACCCCCTCAGATCTGCTTCATCGACTGTGGCTCCTCCATCATCGACAGGGCATACCTTGTCGACGGGGAAGCTCCCCCCATCAGTGGAGCCTTCTTTGCTCCCGTTATCGAAGGGTCATTCCCCATTGATGAAGCACTCTCCTGTACGTCTCATCAATGGGCACTATTCCCCTGTCGACAGGGCACCTTCCCCAGCTGACTGAGCATGTTGCTCCCTCTCCCCCGTCGACGGGAGACCTTTCCCCCATCGATGGGACATTCTCTGACTACTCTCTCATTGACGGGAGCTCATCCCCCATCAACAGAGCACCTGCATTTGCTTTCCTCGCCGACGGGGCTGTTTTCCCCCATTGACTGGACATCCTGGTGTGCTCCCTCCCCCCCATCGACTGGGCTGATTCCCCTGTTAACGACACCTCCTGGTCTTCCGTCTTCCTCCCTGGGGTGGCTCTCCCAGTCATCTGAGGGTGCTCCATACCCCGGCACATTCCCAGACCAGGAGTACACTTCTGGTTCCCCTCCTCTACCAACCCTGGCATGGGCACCTTGATGTGGCGTCGGATGGGGTTTACCCTCCGTTGTCCTCCGCTCACTATGTGGGTGACCCTTTTCAGCTGCCCATGGCCAGGTTTCTGGGATCCCGCCCTGATTTCCTACCCCCCTCCCATGCCGCCCACAGGGAGTCCCTGGATACCGCGCCCGGGGGCGTGGCAACTGCCCCCAAGGAGCCTCACCATCCGCTGGCGCTGCCGTTGGCGCCCTCCGTCTGTGGACCTCCCCTTCCCAGTTGCGGGCATTGCCTGTATCGTTATGGAGGTCCTCCAGTCCATGGTCATGGCCCAGCCTCGTGCCTCGTCCGTGGGTTCTCCGCTGCGCCGCTCCCCCTCGCCCCCACCCAAGCACCTTCACCCGGATCCAGTGGTTTTCACCTTGTCTCCCCCCCCCCCATGTATCCAGACTCGCACTATGGGGACTCTGATGGGGAGGACCAGGCTCAGATGTGGGCTTTTCGGACTACAGGAACCCTGGTTCCTACTTCTCAGTTTCCTCTATCATGGAGGACATCTCGCCTGCCCCTCCAGATGCCTCTGCTTCCACAGACACCTCTTTCATGGATCTCCTGGTGCAGATATGAGATGTGTTCCATTTCCTCGATGGGGGACCTGGATTTTCTTTGCCGGGACCTCGCCGACTACCTTGGCATGCCCGAGGGCCCTGTCCTGGTTATCCCTCCCTTGATTCCTGCGTATGCCAGTGTCATGTTCCAGGCCTGGCGCCATCCTGCTTCCACTCCGCCCACTCCCCCGTGGGTCTGACTGGCTTTACCGTGCTCCACCGGGCCACCCATGATTGTTTGCCGCCCCTGCGGCTGACTTGGTGGTCATTACAGCAGCTCACAACCAAACCACCCGGCCTCGCCATTCTAGTATGGTGCCGCCAGAGAGGGAATCCCGGCACCTTAATCATCTTGGCAAGAAGGTCTATTCCTCCAGTACCTTGGTGCTGCGCATCCTTAATTATCTGGGCCATATGGCCCTCTACCTCCGCACACTGGGTGCCTCTGCTGCGGATGTGCTGTCCTCCATGCCACTCTCATAGGAGTCGGCCCAGGCGGCTCAGCCTGTGGCTGCCTTATCCTGTCTTGCCCATCACCTACTCCTGGAGAGCTGTGATACGGTTCATGCCGCTGCCCCGCCTGTCCGCCACTGGCATCACATTGTGGCACCATGCATGACTCTAGGTGTCTGGTTTAGCTCCCGACATCCAAGTGTGGGTTGCTGATGCCCCATTCTGTGGGGACCGACTCTTTGGTACCAGTACTCGGACCATTCTGGATTCTCTCCAGGCCTCTGGGCATACCCTCCGGTCAGTACAGGACCTCTACCATGGTGTGCTGCAGACCCCGTCCCCTGCTTCTGCGGGCGGGCCTATGCATTCCCGGGCCCTGTTCCGGGGGGGGCGTCCCGGGGGTCTGCCCCGTCGGCCCCTCTGCCCAGTGCCCATCCCCCCTCCTGGGCCTGGGCCTGCCCTGTGCCTTAACCACTCCATGGGGCTCTCCCCCGCCTCCTCTTGCAGGCCTCTGAGTCATTTGGGGGTCTATCCACCCATTTCTGGAGGCTTGTTTTCATTACCGGACATGTCACTCCATGCGGATTTCTTGGGGATCTCTGCTACTCTCCGTCCTGGAGCCCTTCAGTGTCCCCTTGCTGTGGGATTTCCTGGGCATCTTGCCCCACTGCACTCCACTATCTTCCTCGCTTTCCGTGCCTTTGGAGCTCTACTGGATTTCTACTACCCATGGCCTCTCGACCCCTGCTTCATCAGGTTGCATCTCTGAGCTTGGCCTTCTGCATCTCTTTTCTGCCTCGTCAGGTCGCCGCCTGTCTCTGCGGTGCTTTGGATGCCCTGCTGCACTTACTGTACTCCATTGCCTTTCACACCCCTGCTCGGCAGGTTGAATCGTTGGCATGGCCCTAGTCCTTCTCTTCCTTCGTGGAGTACTACTGTCCTCTCCACCCTTGGCTTATCAGCCCTTCCGGGTCTGGTCTGGGTTTCCTTGCCTATGACTTTTGTGACGCCGTCCCTTGTCCGGGATCACACAGCTGTCCTTTGGAATGTCTGCAGCTCCTCCATGGCTTCCGCCTGGTGTGTTTGCCACCACTTTTTCCATTTTCATGGCTGTCTTCTTGTCTCTGCTTGTTGCCGTGGCCTATATCCCGGCTTCATGCTCCACCTGTCCTTCCTTTTGTTGTAACTGCTTGGTACTCTCCCAAGAGTAATAACCTACTGCAAGAGACCTGTCCATAGAAGACAGTATCGTTACATAAGAATTTACTTTAACAGTAGATCTTCGTGGTACGGTCTCTTGCAGTAGGTACCATCCCACCCTCCATCCCCCTGCCAATTTTTTTATCGGGTCCTTGGCTTTCAGGCGGTTGGGTTGGTTTTTTTCCATGGTCCCTCGGTTCCCCTCGGTCCTCGGCCTTTTTTGCGTGCTGCAGCCAGCAGGGAAGAGTGTGTGCCTGGGGGCCACCCCATTTTTATACATAGCCACAGGAAGTGAGGTATGGGGGCAGTCCATAGAAGACTGCTGGAAGAAGCTACCATGTGACAGCTGCACCTAGCAGACTCCCAAGAGTAATAACCTACTGCAAGAGACTGTACCTCGAAGATCTACTATTATGGTAAGTTCTTATGTAGTGATACTTTCTAGGAGTGGTATATGTTATTCATCCACACGAACCCACCCAACCTCCCTGGCTTTGACGCACAGCCCTCTGCTTCCAGCGGGTAAGATCTGAGGTCAAGGGGTGGAGCTGAGGCATATACCACCCGGTTGGGTGGAAGGAGGCAGCTTTTAGACCATCCGTCAAGATTGAAAGGGAAAGGGACATGCCAACCAGTGTGGATGAACAACATTTACCACTCCTAGAACTACTGTTACAGGTGAGTAACCTGTTTTTCTCAATTCCCCTGTACAGGATTGACCACACAGAGTAAAAATAAAAATTCCTTCATACTTACCATAGTTTCCTTTACTGTTGGCTCCATTGTTGTAAATGGGGAGATATTAAATACATGTGGGTAATGTGCTCCCCCACTGGGGTAGTGGTAGAGCCCAAAAGCTGTGACCTCAGCATACAATCCCAGGGACATAGACATTCCGAGTGCAGCAGTTTCTTCAGTTTACCTTTGTCAACACAGTATCTAGCAAATATACAACAGTGGGTAGTGATAAATGGAGTGAACTCCAGGGAGGGGAAGGTGACTAGTGGGATGCCTCCGGGATCTGTGTTGGAACCGGTTCTCTTAGTATCTTTAAGTGACATAGTGGAAGAACTGGAAGGTAAGGTCTGCCTATTTGCAGATGACACTAAGATCTGCAACAGAGTGGACACACCTAGGGGGAGGTGAATAGAATGTGTAGGCATCTTAAGAGACTGGAAGTTTGGTCAAGGGTATAGCAGCTGGGTTTTAATGGACAAAAAGTCTAAAATAACACATCTAGGCCATAGGAACCCAGGAGCGGAGTATAAGATGGGTGGAGTGGAGTGGAACTGAGAGAGACTAAATGGGAAAGAGACCTAGGACTAATCATATTGGATGACTTAAAAGTAGCCAGGCAGTGTGATAAGGTAGTCAGAAAAGCGAGTAGGATGCTGAGATGTGTAAGTAGGAGTATCTCCAACAGGAAGAGAGAGGTTATTCTGCCCCTGTGTAAATCTCAGGTAAGACCCCACCTGGAGTGCTATGTACAGTTTTGGAGACCATACCTCAGAAAGGATATAGACAGAGTGGAGGTGGTCCTGAGAAGGGATACTAAAATGGTACAGGGTCAGCAACAGAAGCCCTACCAGTATACCTCTCAGCCTCCTGCCTCATAAATCGGGGACAATGCTTAAAAAAATCAGGGACAAAGGACCAAAATCAGGGACACGTCTTCAAAATTGGTGATATCCACTCAGGAAGCTGGTAGAATAAGGGGCTTAGTGTAAAATGCATTTTCTAAGGAAGAACAAGTCTGTAACTTTAATGTTTGACATTATTTTGTGCTTACAACCCCCACTGTCAGATCACAGAAACACAATTTTTAGGAGGGACAGAGTAAAATTTTGAGGGAAAATCAGGGACAGTTGAGAGGTATGCCTATAAGGAAAGACTAAAGTAGCTAAATATGTACACTCCAGAGGAAAGGAGGCAGAGTGGGGAAATGATAGAAACGTTTAAATACATGATGGGGGTTAATAAGGTGCAGGAGGAGAGCTTGTTTCGGGAAGAAAGGTGTTCTATAACAAAGGGTTGAGGGATGTGAGGAAGTACAGTTTCACAGAAAGGGTGATGGCTACCTGGAATAACCTTCCACAGGAGGTAGTGGGGGTGAAAACAATAAGTGGGTTCAAATAGGCCTGAGAGAGGCACAAGGGAATTGTAGGAGTAGGGTAGAGGGGGGCCAGAGATTGCGGCAATGATTTAGCAGGGTATGAGAATTAATGATGATAATAATAAATAATAATTGGGCAGACTGGGTGGGCTCAGTGGCCCTTATCTGCCGTCACATTCTGTATGTCTGTGTAACTAACCATGTCCATATCACCAGGTGACCCTTAAAAACACTGCCCATTAGAGCCTGGTTGAATGGCTAAAAGGAAGAATACAGGTCTACCTTATCTTGGATGACAGCTTCTGTAGCCAAACTGATCAGTCTTTCGATTTTGTACCACAGTCGCCATACAAAATTCTGCAATTTCTCTGGACTGAGAACAGGCTTGCAGAACTCATCAAGAACTGTAACATATAACATTTTGTAAATGAGAACATTTTGAACTTGATTCTAAATGGGTGCTAACCTAAAGAAGTTTTCCAACCCCACAACTTAAGAAATCACAATAGCTAGCCTATTAGTCAAGAAACATTAGTATAGCAGTAGTGCTCCAGGCTACCAAGCAGTAGTGGGTAGGGTGCCTGGGCTCGATCCCCAGTGTGAAACATTTTGATCAGCCCTTTGTGGTGTAGTGGCTAAGTAGCTGAGCTTTAGAGTAAGGGACTGGAAGTTTGATTCCCACAACAACAGGTAGACTTATTAACAATTATATCAGTGGACTTGAGCGGTGCACTGGATGTGTCTTGGCATTACAAGCAAAGTGTCAGAGATTTGATTCCAGCCAAGAACAGATTTCTGTTTTTTTTTTTCAGGGAAGACTGGGTAGGTCAAGCAGTCCTTTTCTGCTAACAAATTCTATGTTTCTGCTGGGCATTCATGCCAACTAAAGGTGTCTTATTGTGATGTCCAGAGATAACTAAGGAATGTCAATATCTGAACAACTTTGTTTCGGAAAACATATATCCATAAACATATTGAACAATATTCTCCAAGAGGAGCAGTTACATAGAAACATAGCGTTTGACGGCAGATAAGGACCACTTGGCCCACCCAGTCTGCCCATTTCCCTACCTATTGGATAAGCTGCAGATTCTAGTTAACCAACAGCCTACTTCCTGCAACCCCCCACTATAATTGCCTTATGTCTGTCCCATGCATGTTTGAATTCCCCCACTGTTTTAGACCCCACAACCTCTCCAGGAAGGCGGTTCCATGCATCCACCACTCTCTCCGTGAAAAGAATTTCCTCACATTACCCCTGAGCCGTCCCCTCTAACTTTAAATTGTGCCCCTTGTTCTTACACATCTCTTTTTCTGAAAGATGCTACCCTCCTGGACTTTGTTGATTCCCTTGAGGTGCTTAAAAGTTTCTATCATGTCCCCCCGTCCCTCCTTTCATCAAGGGTATACATATTAAGCTCTGTCTCTCTTCATATGGTTTCTGATGTAGACCCTGCACCATTTTAGTTGCCCTCCTCTGGACTGCTTCCATCCTGTCTATGTCCTTGTGTAGATGAGGCCTCCAAAACTGCACTCAGTAATCCAGATGGGGTCTCACCAACTGTCTGTACAGAGGGATAACCACTTCCTTTTTTCTACTTGTGATGCCCCTCCCTATACATCCCAGTATCCCCCTGGCTCTCCTTACTGACTTCTCACATTGCTTACCCACCTGTAGGTCATCTGATATGACTACACCCAGATCCCTTTCCATTATTGTTGTCGTTAGTACCTCCCCTGCTATTGTGTACTCTTCTCCTGGATTTTTATTTCCCAGGTGCATTGCTTTGCACTTCTTTGCATTGAATCTAAGTTGCCATATGTCTGACCATTCCTCCAACCTTGCCAAGTCCCTTCTCATCCTTTCTACCCCCGTGTATCAACTCTGTTACAGATCTTTGTGTCATCTGCAAAGAGGCATACCTTTCCTTCCAGACCCTCTGCAGTGTCCTCTATAAAGATGTTAAAGAGGACTGGACCCAGTACTGAGCCCTGAGGTACTCCACTAGTAACCCCCCTTTCTTCAGAATGTGTTCCATTCACTATTACCTTCTGTGTCCTGTTGTGCAGCCAGTTTGCTACCCAGGCTACCATGCTGGGACCCACTCCCAGGCTGACTGACCTGATTATTAATCTTTTGTGGGAGACTGTGTCAAATGCCTTGCTAAAGTCTAGGTAGGCCATATCCACAGCCCCTCCCTGGTCTATTACTTTGGTCACCCAGTCAAAGAAATCGATTAGATTTGTCTGACATGACCTTCCTGCTGTGAATCCATGCTGCTTTTGGTCGTGTGCCCCGCTGGCCTCTAGATACTGAACAATTCTTTCTTTCAGAAGTGACTCCATCATTTTCCCCACCACTGAGGTCAAACTAACAGGTCTGTAGTTTCCTGCTTCTGCCTTGCTCCCACTTTTGTGAAGGGGATTCACATCTGCCCTCCTCAGGTACTACCCCATCTTCCCATGATTTGTTAAAAAGTGTGGTTAGTGGTGTCACTAGGTCCTCCCTTAGCTCTTTTAAGATTCTAGGGTGAATCCCATCAGGCCCCATTGCTTTGTCCACCTTGGTCCAGTTGGCTCCAGGGAGAGGCCCCATTGACAACACTGGACTAACAGAAAAGTAAGTACCAAGGAATTTCTCCTTTCTGTATTGCTCCACTGGTCAATGGTGAGGTATGTAATACATTGGGTTCTGAGAAACAGTATCCATCCTAGATAGGACAGAGGAGACTACTTTTCTATATATGATCCATAAGAATAGCTATGGAATTCATCTTGTTAACCACTGCCTACAAAACTGTGCTGGAAGCAGCATCAGCAGAACTCTGGGCATCAAGTCTATAGTGCTTTGTGAATGTATGAATGGAGATCCATACTGACACTTTGCAAAGTTCTGGCACCAGGGCCTCTGCCCTCCCTGCCCAAGATGCTGCAGGTACCCTGGTGGAGTATGCTCTGATCAGAGCCGAGGCCTTCTTTTTTCTGCTACATATACCTGAGTGATGAAGGACCTTACCCAGCTGGCTAAGGTGGCCTTACTTGTCTTTTGGTCCTTCCTTGCTACTCCCAACAGAACATAAAAAAAAAAACTCTCCGACTTTCTGAATTCTTCTGATCCTTCTAAGTATGTCTTGACTGCCCTGCACAAATCAAGCTTATGAAATCCCTTCTCTTTCGGATTTGCTGGCTTTGGACAGAAGGAGAGAAGTTAAACTTTCACATTCACTTGGAAAGCTGTTGGAACCTTGGAAACAAAGGCCAGAATCATTCTTAGCACTACCTTTTCCTTATGCATTATTATAAGTTTCCCTATGTGAAAGCACTTGGAGCTCACCAGTCCTCCTGGTCAAGCAAATCACAATCAGAAAACACACCTTATAAGACAAGATGTACAATGGCACTGATTACAGGTTCAAAGGAGGACCTGCACAGAGCATGTAATACTAAGATCTTACTTTGAGAGGGCTCTTGCAGTAGGTAATTACCTTGAGAACTGCGCCCCCTGGCATCCGGACCACACACAAACTTTAGCTAGCAGCATCTGGTGGGGGACCTCCCACCCGACATCACGTGACCAGTGTCAGCGTGACACTATATAGTGGGCAGTCCTCATGCCCGCCTTCCAGTTCTTTCCCGCTGTCGACCTGTGCACGTCTGACCTCGCAGATTCCTTGCTTCAGTTCAACCTGCATTTCTCGGATGAGTATCCGTTTTTCTTTATTTTTCAAAAACTTAATCTTTGTGTATGTCTTCTCCATCTTCCATCAAATCTCATAAAAACAAGTGCAAATTCTGCAGTACGCAGCTCCCGCATAAGGACTCTCTCACCCGGTGCCTCTTCTACCTAGGCCCGGCACACCAGACTGAGGATTGTGAGGCCTGCTTGAGCTTCAACCAGGCCACACAGAAGTGCCTCCAGCAGGCCCTTTCAGCCCACTTGCTAAATAAGATGGCCACCATGGAAAAAGAGCTGCTTAAGCTGAGGAGTGCTTCATCCTCACCTACTGACTCCCACAAACAGAAGAAAAAGAGGGACAAGGAGAAGCAGCGGGACCGGGATAGGTCTTCCTCTCACCTGCGGCTGCCCTCGGGTGACCAGTGACCTTCTTTCTCCGGGAAGACTGCGGTTGCCGCCAAGTCTGCCTCACCTTCCCTGGAGCAGCCCTTAGTTCCCTCACCACCACTTTCACAGCTGCAGGCACCTCGGCCGAGTTCGAGGTCTTCGCCACTCTGACCCTTTTCCTCCAAGGGATCTAAGCATCCAGGCGGGGCCAACAAGTCGCTCATGTGACACCCCAAACGCCCAGCCCAGGTCAACAAGTGTGGTACCGTGGACTCCAGTGCCTGCACAGCCACGGTCGATAAGCCGATTGTCTGGTCTTCTGATGAGTGCCTGACCGAAACGCTCACGTCTGGTTCTGGTGTTGGACCCAACTACGTCCATCTGGGTGAGAGCCAGCTGCTGGTCCTAATGCAGCCTTCTTCAGTTGGGTCTCCCCACCAGGAGACCCCTCCTCTCCTTTTGTGGAACTTCCTCTGCCCTCCCCAGATCAGAGGGGGGCAGGGGTAGTCCACCAGGCGAAGTCCACCAGGCGACATCACTGTCAGGTAGCCTCCGGACCTCATGTCGGACACTCTGGGCAACCTGCTGGACCCCTTCCCTATGATTCTTCTGGTGGGGCCGTCTGTGGGCTTACCTCCCACCAGTCCAGCGCCTGACACTGTCATTCTGGGTCCTTCTGTGCTGAGTTTCAGGCCCCCTCAGGGTCCTACGGCACCGCCATCTGGGCCACCATCTGGCTACCCTCCACCCAGTTATCCGGCGCCACTTTATACATCCGGTTACCCTCAGGGCTACCCAATACCAGGCTTTACAACACTGGGGTATGCGCTGGTTTACTCCCTGCCCGGTTACCCGATGCACAGGTATCATACACAAGGGTACCTGACACCGGGGTTTGTTCCAGGGTTTCAACCTGTCTACCAGCCACTCCTCCACCTCCTCCTCCTTAGCCTCAGGAGGATTTCCGGGCCATTCTTCAGTCCTGGTGGATGGAAACCAATTCGCAGCTCATCTCTGAACTGGACAGCCGGCACCCTGCGGGAGTGGTTACTGCGGTTCACCCAGATCAGACTCCCAGGTCTGCCTCTCCGCTGGAACCATGCCAGTCTTCGTCAGGCCTGACGATAGGTCCTTCGGGGGCCAATAACAGACAGCATCTCTCTTAGATCTCAAGAAGCCTCTTGCCCCGACATCAGGTCTCCAGAGTCCTTGGATTCGGACTCCAAATCCAGGTCCTCCACCTCGGTTTCGGGCAATGAGACTCCCCTTCCAGAAGAGCCCAAGCCCAAGGAGTCCTCCAAATTGCCTCCAGAGGACTCCTCATTTGCAGACCTCTTGAAAAAGATTGCAGAGGTCTACAAATGGAAAACTGACGCCCAAGACCCCAAGTGTCTGAGACTAGCGGAACACCTGGATATTCTGGAGGCTGCACCTGTCCTGATGCCTCCATGGTTAGAGCCTCGCAAGGACTTTGCCTCTACCATTTGTATGCTGCCTTCCTCTATCCCAGCGGTGGCCAAGAAGGCAGACAGAACATACAGGACACAAAAGGGTAAGGACCATCTCTGCAGCCATCCAAAGGCAGACTCAGTGGTTATTATGGCGGTTCATGACAGGTCCACCAAACCAAGGCACATGAACACCTCCCCTTCAGACAAGAAGTGAGGCAGCTTGATCAATTTGGAAAGAAATTCTGTTCTTCCTCCACATTGGCTATGTGGCCCCTCAATTATGTGGCACACATGCTGGTGTACCAGAAGTCTCTCTTTCGTCAACTGGAGCCTGTCATTGAGGCCATGCCGGACTCGGTCCAAAACCATCCTGGCTGACACCTTCAGGTCTGCTAAGGTCACCTGTCATCACCGCCCTTTTTATTTATTTATTTTCTCCATTCTTTTTCCCCTCCGGTCATGGCCTGGGGGGCCCCTCTCAGGCATCCTACCTGTTCCTGCCCTACCTGAAGTCCACCCACCTGTGCCTTCTCTCTCCCTCCTCCTCTGTCCACGATCGGCACTGCTGGCTTAACCCCTCTGGGGTGGGGCCGTCCCTCCTTCTGGGCGCACTTGCTAGATAGACTTCGACGTGGGAGAGGACCCGGGTGGAGGAACCTGAAAGGCCAGGCAGGATGGACTCGGTCTTGGGCATGGGGGCAGGTGCTGTCGTCTACCCCCTCAGTCCGATGTTTTCCCTGTTCTGGTGATCTCCTCCCCCCTCCCTTGTGTGTGCACTTCCCTTGTGCAAGGCACACACAGCAACCTCTGCCTGCGTCAGGGCACGCTGATGTGCAGCCGAGCATGCTGCAGTGCCTCTGGTCTCCACCAGAGCCGCTGGCACGCCGGGCAGTCCCCAACCTCCCCGGGCAGGAGGCAGCCCTTCGCGCTCAATCCTCACCCGCCCCTGCCTTCCCCCGGCTGCCTGAGCTCGCTCCCGAACCTGGGTCGCCGGCGTGGCGCAAGGTGTGGTGTCCAGCGCCTTAACCCTCAGCACCACCGGGCCAGCTGTCATCACTCTTTAAGGGTGACATATGATACAGTGGATTTCACAGCCAGGGGCACCGCTATGGTTTGCCTCAGAAGGTATTCCTGGTTAAGGGTGTCAAGCTTGGCACCTGATGTCCAGGTAGCCATCTAGGATGCCCCCCCTTCTGGGGTTCTATCCTCTGGTTGGGTAAGCTTGGGACATAATCACCAGTCTTCAGGATAAGGGCAAGGCTTTATCTTTGGTCCATACAATGTACCACCCCGAATTTAAGACCAAATAGCCATTTTGTCACCAGACCAAGCGGCAGTCGAAATAGCAACAGACAGCCAGACATCAAATCAAACGGGCCCCTTCAGCCACAGCCACCCCTGCTGCCAAAGCTCAGAAAGCGTCAGGGGAGGCCCTCCCTTTGCCTCCTGACTCGCGACCCATCCCCACCTCTTCCTCTCCCGTCAGGGGAGCCGGTGGGCGGAATATTTGCCAGTCACCTGCTGGGGTGGGAGGCAGTCGCCACAGATTCGTGGGTCCTTCAGCTGATGGCTCAAGGCCACACATTGGAACTTCTACAGAGACCGACAAACAAGCCCCCGGGGGTGACTCACTATTCAAAGGTGCACATCCCCCTCATGAGGGAGGAAATCGAAGCTGTTATGCAAAAAGAAGTCATAGAGCCCGTCCTGGTAAACCAGGTAGGAAAGGGGTTCCACTCCCACTTCTTCCTGGTTGCAGAGGAGATGGCTGGACCTCAGCACTCTAAACCTGTACATAGAATACAAACGGTTTTGTATGCTGACTTTCCCACGTCTGTTGCCCCTCCTGCACAAGGGACAGTGGCTCTGTACCCTGGACATGCAGGATGCCTACCTGCATATCCCATTTTTCCCGGCCCACCGCCACTACCTCAGGTTCTCCTTCAAGGGGGAATATTATCAGTTCAATGCCCTCCCCTTTGGCCTGTCCTCAACACCCCAGGTTTTTACCAAGTGCCTTGCGGTAGTGGTGGCTGCCCTTGGATGCCAGGGCCACTATGTGTTCCCCTGCCTCAATGACTAGCTTCTGTCAAGCCCTGTCAAGGGAACAGCTGGAACTTTCCCTTTCAGATACCCTAGCCCTTTTTGTGCAAGTAGGGATTGCGGTCAGCTACCCCAAGTCCCAACTTGTCCCCTCCCAGTGTCTCTACTTTTATTGGAGTGGTACTGGATATGGCCCAGGGTATGGCTTTTCTCCCTCAGGACAGGGCAGAAACCTTGCAGAAACAGGCTCACCTGATACTCTCCAGGAGGTGGGTTTCAGCCAGGTCGCTTCTCTGACTTCTTGGCCTTATGGCAGCAGCCATCCCCACTGTCCCTCTGGCCAGGCTCCACATGCATATTTCGTAGTGGACGCGCAGGTGCAATGGGGTCAGAGGTTGGACAACCTAGACCACATGATCATGGTCTCCAACTCAATACAGTGGGATCTCCTGTGATGGCAGGATCTCAGCAGCCTTACCAGGGGGGTCCCTTTCCAGTCCCCTCCCCCCATTCAGACCCTGACTATGGATGTGTCAGGGATGGGTTGGGGGGGGCTCATCTGGAGACCCACAGGACTCAAGAGCTGTGGTCTGAGTCAGAACTCTCCCTATACTTAAATGTGTTTGAGATGGGGGCAGTGCTGTATGCTCTTCAAGCCTTCCAGCACTTGTTGTGCCAGGGCCCACTATTAGTCCAGTTGGACAATATGTGTGTAGTCTGGTACCTAACCAAGCAAGGGGGCACTCTCTCATATCCCTTCTGCAGGGAGGTGATGCAGGTTTGGAATTGGGCAATTCTGCATCGAATACACATCATAGCGGTTCATGTTCCAGGGGTGCAAACGTCCTAGCGGACAGTCTCAGCCACACCAGAGTAAGAGCCCACGAATGGCAGCTTAAGCAAGCGGTGGTCGGAGACATTTTCAACCTGTGGAGTCGTCCAGACCTGGATCTTTTCACCTCCCCATACAACACAAAACTACTCAGGTTTTGCTCGCTCGTTCCCGTGCATGGTGCTTTCTGGTGAGACGCGCCATCTCTTTGTTGGACAGGGAGGTTTTTGTACGCCTTCCCTCCCTTTCCAGTTCTGCAAAGGGTGCTGCTCAAGCTTCAAGTGGAGGGGGCTCACATGATTCTGATCACCCCGTATTGGCTTCGCCAGATATGGTTTCCGCTTCTCCAGCAGATTGCAGAGGAACCTCCGGTTCCCCTGCCCCTCTGCCACAATCTCCTGACTCGGGAGAGAGGCACGCTGGTCCATCCAGGGCTGAGGTCCCTTCACCTTCATGCGTGGCACCTTCTCACATAGCTGCTTCATGCTATGGAGTCTCTTCCAGAGTGGCTCAAGTCCTTGTGGAGGCTAGAAAGCCTTCCACAAGGATGACCTATGCTATGAATTGGAACGGTTTCTCTATATGGGCCACTTTGACCCTTTCTCGTGCCCTGTTCCTCAGGTCATGGAATACTTGCTGCATCTCTCTGACCTGGGCCTGAGTTGCTCTTCACTGAAGGTTCACCTGTCTGCTATCGCTGCCTACCACACCTTGGTGGAGGGCAAAGCTGGGGCTCAGCTTGAGGTCTCCAAAACTTTTCTGAAAGGGATCCTCCGCCTGAAACCCCCGATGTGCAGTCCCACACCACCTTGGGATCTTAATTTTATTTTGGAGAAACTTACCCTGCCTTCTGGTAGTTGCGTTAGGTGCGATTTGTCTTGGAAAGTGCTCTTTTTAGTTGCAGTTACTTCCGCTCAAAGGATTTCTGAGCTTCAGGCCCTGCTGTGTAAGGAGCCTGATTTGATTTTTCACAGAGACCAGGTGGCTCTACATACCAATCCTCAGTTTTTGCCAAAAGTGGTTTGTGAGTTCACGTTGAATCAAGTCTATTTAACTGTCAGTGTATTACCCTGAGTTTTCAAATCAGGGGAAGACCATTCTGCATACTTTGGATGTTCAGAGTTTTGTGTTACTACACTAACCACACCAAGTCTGTCCGAAAATCGAATCAGTTTTTTGTTTCTTTTGCACCCAAAAGGGAGGGTGCAGCAGTTTCCAAACAGTGTTCATCCAAGTGGTTGGCAAACTGTATTGTGTTCTGTTAGAAGCATGGTACAACGCTGCTTGGGACTCGGTCCTCAGTTATTACCTACTGCAAGAGCCCTCTCGAAGTAAGACAGTACAGATACATAAGAACTTACACAACAGTAGATCTTCAAGAGAGGCTTTTTTGGGTAAGTAAGGTAACCTTTTTCCCGCCCTCCTTTCCCCAATTTCTGCTGCTTTTCCTCCGTGAGCTTATTTTGACTCCAGGAGCCACTTTCTCATTCTCCTGTTGCACCATTCAGAGTTCTCCAGCGAGAGACCTGGAAGGCGGGTGGGGGGACTGCCCTCTATGTAGTGTCACGTGACTTTGGGTGGGCAGTCCCCCACCAGACACTGCTAGCTAAAATTTCCGTGTGGTCCTGACGTCAGGGGGCACAGTCCTCAAGGTTATTACCTACTGCAAGAGCCTCTCTCGAAGATCTACTGTTACGGTAAGTTCTTATATAACTGTACTTCCAAGTTCCACAGCTGGACTGGTGACCAAAAGGTCGGATGGTTCCTGCTGACTGCTGTAAGCAAATGAATGATAACCCATGTTGGTCACAAAGGAGGTCCCCACAGATGGCCCCTACACTGCAGCAGGCACAGACATCTGCCACTGTAAGGTGCTCAACGCTATACCTTTGTCCACTCCCATTTGCAAAAAAAATCCTAAATCTGTGCTATTGTAGTCTTCGTGGTACAGATATCCCAGGTTTTTGCCCAAACTGAACAATTTCCACACTCTGCAGTAAGCCACTGAGGTAGGCACCTTCCTAGAGATCACAAGGGTGTCTATCACTTCTTCTGAGAACCCTTGCTTCAGGAGTCTTCTCCTCCCAGGGGCCAGACTGATAACTGCATTGCCTCTAGATATGGATGAGAATTGGTCTCTGACAGAGATCTTCTCAAAAGTGGCAACTGAAAGCTATGGCCTTCTTGGCTACTCCGAGACGATCACAAGAAAACTTTCTCTTGCCTGCTAAATCTTTTGCAGCAGCTGGGGCAACAGTGGAAGTCATGGGAACAAATATACTCTAAGTCCCACTCCTGGCACAGGGCATCCACTGCTTCCACCAACAAGCACAAAAACTGGCTGAAGAACCTGGGAACCTGAGCATTCCTCTTTGACGTGAAAAGATCTTTGTGAAGTCAACCAAATGTACTGCACAGCATGTCAAATACCTCTGAATTCAGGGTCCATTCTCCTGGATGTACTGTCTCAGGACTTGGCCAGTCAGTCTGAACGTTCAGTTCCCTTTCAAGGTGCACATTCTCGGGACAGCAAATTGTCCTCCACCCACTGAATGAGACTGGTTGCGGCTTTGATCATGCTTGCGCATCTTGTGGTTGCGGCTTTGATCATGCTTGCGCATCTTGTGGTTGCGGCTTTGATCATGCTTGCGCATCTTGTGGTTGCGGCTTTGATCATGCTTGCGCATCTTGTGGCTGCGGCTTTGATCATGCTTGCGCATCTTGTGGCTGCGGCTTTGATCATGCTTGCGCATCTTGTGGTTGTGGCTTTGATCATGCTTGCGCATCTTGTGCCTCCTTTACTGTGTATGTACAGCATGCTACAGTGACGGTGTTCTCTGATCTCAACTTCACTGTCTGGGACCGAACCCGGTCCTGAAAATGTATCCGGGATATATACACTGCCTTCATTTCCAAAACATTGTTCTGGAGACACTGTTCTTGAGGGCTCCAGACTCCCTGTACCAGAATCGGGTCTAGAACTACCCCCCCCCCCCAGCCTGACAGGCCAACATCAGTGGTCAGAATCGGCTCTGGAGGAGCTTCAGGGATAGTCCCCCTGAACAGCTTCTCATGGTTCTTCTAATTTGTTTTATAAAGGCTTAACTTTGGAACCGTAAGGGAATTTTAAATGAAAGCCTGCAGTCTGGTTAAAATGGATAGCCATCAATGAGCTTTCAATGCATTGATGAACTGGAGATCCACTTTTACTAAATCAGTATACGTATAATACAGTTCCACTCAGTTGACATCAATCTTCTTATGTTTTCACAGGCTACGTTTGCAAAAGCACTAGAAGATAATCCACTGTTAACCAAACCTATAGCTCTTTCAGAGCCCAAAATATAATACATTGGGCCCCATACATAGACGCACTAGACTGTCACCAGGTGGTAGCAATGACCATTTAGCACCAGTCCCTTGTGTTGCATAGCTTAGTAGGGTTGTAACACTTTTCCTTTAAGGTCCCTACCTCCATGGCAACCACATGGGGAAAAGGGTGAGGGATACTGATACTCATGCAAATGAGCCACTTGACTGTTCAAAAAGCTTGTCACCACCCCACCCCCACTAAGCCAGTCACAGAATTTAGGACCACCTCCTACCTGTTGAATTACGACAGGCAGGGGGTAGGGGTGGCACTACCCTGTGATGGGGAACTGTAGAGTCAGTGCAGAATGGAGATGAATGCATGTCCTGGTACTAAACAGCAGTGTGTGGAGAAAATATGGTTAGGATGGGGGGATTCCGCAGAACATCAGGGACTGAATGTGGGAGGGGGCCAGTGGATATCCAACACTGAATGTGTGAGTGGGTCCACCGCACATCAGGGACTGAATAAAGGAGGAGGGCCACTAATATCAAGGACTGAATGTGAGAGGGGGTACTGGATATCAAGGACTGAATGAGGGGCGGGCACTGGATATCAAGAACAATGTTGGATGGGCCACTGGACAACAGGGACTGAATGAGAGAGGGAGCCATTGGACATCAGAGACTGAATATGGAATGGGGGCACTGGACATCAGAAACTGAATGTGGTGGGGTTGGTACTGGATATCGGGTATTAAATGTGGGAGGGACCCTGGATATCGGGGACTGAATGAGGGAAGAAGGCTGCTGGACATTAGGGACTGAATATGGGATGGAAGCATTGGGGACTGATTGTGGGGAAGGGGCCACCACTGGATATCAGGGATTGAATGTGAGAGGGAGCCACTGGGCATCAGGGACTGAGTGTGACAGGAGGGCCATTGGACAAAAGGGACTGAATGTGAGATATATGGGTATGAATGTGGGGGACCACTGGAAGTTAGGGACTGAATGTGGCAGGTGGCTGCTGGGTACCAGGGACTTAATGTGGGAAGGGTGGGCTCTGGACATCCTGAGACTGAATGAGTGAGGGAGCCTCTGGACATCATCAGTCAGATGAGGGAGGAGGGCCACAGGTCATCAGGGCTGAATGTGGGGGGGCCACTGGACATGAGGAACTGAATGTGGGCAGGGATACTGAACATCAGTGACTGAATATAGGAGGGGGACCACCGAATATGAAGGATTAAATGAGGGGATTATTGGACATTGGACTGAATGTGGGAGGGGGCACTGGATATCAAGGACTGAATGTGGGGGCACTGGACATCGGGGACTAAATGTGAGGGGGCCACTGGACATTGGACTAAATGTGGGAGGGGAGACCACTATACATCCATGACTGAATGTAGTATGGGGTACTGGACATCAGGGACTGAATATGGGAGGGGACCACTGGACATCAGGGACTGAATATGGGAAGGGGGCCACTGGACATCATAGACTGAATGTGGGAGGGAGGCAACTGGACATCAGGGTCTGAATATGGGAAGGGGGGACACTGGAAATCCAGGACTGAATGTGGTGGAGGGGCTACTGGGTATCAGTGACTGAATGTGGGAAGGGGGCCTCTGGACATCTGAGACTGAATGAGCAAGGAGGTCACTAGACCGTAAGAACAGAATGAGGGAAATGGGCCACTGATCATCAGGGCTGAATGTGGGAGGGGGCTCTGGACATCAGGGACTGAATGTGGGTGAGGGCCATTGGATGTCAGTGACTGAATGTGTGAGGGGGTACTGGATATCTGATTGAATGTGGGGGACTCTTGTCAGAGACAGAATGAGGGGGCCACTGGACATCAGTTGAGTGAATGAGGGAGGAGAATCACAGGACGTCAGTATCTTAATGTGGGAGGTGTCCACCAGACATCAGGTACTGAATGTGTGAGGGAAACATTAAGTATCAGGAACTGAATGTGGGAAGGGGCCACTGACATCAGGGACTGAATATGGGAGGGAAGCCACTGGTCAGCATAGACTGAATGTGGGACAGGCACCTGGACATCAGGGACTTAATGTGGGAGGGGCTACTGGACAAAAGGAACTGAATGTGGGATTGGGGCCACTGGACATCACTGATTGGATGGGGCTCTGGACATCAGAGACTGAATGAGGGAGGGGCCACTGGACAGCACTTAACAGAAGGAGTAGTGCCACTAGACATCATGGACTGAATGTGGGAGGGAAGGATTGGATATCTGGGACTAAATGTGAGACAGGACCTCTGGATATTAGCGACTGAATATGGTAGAGGGCCAGTGGACATTATAGACAATGTGGGAAGGGGTATCTGGACATTGGAGACTGAATGTGAGCGGAAGCCACTGGACAAAAGGGATTGAATGTGGGAGGAGCCACTGAACATCAGGGACTGAATGTGGGAGGGGAGGATTGGATATCAGGGACTAAACATGGGATGAGGCCACTGGACAAAAGGGACTAAATGTGGGAGGAGGGCCACTAGACACAAGGGACTGAATGTGGTAGGGGACTTCTGGATATCAGGAACTGAATGTGGTGGGGGACCCACGACATCAGAGACTGAATGTGGATTGGGGACTACTGGAAATCAGGAACCAAATATGGAAGGAATCACTGGACATTGGAGACTGAATGTGGAAGGGGGCCACTAGACATCAGGGACAGCATATGGGAGGGGAACATTGGATATTGTGGTCTGATTGTGGTAGTGAGCCACAGGACATCTGGGAATGAATATGGGAGGGGGACCACTGAATGTCAGAGACTAAATGTCGGGGGGTGGGCACTGGACAACAGGGGCTGAATGTGAGAGGAGGCACCTAGACATGAGGGACTGAACTGGGGAGGAGGCCACTGGACAAGAGGGACAGAGTATGGGAGGGTGCCACAGGACAAAAGAGACTGAATCTGGGGGCACGGGACATCGGGGTCTGATACTGGAAGTAGAGCCACTGGACATCAGGGACTAAATGTGGGAAGAGAGCTACTTGATATCAGGGACTGAATGTTGTAGGGGGGATCTGGACATCAGACTGAATGCGGGAGGAACCACTGGAAATCAGTGACTGAATGAGATAGCAGCACCACTGGACATCAGGGACTGAATGTGAAAGGAGCATCTGGACATGAGGGACTGAATATGGGAGGGGGCACTGGACATCAGGGTGTGAATGTGGGAAGGGCCACTAGACATCAGGGACTGAATGTGGGAGGGGGGCTTCACTGGATATCTGGGACGGAATGTGTAAGGAAAGCCTTTGGACATCAGGGACTGTGTGAGGGAGGGGGGGTTACTGGGCATCAGAGTCTGAATGAGGGAGGTGGCACTGGATATCGGGGACTGAATGCATTGGGGGCACTGGACATCAGAGACTGAATGTGGGATGGGGGCTACTGGACATGAGGAACAGGTTGTGGGATGGGAGCATCTGCACACAGGAATAGAGTGTGGAAGGGTAGCCACGTGACATCAGGGACTGAATGTAGGAGGGTTGCACTGGATATAAGGAACTGAATGTGGGAGGGAGCCACTGGACATCAGGAACTGAAATTTTGATGGGGACATGGCATTTGAGACTTAATATGGGAGGGGCCAGTGGACAAACAGGACTGGATGTAGGGGGCCACTAGACATCAGGCTCTGAATGTGTGAGGGGGGCTCTGGACATCAGAGACTGAATGTGGGAGGCAGTCTTTGGACATCAGGGACTGAATGTGAGGGGGGTCACTGGAATTAAGGGATTGAATGTGGGAAGGGCCACTGGCCATCAGGGACTGAATGTGGGAAGGGGCCAATGGAAATCGGGGACTGAATGTGGTGAGAGGGCTACAGGGTATCAGGTATTGGATATGGGTGGGATGCCTCAGGACATCCGGGACAGAAAGAGCAAGTGGGCCACTGGACATCAAGGACTGTATGAGGGAGGAGGGCCACAGGTCATCAGAGCTGAATGTGGGGAGGGGCACTGGATATCAAGGGCTGAATATGGGAGGGGGGCCACTTAGCATCATAGACTGAATGTAGAAGGGAGCACCTGGACATCAGGGACTGAATATGAGAAAAAGCCACTGGACAAAAGGGACTGAATGTGGGAAGAGGGCTGCTGGACATCAGGGACTGAATGTCAGAGGGGGCTGCTGGATATCAGGGACTGAATGTGGGTTGGGAACCACTGGACATCAGGGAACAAGTGTGGAAGGGGGCCACTGGACATCAGGGACTGAATGTGAAAGGGGGCCACTGGATGTCAGGAACTGAAAGTGGAGCGGGGCCACTGGACATCAGGGACTGAATATAGGGGACCACTGGACATCGGAGACTGAATATGAGGGGGCCACTGGACATTAGGTACTAAATGTAGGATGGGGCACTGGACAAAAGGGACTGAATATGGTGGGCACTGGACATCAGGGACTGAATGTGGGAGGGGGCTACTGGATATCAGGGACTGAATGTGGGAGGGGTGACTGGAAATCAGAGATTGAATGTGGAAGTGGGGGGGGTCAGTGAACATCGGGGACTAAATGGAGTACCGGACATCAGGGACTGAATGTTGGAGGGGGACCTCTGTACATCACGGAGTAAATGTAGTAAGGGGCCACTGTTGATCAAGGGGGGGGTCACTGGACATTATGGACTGAATGTGAGGGAAGGGATCAGTGGACATCAGGGACTGAATATGGGAAGGGGCCACCAGACAGGAGGGGCTGATTGTGGGAGGGGAACCACTGGACACCAGAGACAGAGTATGTGAGGAGAGCCACGGAACATTAGGGACTGACTGTGGGGGGGCCACTGGACATCAAGGACTAATTGTGGGAGGTCGTCACTGGACGTCAGGGACTGAATGTGGGAGGGGAAGCATTGGATATAGACTGAATGTGGGAGGGGGGCCACTGGACATGGACTGAATGTGGGAGGGGGGCCACTAGACAAACTGCGACGGGGGGCACTGGACATTGGGGATTGAATGTGGGAGCGGCACCTAGATATCTGGGACTAAATATAGGAAGGGGCTAATGGACAGAAGGGACTGAATATGTGAGGGGGAGCCACCAGACATCAGAGTCTTAATGTGGGAGGGGGGCTACTGGAGATCTCTGAGTGAATGTGGGAGGGGGCCTCCGGACTTCAAAGATTGAATGAGAGAAGGGGCTACTTGGCATCAGGTACTGACTGTGGGAGAGGGGCACTATACTTTAGAGACCAACTGTGGGAGTGGATCAGTGGACATCAGTGATTTGAATGTGGTATAGGAGCCATTGGATATCGGGGACTGCATGTTGGAGGGGAGCCACTGGACATCAGGGACTGAATGTCGGAGGGGGCCACTATATATCAGAGACTGAATGTCAGGGGTGCACTGGACATCTAGGACTGACTGCAGGAGGAGCCACTGGACATCTGAGTCTCAATGTGATAGGGGGCCATTGGACGTTACGGACTCGGAGGGAGGCCTCTGGACCACCAGGGAATATTGGACCAATGAAGGAAAATTAGGAACATTTTGGCTTACTAACAGGCCTAAAAGGAACTGCACTTGTGCAAAAAATATGGAAAATGGCACTGGCACAAAAATTATTTAATATGGTACTACCACAAAAAATTATGCAAACCATCTCACTAAGTGGAGGTGCCACAACACATTATGCAAAGCAACAGCACCCAGAAGGTTTTGGAAACTGGTGGCAGCAGTAGCACAAGTTATTTTTCAAAGAGGTACAAACTTTAATTTCAGAAGTAACTGTACAATTTGTGCAAGATCACAGGAGTGCAGGTACCTGAAAATGCCATCAGAACAATTTTCCTAAAATGACATTGAGAGCTGTGAAGATCAGGAATTATAAACACCATTTTTTTTTGTTTTTTTTTTTATTTGTTTTTGTAGACTTTCTTTATTCACCCTGCAGCCCGGGCATCCTTCCGGGGTACTAACTCGGCAGAGTCTCTACTCCCTGCCTGAACCCCCACATGCCAGTGAACTCCCCTGACTGCCCAGGCAGGTCCAGCCCCGGATCACCCCCCAGGGCGGCGGCTGGTACCAGGATTAGAGGGATCTACCTGGTGTCGGGTCGGCAGTGGAGTCCGCTGGTGCGTCGGGATGTGGACCTGGCCCTGTGGTCCCCATCATCTCCACGGCTCTGCAGAGGGCTTTTCTGTGTTAAGTTACTGGGGTGCGGATGTGCAGTGGTATCCTGCTCATGCCAAGCACGCTTCTGTGCCCGGGTGAAAGACACCTACTGTTGTCCAATCCCCTTCTACGTCCCCACGCTGACTGCAACCGCCCTTTCTTCCTCCAGAGGTCACTAGCATAGCGCGTAGGAGAGCCCACCCACCCCAGAAGTGGAGAGTTGTCCTCCGGATGCTCGATCCTACTCCTCCCCTGCCGAGCCCCAGCAGCCCAGGCTCATTTCTGAACCCGGGTCACCTGGTGTGGCTCGAGGTGTGGTGTCCAGTGCTTCAACCCTCAGTGCCACCGGGCCGGCAACACCACTGTATTATACTGCTATATTTCTCCTCACTGTCACTCCAGTGTTGGATGCCAACAGCTGTAAAGGGCAGGGGGAGCTGTGATATGATCAGTTTACCCTAGCTGCAAATGTTTGGCAAGAGTTAAAGCATGGAAATTTGTAACAAGAAGTGCTGCCACATCGGGGCCTTCCCCCTTAGCACCCTACAAGAAACAAACACTCAAAATACTCTTTCACTAACATCTATCAGCCAGTTACAATAGCATTCTGATTTGTCATATCATTTCTTTTGTGCTGTGCCCTTGGCTGTTTATCTGGAGGGGACTTTGCAATAGCTGAATCTCTTCTTTCTCTTTTTGCTTGTTCTATGTTTCCTGCTGCCAATTTTTTGCCTTCTATTTAATGTCCTTTGCAAAACAACTTTATAAACGCACCAGTTAGGGTTCAAGTTAATTTCACAAAAACAGGGAAATGTGGTGTCAGGGTTTCCAAATCTAACCCCACCCACCCACCCACCCAAGCAGCAGTAGGAAAAAAACATAAGGTTTTGAGTCTTCGGAGTCTTGACGAATCAGTGGTGGGATCTTCCTTGAGGTTGTAAACCCTAATTCTTGCCCCTCCCCCCAGCCTATAGCCTTCTGTCCAAAGCACAAGGTACAGTTCCAAGCCACTACCTTATAGTAATACACTCTTCAAAGATACAGAGGTATGTCTCACCAGATGTTGCCATCACAGTCTGTTGCAGCTTTCTTGACACAGGGCCCTGCGTGAAGACAGGAGATCATGTCTGCTGTTATTTGTGTAGGGAATGGGGTGGGCTTTAGGGTTGATAACCCAAGGAAGACCCCATCACTGATTTGCCAAGACTCCGGAGACCCAAAACCCTAGTGTTTTTTTTTTTTGTTTGTTTTTTTTTCCTTTCCTTTTGCTGCTGGGGGGGGGGGGAGTTATGGTTGGAAATCCTAATGCCACATTCCCTACTTTTGGGGTGTTAACGTGAACACTAGGTGCATTAATGAAGTTTTTTGCAAATAATTTCTTTTGTTTTTGAGACAGTGGAATCATATCCAGGACCTGTGTGAACAGATGCAGATATGCAGGGCCCTTTAAGCCCTGCACCAAGGGAAGAGTCCATCCGCCTACGGAAGCGCAGCATGGATTTCAGGAATTTAAAGGGCTGTCTTTTGGGCTGTGGAAGCGCAAAGCCCGCAGATACAGATGCACAGGGCAAAGAGTCCCATCTGTCAGTGCACCGGGCCCTCTGCCACCAACGGGTGCAGAGGTGCAAGTCTCTATGCCAAGAGGACAGTTGCCTTCACTATATGGTACCCAGTCCCATGTGGACAACCCTGCAAATTACCACTTTTGGTGAGATTTTTTGTCACACTGCTGCACACAGAAAGGTGTGGAATTTTGGTCTGAAATGTTTAGGGTATGTAGGTCTTGGGTCACAGATGTGCCTTTTGAAGGTTTGGTGAAAAAAATATTAATCCATTCCAGAGTTATTAAATGTTAAAGTTTTTCATTATTTCCTATGGGACCAGTTAGTTGCCATACTCGAAAAAGGATTCCTTATTGCAAATTTGTAATCCTTTTTGCAAACACGGTATTTTTTTTTTTATTATTATTGTTTATTCTTTATCCTAGTAAGACCTCTGTCGGCCTTCAGCCCTGGTCACGGCCCCTGGGACTTCCACCCCCATCTATTGCCACTACCTCCCCAGTTACCCCAGGCTTTCCTACCGGAGGGCGGGACCACGGCACTGGACCCCCCATATCCGAGCTGCGGGAAAAGTATCTGGTCAGGGAGTGCAGTGATGGCAGGCTAATCGAAGCCCCCAGGAGGGCTTCACTGAGACAGAGGACCCACCCCGACTGTTCCTTTTTCCATTTTTCTTGGAGGCAGGGACATGCGATGATGCCAGCGTCCACCCGCCTCCCTGTGTGAGTGCCAGTAGGTTGGTGACTCCTGGCCTCCGCCAAAGTCCTCCTTGCGCCGGAGCCCCCAGAAGGAGAGCCATCCGTGGGACACTCCATCCTTCTCCCTGGCCGCCTTTCGACAAACCGGGTCCCTTCCTCAACCCGGTCGACGGCCAAGCGGAAATTCAACCGCTGCACCGTGGCCGGGCGAAACACGGTATCTTTTGACGCAAATTCGGAATATTTTTTCCATGCTGCCACCATCTTGTTTTAAGTTAGCGAGGGAAACAAAATTAAATTGCTAAAAAATAGAAGGCTTTAGTAAACACCAACAGTTGTGTTTACCCAATCGGGGCCCGTAGAATAGGATTCTGGGGTCGTTATTTTGATAAGTTGTTTAGAAATGTTTTTTTAGCCATGGAAATCCTTTTTGCAAATTGTGAAAAAGTTATGCCACGAAACAGGGTCTTTTTCCAAAATTTGCGAGAGAGGATTTTCTTTTGCCACAAATTGTGAAAAAATCGCAGAAAAGGATTCTTTTTTACAATTTGTGATAAATTATTTCTAAGACAGCTGTTTCTTTGTCACTGCACAGCTAGAAAATGGCTTGTTATTTTGGTCTGAAATTTTCAGGGTACAAAGTGCTTGCCCCCACAGATGTGCCTTTTGCGGGTTTGGTGAAAATGTACAGTATTACTTTGCAGTGAAATTAGGAGAGGTTAAATGTTACTTAATTTCCCATACAGTAGGATAACGTTGTAATGGGAGGTGTACAGAGTTGTTTCTTTGTCACTCTGTGTGAAGAAACGGTTTGCAATTTTCTTCTGAAATTTCGAGGGTACAGGCAGCATGCCCCACCGATGTATGTGTTAATATGTCCCCCGGAGCCACTTGTTGCTGAAAACGAGTGGCTTCACACATCTTCAACTGAGCAAGAACAATGAAGCTGGGCCCGTTCTGGCTCAAGCTGAAGACAAATGAAACCACTTATTTTTAGCAACGAGTGGTGATGGCGGACGTAATAATATATTATTGATCAAGAGCAAGTAATAATATATTTAAAAAAAAAAAAAAAAAAACTTCCAAGAACATGCCCATTTCTAGGGCATCTGCACATGAGACGCTTTTCTTAGAATAAGAATGCCTCACGCGCAGGGGGAAGGAGAGCTCCAAATGGTCAGGAGCACTCCCTCGATCTATAATGCATTTTGCTGGTTTCATAAAAATATAATAATTTGCTGTCGAGTTACATAGGTTTCACGTTTTCCTGCATTTTATTTAAGAGAACGTTGCATAGTCAGGTGTTTCTTTGGGTCTGTACACTTTGGCACTGGAGTGCAGGGCCCTACACTGTCTAAAAAAACTGTGCATGGATGGGAGCACAGAGCACACAAATACAGATACCATCAAGGACTGATGAAAGCGCAGGGCCCTCTGGGCCCTGCGCTCCCACATAGAAATATTGATACTAGCACAATATCTCGGATATTATGGATGGATAGCATTGTGCGCTCGCAGATGCAAATATGTATACCATTATAGAGTGCTGGGAGTGCAGGTAGGCCCTGTGGTCCCACACACAAATGCGTAGAGGATTATGGAGTGATGGAAATGCATGGCCAAAGAGTCCTGCTCAAAAAATGGATGATTTGGAGCGCAGGGTCCACTAGCAAATAAGCCTACAATTATAATTTCTCAAAAAGTAAGGAAATTCTCTGCAAACAAATTCATTAATGCACCATTAGGGTTCCAGCAACAAAAGGAAGCCAGCATTGGAAATGCAGTTTTAGGGTTTCCAACCCTAACACCTCCCCCCACCCTGGGTTTCCAGCCCTAACACCTCACCCTCACCTTCCACCCCCACCCTGCATGCAGGAACAGGCGTGGGGGGTGTGCCTTGGGGTTGTGATCCCTAATGCTTGCCCCATACTGTGCCCATCTCTGCTTACTTACTCATGGAATAGGGTGAGCATTAGGGTTCACAATCCCAAGGCACACCCCCATGCCTGTCCTTCATGCAGGGTGAGGGTGGGGTGTAGGGCTTGAAACCCAGTGTGGGGTGTTAGGTTCCCAACTTTTGTCACTGGAACCCTAATGGTGCATTAATGATGTTTTTTTGCAGAATACATATATATATTGATTAATTTTATTGCTTACATAGCGCCCATTCCCAGGGGCTTTGAGTGCTGTGCAATTTTAAAACGCACAATATTCCTAACAAACAACCAGCATGCATAAAATCAGTATATCCATAAATAGGTTAAAAACATAATTCAAAACAGGCAGTCCAGCATTGCAGATAGGTAGTTTAAATCAGTTTAAAACTCAAAAGCTTGTGTAAAAAAAAAAAAAAAAAAAAAGTTTTCAGTCCCTTTCTTAAACGCTTCTGCCGAGGGTGCCTCTCTCGGATGACTGGGTAATGAGTTCCAAAGGGCTGGTACGGCAACCAAGAATGCTGTATCCCCTGACTGCGTCAACCTCACCCTTGGGAGCACAAGGAGGTAACCCCCAGCAGAGCTAAGGGAGCGAGACAGGTAGTGAGGAACTAGGAGGTCTTGCAGGTACTCTGGCCTCCGATCGTATAGGGCTTTATAGGTCAGTAATCTGACCTTGACAATCCTCCACCTAATCGGCAGCCAGTGCAGATCACAGAGCACAGGTATAATATGATTGAATCTACTAGTTCCAGTCGGCCTGGCCGCTGCATTCTGGACTAGCTGCAGACAGCGGAGATTTCCTCCAGATAGCCCTAGCTAGAGAGCATTGCAGTAATCCAACCTAGACGTAACAAATGCATGTACCAGGGTGGATAGGTCCTCTGGTGGCAACAGAGCACAGATCATGGCAATATTCCTCAGATGGTAATAACTACTCTGGACAATGGCTGACACCTGGGCATCCAGCGTCAAGCCATCGTCAAGAACAATGCCTAGATCCTTGACTTGGGATGATGGGGTTAAAGTGACCTCTTCCAGCACAAGACCAGGAGTATCCCCCGCCCCACCACCATCCTGACAGTGACCCAAGTCCACCACTATTACCTCTGTCTTGTCTAGATTTAGTCACAGCAAGTTTTGAGTCATCCAGTTCTGGATTTCCATTAGGCAGGCATTAAGAGTGGAGACCGCCATCTGATTTCCCGGTGTGTAAGACAGGTACACCTGAGTATCGCCTGCATAGCAGTGGAAACTCGGCCTGTACCACCTAATGACATCTCTTAAAGGCAGCATATACACTGTAAACAACAGAGGTGATAATACTGACCCCTGCGGAACTCCACAGTGCAGAGGCATTGGGCCTGATGAGGATAATTTCACTGAAACCCTCTGCACTCTGCCTGTGAGGTAGGACCTAAACCAGTTGATGACTATACCGGTAAGTCCACACCAGCTCCAGCAACACCTTATGATCCACGGTGTCAAACGCCATTGAGAGATCTAAGAGAACAAGGATCGTACGTTATCCATGATCTCTTGTCATATAGAGGGAGAGAGAGATATAGATATCTGTATGTATATAATGTTGTTGTTTTTTTATTTTGACCCCAAATTTTCAAGATAGTCATTTTATGACTCCCTTTAAAAGCATGATGTGTAACATTTTTGTAAGCAGTAAGACACGACTGGATGTGTGTTAGACACTTCTAACGCATGACTAGGGGGCGTAGTGAGATATGAGGCCGCAGGTCAAGTGTGTCCAGCCTCTTAGCCGTGCATTAGACAGTTCTAACAAATGCCCTGGAGTGGCTTATTGCACTTACGAAATGGGCATCTAAATTGTAGATGCATGTCAAAATTTAAATTATTATGATTAAGTAGTAGAAAAGTGACATTTGTCTTTATTTTGAAAAAAATAGTTCCTCCTCCTGGATGGGTTTGCTGTGTGCATCTTTTTCAGTTGAGGACTTTTGTCCTTTTGTCCAGTGGTGAGTGGTAATCTTTCTTGCAGTGGTTGTCATGCCCCCTTCCCCCAACACACACATACAGTCACTTGTATGATTTTCTGAATTTTTTTTTTATTTTATCTTTTGAATTGCAG
The DNA here is from genome assembly GCA_016271365.2 of Neoceratodus forsteri. Lineage (NCBI taxonomy): Eukaryota > Metazoa > Chordata > Ceratodontiformes > Ceratodontidae > Neoceratodus > Neoceratodus forsteri. Next base: position 118,068,579 of record CM057454.1, on the reverse strand, counting down.
CAGCGCAGCAAGCAAGGTGTGAGTGAGGAGCATGCGGACCTAACTGGGATGCCTGCCAGACAAGAGTGTAGAAATGGGAATGGCAAGTTGTGGAGATGGCGGTATTTTTTTGTTTCTGTGTGAAGTAATGCTCAGGCGGGGCATCAGGGGAGAGGTTTCTGTTTTTTGTTTTTTTTTGTTTTTGTTTTTTTTTTGTTTGTTTTTTTTTTTTAGCTAAAGCTGAGGCGGGGAGTTGCAAAACTATTGAGCATGAGAACAAGCGACAGAGCGAGTGGGTGGTTGGTAGATCGTAGCTGGCATGGTTTTTTTTTTTTTTTTTTCCCCAGTAATGTTCGTTCAGATTGTTTACTTAAAATAGATATAATTATAAAACTGAGGGATAAGGGGGAGATATAGCAATGAGCCAGCAGGCCGGTGAGGAACATAGTGAGGGAGAGATCATGGCAGGTCCAAGCTGGCGGGCTTGCAAGTGGGTAGGCAGGCCGGCACAAGGATTTAAGAAATGGGTACTGCGTCCTGTTAGTCAGGACTAGTTGTAGCCGTGCGTTAGACGCTTCTAGCGCATGGCTGTCAACCAGTAACATGGCTCAAAATCTCAAGCCCATTTCATAAAGTACATTTATAGTATATTGACCGAATATCATTTCACACCAGAACTGCAAAAACATGTCTCATCCAGGATTTAAAATAATGACCCCTGCCACGTTTATGAGGTGGTGTAGAAAAATGACTGTTGAAAGTTTGGAGTTAAAATATTGAAAATTAGCAAAGTTATGAGGGAATGTTGAAAGTTAGTTAGTTAAAATTGGTAACCGGGAAAGGCACACTGAGCCAAAGCTCATTTCCAGGTGTGACACAGGGAAGGAGGGAGAGGAAAACGTCAAGTAAATACAATGAACTAGATGATTACATACAAATAAGGTGCAAACAAAAGTAGTGCAACAAGGCAGGAGTGCAAAATTCCAAGAAACAGTTATCTGGAGCATGACACGCTCTAACAAAATCTATCAGCTGGTGGAAACATTTCAGTGAAGAGAAATGGGAGGCATAAAATTGACCTGAGGGAAGGGGAGAAGGTAGGTCTGGTAGGAAGCTGACAAGTATGAGGGGAGGAGTTAAAGCTGATGCTCAAGAGAGGTTGGTAAAGGTTAGAGAAGGATGGCAGAAGGCAGGAGGAAGGGGGGGACCATAGGGATTATAGAGAGCAGGGTACTAGATGGGTTGATGGCATTAAGGGTGGACAAAGCACCTGGACCTGATAGCATTCACCTTAGGGTACTAAGGGAATTGGCAGAGGTCTTGGTGGGGCCACTGGCCGACCTGTTCCATACCTCCCTGGACACAGGATGTGTACCATAGGACTGGAGAATGGCTCATGTGGTGCCCATCCACAGAAGTGGCCCAAAGGATGTACCAGGAAACTATAGGCCAGTGAGCCTCACATCGATTGTGGGAAAGCTCATGGAGACCATTCTAAAAGAGAGGCTAGTAAGCTTCTTGGAGGAAAACAGTCTCCAGGATGGTCAACAGCATGGGTTTGTAGTGGGCAGATCCTGCCAGAAAAACTTTGTAGAGTACTACTGTCACACTTGGACAGTTGGTTCTGATCCCTGTATCATTTTCTTTTGTAAATATAAAAAAAATGTGTGATGGACTGTGTCAAGAGAAAATGCTGTCTTGCTGAAGTTGACACAAAAACCCCCAGGGATAAGTTCAAAGGATAGGAGGTATTTTAAACTGTGGATTTCTAAAATGCAGTTACCTTGTCAATTTGCTTTGATCCCAGGAAATAAAATTAACCATTCATGACGTCCTCAGGGAAACCCTTTGATTTTGCACTAGGTGTCATAATGGAAAGAGCATGTATATGTTTTGGGTGTCTCCCAGGAAGCCAGCTCATTTCATCAAAGAGACCTTTGATGTACAGGTCCCAGACTGCATTGTAGTCCAGTAAGCATGTGTGTGGGGGGGGGGTCGTCAGAGGGAAGCCAGCATTACATCAAAGAGCCTTTGATGTCTGTAGATCACAGACCAGTTTGAAAGGTCACAGGAAAAGAGGACATTCATTTTTGTCACCTATTATTTTTTAAATATCTTAGGAGGACATCCTGTGTTCTAAAATATAGATTTTGTTACACCAAGGTGGAGTAGGTGACCTCAGAGAGAAGGCCGGCTCAAGACTGTTTTTTTTTTTTTTTTTCTTAAAACCTACTGAGCAGAACTTACAGGTACATTCATGTTTGTGACTGAGAGAAGGAGGAACATCAAAGCACTGAAAGATTAAGAAAGTAAGAATACATTAGCCAAGTTCAGTCTGAGTGTTATTAGTTGTAGGAATTTGCACTTTAAACCTGTTTTGTTTTAAGGCTGTATGTGTTGGGATATTTTGTTCTGCATTTTACTGTTTTCCTATTTTATCTATTTTAAAGTAAAGATATATATTATAAAAACAAACTGCCTGGTGTGCCTTGAAAATTCTTTTTATATAAGTGGAGCTTGGAAAGGTTATAGTTGACACTGTGTATGAGCTTATTGTGATACCAAACTGGGAAACTGATAGAGTTCTCTAAGGTCTTACATAGAGTTCTAAGGGTTCATTTTGTAATACCTGATTAGGTGCCCGTAGGCAAAGATATCTGGCCCCGCGAAGACAGAATTATCTGAGCCTGATAATTGGGTACGCTAACAAGAGGTTATCAGTTTGAATCCCTCCAGAACTTGAGACTAAGGTGACTCGAACCCACGAAACAGACAAGAGGGTTACCTTGTACTGTTAACTGTCCATAGATCCTATGCTCAGAGGTTGGCACTTTGGGAGTAGAGGGCTGACCGGCTGAGCGAATCGGTGACAGATTGGTTGGCAGCGGTGGCATAAAAAGTTTGGTGGTATAAGCTTCATTGTTCAGTGTGTCAGCTTGAGACCGTTCAGCTCACTTGGAAAAAACAAAGGCAGTGTTTTATTTAAAAAGGAAACAGAACTATACCCCTTGACTTACAGTCAAGTTCCTACCCGTTTTATTTTTTTTTTCTGAAGTGCAGTCAGAGTAGCAGTAGTCAGGGAAAATGGCTTCCAACTACAGCAGGCACACTGTAGACTCCTTAAAGCAGTTGTGCGGGCACAGAGGAGTCCCATTTGGGGTGAAAGCTAGCAAGCAGAACCTCAGAGGCCCTGATGGTAGCAGATACCCAGAGCAGCGAGTCACAGACCATGACTGAAAGGGACCAGACCTTGAGTGTGGCAGGACTAGCGGCCAGTGAGGGGTCCCGAGCCGATGAGGAGGACAGCAGGGCCACTGTCAGTAAAGGGCCACAGCAGCAGAGAAAGGTCACCAGTATCCTGAATCCAGAGGTACTCAGGCTGCAAATTGACTTGCACAGGATGGAACTGGAGGCAGAGCGAGAACAGAGGGAGGCGGACCGTGAGCGCCAGCGAGCTGCAGAGGAGAAGAGAGAGTGAGAACGCAGAGAGGCAGAGGAGAAGAGAGAGGAGCGCCAGTGGTAACACGAACTGGAGAAGCTCCGACTCTGACCAGCGGCACCAGAGCAAGTAAGTGGCTTGGGTTTAACTGGGACTGCAGGACTGGGTTACAAATTAATAGTCGAGTTTAAAGAGGGGGAGGACATGGATGCCTTTTTAAATTCTTTTGAAAAGGTTTGTATTCAGGCTAAAATTTCTAGAGAGTCCTGGAGCTTCCAGTTATCCCCACTACTTACCGGGAAAGCTCTGGATGCATTGGGTCAAATGGACAATGAGGACAGTGACGATTACAAGTTAAAAGCTGCACTGTTATAAAAAAAGTTTGAATTAACTGCTGAATCATACAGAGCTAAATTCCATAAGCTCAGGAGAAGCCCTGATATGAGCTACGAGGAGCTAGCCATGAAACAACATCCATTTTTTAAATGTTGGTGGGAAGGAATTGAGACAAACTCTGTAGATAAAATTGAAAATGTGATTTTTATTAGAACAGTTTTATTGGGCATGCCCAGCAGAGCTAAAAACCTGGCTAGAGGACCGAGATCCAAAAACAGTGCAAGAGGCTGCTGAACTCTCGGACTGCTATGCCAAGAGTAGACCTGCTCTGAGAGCGAATGGGGTGGGCATGGCAGTGCAGAAAGGGAAAAGCGTGCCCTCAGGGCAGCTAAAACCCTCATAGCCTCCACTGAAACCAGTTAGCCCCAGGTTTCAACGAAAATATTTATCTGAAGTAAGAAATGCGTGTTGGCTGTGTAAAGAAACTGGGCACAGTGCCAGACAGTGTCCCAAAAAAGTGAGCCAAAATACACAACAGGGTGCTAGAAAAGAAGTGGGTTGTTTGTGTGTCCCTGGAAGCATGCCAGTGAACATGAGGGAACACATGCACCCAGTCATGGTAAATGGTGTACAGACGCAGGGGTTAAGGGACACAGGGGCATCCCTGACATGGGTAAAGGGGGATCTGGTATAGCCTGGTCAGCTTATACCCAATAAATACGTAACTGTACAGGACTTTACGGGCTGGGAGAAAACATTGCCCCTCGTTAGTGTTCTCCTATACTGGGGTGAAACTGGGGGAACTGTACAACATGTGGCTGTAGCCAAAACGTTGGCTGTGGATGTGAGCCTGGGTAACGATCTCCAATAGGGTATGGTATGTGCAGTTACTCGTAGCCAAGCGGCAAGGGAAAATTGTAGTTCCCTGAACCCCACAGAAACCACTGTGGAAACCACTGAGAGGCTGGTTCCCCAGCCTGTCTCCCCAGATGGGGAGACTGATAAAAAGGGGGTAGAAATTCCCCCAGTAGCAAGTAACCACACAGCTACAGAGGGTTACTCCAAAGAGGGAGGGGTGACCCCTTGTCAGAGGGTTGGGATTGACAGTGATCCTGAGGGCCCTGATGCTAGTGCTAGGGACCCTAGTTTAGCGACTGAAGGGGACCTGTCCCATGCCTTGGAACTGTGTGAGGGGTTTGCAGCTGCTCAGAGGAGTGACCCTAGTTTAGAGAAGCTGAGAGCTTGGGCAGACTCGGAGGGCACACAGGGAGGTAACAGCAGACATAAGGTTTATTGGGAAAATGGACTTATGTATACACAGGCAGTACAGCCAGAGGGAGGGATGCTAGGCAGGCAGCTTGTCATTCCCCAGGGATATCGTGAGCAGTTGCTCAAGGTTGCCCATGATATTCCCTTGTCTGGTCATCTGGGAATCGTGCACACTACACAGTGGTTGGCCCAGAATTTCTACTGCTCTAACTTCACCCAGCAGGTGAAGGAGTATTGCAGATCTTGTCACCGGTGCCAAGAAATAGGGAATGCGGGCAAGAAAACCCAAGTCGCCCTGATTCCATTACCCATAGTGGAGGAGCCATTCCAGAGGGTGGGAATGGATATTGTGGAGTCTTTAAATACTCCAGCTCCTCAGGGAAGAGATTCATCTTGACTGTGGTGGATTATGCCACCCGGTACCCACAGGCAGTCGCCCTATCCTCTCTGAGGTCAGACAAAGTGGCAGATGCCTTACTTGGGATTTTCTCCCGTGTTGGGTTTCCGCAGGAGGTAATCACCAATTGAGGGGGTTCCTTTGTGTCGGACCTGATGAAATGTTTATGTGAGAAGTGTGGGGTGGTGCAGAGATGCACGACACCGTATCAACCACAAACCAATGGACATGTGGAATGATTCAGTGGTACCCTAAAATCAATGCTCCAGGCATTTGCTGAACAGCATGGGAGGGACTGGGAGAAATACCTTCCCCACTTATTTGCATACAGGGAGGTGCCCCAAGAGTCGACAGGATTTTCCCTCTTTGAACTCTTATATGGACGCCGGGTATGTGGGCCCCTAGACTTGATCCGAGAGGACTGGGAAGGCAAGCACGCCACCCAGGGAACTCCCATTGTGGATTACGTCCTAAGGTTTAGGGAAAGGCTGAAGGAGCTTATGGCGACAGCCCAGAGCAACCTGGCAGCTGCCCGACAGAAACAAAATGTATGGTACAACTGCAGAGCCAGTGTTCGCTCATACATGGTGGTCAGAAAGTCATGGTCCTTATTCCGATCCGGAAAGACGAGCTGCAAGCTGAGTGGGCAGGACCGTACAAAGTGGTTAGGAAGGTAAATGACGTAAATTACATTGTGGAGTTACCTGACCGTAGACAGACAGACAGAATGTACCATGTCAACATGATGAAGCCATATGCTAATAGGGCTGACATGGTGTTTGCAGTGTGTAGTCATGTGGAGGGGATGGACGAAGGAGACCCAGTTCTGGATTTGCTGGAAGAGTAAGCAGGAGTCCTCTGTGGAGGCAGTAAAATTGTCTCCCCGGCTGACCCCGGACCAGATCCAGAAAGTAAGGGAGGTTTTAGCAGACTCTGCCCCCTTGTTTAGCGCCAAGCCTGGATTAACCCCCTTAGTGACACACCATGTGGAGACAGGGACACAGACACCCATACGGCGGACAGCATACCAGGTGTCAGAGGTTGTCCAAAAGGACGTTGGGAGGGAAGTGGAGGAGATGCTGGATTTAGGGGTAATCCAGAGATCCCACAGTCCCTGGGCCTCTTCCGTAGTCCTTGTACCCAAGCCAGGTGGCTCGACTCGTTTCTGTGTAGACTATCATGGACTGAATGCATTCACAAAGTCAGACGCCCACCCGATGCCCTGGATGGACGATCTCCTGGACAGGTTGGGAGGGGCGACCTACCTTACGATCATTGACCTGACAAAGGGGTATTGGCAGGTAGAGTTGATGGACAGAGCTAGGGAGAGGTTGGCCTTTATCACTCCAATAGGCTTATTTGAGTTAAAAGTAATGCCTTTCGGAATGAAGCACGCCCCAGCCACTTTCCAAAGGTTGGTGAACTAGGTGTTAAATGGTGCTGAGGAGTACACCGTGGCGTACCTGGATGACAATGCCATCTTTAGTACCAGCTGGGAGGAACACCTATCCCACCTTAGGGAAGTGCTGGGCTCACTGTCAAAGCAGAGAAGTGCCAGTTGGCCATGGGAGAGGTGGCATACCTCGGGCATGTGGTAGGCCAGGGACAGCTCCGTCCTAACCAAATAAAGATAGAGGTAATCCAGGCGTGGCCCAGACCAGAAACTCAGAAGCAGGTCAGGAATTTTCTCGGGACAGCAATGTACTATAGAAAATTTGTACCCAATTACAGTGCTCTGGCTGCTCCCCTATCTGACCTGACAAAGAAACGGATGCCCAAGAAAATTACCTGGGGCCCAGCCTGTGAGGAAACCTTTTCCAAGGTAAAGGAGGCACTGTGCAGTGGTCCTGTTTTGACAAGTTCTGACTATAGTAAAACCTTTATAGTTCAGACTGATGCCTCAGACGTGGGTATTGGGGCAGTACTGAGCCAGACATCCAGCGAAGGGAGGGACCACCCAATAGCCTACCTGAGTAAAAAAGTTACTTCCCAGGGAGCAGTCATACTCCACGGTGGAAAAGGAGTGTCTTGCCATAGTGTGGGCCCTAAATAAATTGGAGCCATACTTGTATGGGCAGCATTTTGTGGTGCAGACGGACCACAACCCCCTAGTTTGGCTGACTCGGATGGGGAAAAACAATGGTTGATTACTAAGATGGAGTCTTGCTTTGCAAGGATATGATATGACCATTCTACATAGGCCTGGAAAACAAAATCAGAACTCAGATGGGTTGTCCAGGGTGTATGATGAGTGAAATGATTTGGGAAGCTCATCCTATGCAGGGGGATAGAGCCCCCAAATTCAGTCTAGGTGGGGAGGAATTGTCACACTTGGACAGCTGGTTCTGATCCTTGTATCATTTTTTTTTTTGTAAATATAAAAAAATGTGTGATGGACTGTGTCAAGAGAAAATGCTGTCTTGCTGAAGTTGACACAAAACCCCCCAGGGATAAGTTCAAAGGACAGGAGGTATTTTAAACTGCAGATTTCCAAAATGCAATTACCTTGTCAATTTGCTTTGATCCCAGGAAATAAAATTAGCCATTCATGACGTCCTCAGGGAAACCCTTTGATTTTGCACTAGGTGTCATAGTGGAAAGAGCATGCATGTGTTTTGGGTGTCTCCCAGAAAGCCAGCTCATTTCATCAAAGAGACCTTTGATGTACAAGTCCCAGACTGCGTTGTAGTCCAATATGCATGTATGAAGGGGGGGGGGGGCGTCAGAGGGAAGCCAGCATTACATCAAAGAGCCTTTGATATCTGTAGATCACAGACCAGTTTGAAAGGTCACAGGGAAAGAGGAAATTCATTTTTGTCACCTATTATTTTTTAAATATCTTAGGAGGACATCCTGTGTTATTAAATATAGATTTTGTTACACCAAGGCGGAGTTAGGTGACCTCAGAGAGAAGGCCGGCTCAAGACTGTTGTTTTAAACCTACTGAGCAGACCTTACAGGGACATTCATATTTCTGACTGAGAGAAGGAGGAACATCAAAGCACTGAAAGATTAAGAAAGTAAGAATACATTAGCCAAGTTCAGTCCGAGTGTTAGTTGTAGGAATTTGCACTTTAAACCTGTTTTGTTTTAAGGCTGTATGTGTTGGGATATTTTGTTCTGCATTTTACTGTTTTCCTATTTTATCTATTGTAAAGTAACGATATATATTATAAAAACAGAAACTGCCTGGTGTGCCTTGAAACTTCTTTTTATATAAGTGGAGTTTGGAAAGGTTATAGTTGACACTGTGTATGAGCTTATTGTGATACCAAACTGGGAAACTGATAGAGTTCGCTAAGGTCTTGCATAGAGTTCTAAAGGTTCGTTTTGTAATACCTGATTAGGCGCCCGTAGGCAAAGATATCTGGCCCCCCGAAGACAGAATTATCTGAGCCTGATAATTGGGTACGCTAACAAGAGGTTATCAGTTTGAATTCCTCCAGAATTTGAGACTAAGGTGACTTGAACCAACAAAACGGACAAGAGGGTTACCTTGTACTGTTAACTGTCCACAGATCCTACGCTCAGAGGTTGGCACTTTGGGAGTAGAGGGCTGAGCAAATCTGTGACAACTGCGACTGGGTGACATGGGAACTGGGCAAGGACCATACAGTGGATGTCCTGTATTTGGACTTCAGCAAGGCATTTGATTCAGTGCTGCATGGGAGGTTGGTGGGGAAACTGGAATATGTGGGGGCAGGACCAAAAATGGTGAACTGGATCACAAACTGGCTAAAGGGAAGGCAGTAAAGGGTGGGGGGGGGAGACTTCTCATCACCAAGAGTGGTGATAAGCAGGTTACCACAGGGATCAGTACTGGGACCAGTGCTGTTCGGGATTTTTATTACAGATATCCCACATGGGATCCGGAGCAGGATCAGTCTGTTCACAGATGATACCAAGATGGGAGCTGTGGTTGATGATGCAGAGGGGTGGAAGGAGTTGCAGGAGGACCTGTCTAAGCTGTAGGAGTGGGTAGAAACATGGCAGTTTAAATGCCAAGAGGTGCAAGGTTCTGCACTTCGGAACCAGGAGAGGGATTATCACTTGAATAGGGTACAGTTGGGGAGCTCCACAGTGGAGTGATCATTATGGGGAGCATGAACAACTCTGCTCGGTGTGGGAAGGTGGCAGCAAAAGCCAACAAAATGCTGTGGTGTATTGCAAGAGGGATCTCCTCTAGAAGGAGGGAGGTTATCCTGCTCCTATGTAGGTCATTGGTCAGGCCCCACCTGGAGTACTGCATGCAGTACTGGCACCCATTCCTGAAGAAGGACATCAGATTGTTGGAGGGCGTGCAGCGAGGAGCCACTAAGATGATCCAGGAATTAGAGAGCATGCCCTACAAGGACAGGCTGGGAGAGCTGAATGTGTATTTGCTGGAGGAGAGGAGGGATTGGGGATATGATAGAGACCTTTAAGTGTCTGCAGGGGATAAACAAGACCAACAAAGAGGGGATTTTCCAGATGAGAAGAGGGAGGGACACGAGAGGGCATGGACTGAGATTCGAGGGGAGAAGATTCAGGAGGGAGATGAGGAGACCTTTTTGTTCACTAGAGTGGTGGACAAATGGAACACCTTACCAGACAACAGTGTCCTGTAAGATGGTGGGCAGTTTCAGGAGGGGTTGGGACAGGGGAGCAGGAAGGGATACTGGGACGAGGAGGTGGGTGTGTCGGAACAAAGGCTATGATGTCACTTTTTACAATGATGCACTTGGATTTACCTCAGGCCTTACCAAAAAAAACATTTTTCATAAATTACCAAAAATAATAAAGATTCAAATATATATTATCCTATGCTATCTCCAGATTCACGATAATGGTAATAACACTGCTTTCCACACTTACATATATGAAAAATATATATTTTATTAACACTTATGCAATAATTCTAAATATTTCTCATTAGCATAAATATCAAGCATAATAACTGTAAACATCCACAAAATTGTTTCAGAAAATCGAGCAAACTACTGTAATAAAACACATTTTAGCAAATAATGTAAGTGAATACATAATATTCAGCATAATAAATGGTAATAGTTATACTAGACTTGGCATAATAACATGCAAACTCATAAGATCACTATTTCAGATTCTCTGTATAAAACTTGTTTCAAAACCTTATAGCATGTAAAATGTATTTTCTTTTTATGAGAACTTACAACTCATTATGTCAGTGTTTTGTACTGTACTTTCATAAAACTCGGTTTTAACTTTTTAGATCATGCAAAATATTTCTCAGTTTAAAGCTTTCAAACTATATGCCCAAGTTCTGTAGTTAAAAGTAAGTTTCCTTGTTACTTTCCCAGATAAGTCAATTTAAATTAATAAACTATCAATTAAAAATTAATTAGTAAAAGTAATCCAAATTATACTTAAATTTCTAGTTGTTGAAGTGGTTCTTCTTCTAACTTAGAAATCTTGGTTGAGGGCTGGCCCGCCAGCGCAGCAGTTGGATTTCGGCTTGCGACGCCGGCAAACCGGCTTCGGGAGCGAGCTCAGGTCGTCGGAGGGTTTGCCGGAGAAGGATCGAGCGTCCACAGGACAGCTCTCCTTCTCCGGGGGTGGGGGGGTTCTTGTGTCCGGTGCAGGAGTGACACCTAGCGGAAGCTGGGTGCATCGCCCTGTGCACCGACACACGGTCAAGGAATCACTGGGGCAGGACAGATGAAGGCATCATTGCACGTCTAAGCCCCAGCCTATAGGGATAAAATCCCTCCATGCCAGGCCGTCTCTATGACGCCCTGCCCCCGGACTTCAATTAGCCACCTGGCCGAGGGCCCTCCCAACTAGATACGGATACATGGCACCGATTCCAGTCCCGGTGCCATACCCCGCCTCCTGGGGGGTAAGCCAGGAGTAACAGGGAGAGCGAGGGGCTCAACAGGTGGTGGAATTCAAGAGGGCACCATGACCAGGGCAGAGCTCTGACGGCTAGGCAGGAGGACATAAAGTAAGCTAAATATATTAAAAAAATAAATAAATAATCTTGATTGAGTCTGGCTCTGAATGAAAAAGTCTTTTGACCCTGGAACTTTTTGGCATGGACAACATTACAGGTTAAATTCAGTTGCTTAAAGTCACATCACCAAAAGTCAGTTCTTGGATTTGTAGAACACAGCTTTAATCTGCACAGTCCATAGCAACACTTAATTTGAAGAACTTTTCATTTGTGGATGGCAGTCTTTTATTTTCACTATTGGACCCTTAATGACTTTCGTGTAATTTATCTGCCGTTAACCTCAGCACAACTAGACTTCTTTCTGCTTTCAACGCTGTATAGCTTGTGTGAGTTTTTAAAGTTAAGGCTCTGGTCAAGGCGTAAGCAGGCAACATTACTTCAGTCAAACTGCTAAGCAAATAAAACACCGATCTTGCTTCATAACACAATGAAAATGTCCTTGTCCAAGCAATTTCCTTGGACTATGTGGCAGCACTGCATAAGCTTCCAAGCTTATCCTTCGGCTGGCCCCAGTACTCAAAATACAGGTGTGGGCCAAAGCTTCTTGGCCAAGCTAGAGTTATAAAGCCATCAGAATTTTTAGGTAGCCAGTCATAGGTCCTTTTGCATTGATGTTTTGGCTCAGACTGAGGGGTGTCCAGAAAAATTTACTAATATGAATCTGCCCTGGTGATGTCATCACCAGAGTTTTATTGGTCTAAGACACAAAGAGGGCCAGGTTTCTGGTTCCCTGCAGATGACAAATGGTGACAGTGGCCATACCTTTTTAAGGACTGACCCTTTTTCTTAAGACTTATTTTTAACTCAAAATGATTTTCCTTAACGTTCTCATTCAACCTAATTTAAACATATATATTTAGATGTTTCTCCTCGAGTGGAGCATTTTGGTATGAATTTTATATTTCTAGCACTGATACTTTTTAAGTTACACTGTTAAGGGTTATAACTTCATAATTTTAATAAAACTTATTAAAATAAAGTGATAGTATTGCTCTAAATATTATAAGCTACGGAATAATATAAGATGTGGAAGAAAAATCCATTATTAAAGCTTTTAAATACTAGTTCTTTGTAGAACCACATGAGGTTCCTTTGTTCTGCTTACAGGCAATTATAAATTTCAAACTGTCAAAACATTCTTTTAGATGTTTTTTCTCTGCATAGCAACAAGGTGCATACTTAAGAGTCCTATTTTCAGACTCCTCAGCATGTAAGCTATCATGAGACTATATTTGTCTAGTTACTAATAAGAAAATGTTGTTTAAAAAAAAAAAAGTTATACATGACTTCTAATTCCTTGGTCCTGCACTTATGAAACTTGGTAAGCTTATTACTAATACTAGTGTCTATTAACTGTCCAATTTTCATAGCGGCAGTACATTGCATTTTTAAACTATGGATAAAACTTGTTGTTCCTATACAAAGTAATGGGACTTTTAAACTCATTTTCTAAGGCAAGTTTTTCCAAGCTGTACCAGTCACATAACCGCCTATCTGATTGTAGTCATGGTTACCTAGCTCTGGCCAGGACTTCCTTGTATAAAACAAACCCATAAATTTGTCAGTCAGTTGAATATCACAGAGGTGCTTCTCTGGTAGCAAGCTAGCTTCAGCTGAAGTATTTGTGTAGTGTAGCAGGGCCTTCCTTATCTCTTGAGCTACAGCTAGAGCACAGAGCCTTGAAGTTGGCTTCAATTTTGAAATGGTCTTCATTAGACCATTTTTTTTAACTCTGAAACTGTCTCCACTTTAAATGACATCATTCCTCTTTTTGAATGTTTAAGATTTCATGCAAACCGTAATCTTAACAAAAAATTAGAGTAAACATTCCCATAATTAATCCCATATAAAATCACACAAAATAATAATTAAAAATTAATTCTTGATAATAAAAATAAAATAATTTTTCCATCAAGGGTTTTGTTTCTACAGGAGGGATCGCTGCAAGATGAGGTGCTAGCTGCACACTCTGTCAGACTCAGTAGACCGGGAGGCCTGTTTCAACTGGCAGTTTCATATGTTCTTATAGAAGGCTGACTGCCCAGCAGAGGAACGAAGGTGGGGGTGGAAGAAAGTGCAGGGATCCCTGGAGCAAAGGTTGTATGGAACAGATGGATGGTGGTGATGAGTGGATAGGTATGAGGGCAGTGCCTCAAACCAGTATTTAGTGATGAATGAAGCACATATGCAGGTGACTGGAGGGAACAGGGAGGATGGCTTGGGAGGAGTAGAGTGTACTGTGGTGGGGGTGAGTTTGTGGCAAAATGAAGGCATTGCAGAGGATGTACTGTCTGGCAAGGGGAGAGGAAGGCGCAGTACTGTGTACCACATCTGCATAGTCAAAGTCTGGTAGCACCATTTTGGTAACCAGTTCCCAGCCGACATGTGGGAACAGGCGGTCTTTATTACAGTAGAGGGTACCAAGGTTGGGGCGGAGTTCAGCGTGAATAGCATCAGTGTGCGCAGAGAAGTCAAGCCTGCTACCAAGCCACCCACCAAGATACTTAAAGGAATGAACCACTTCAAGGGCAGAACCATCCAGACTGGTGAAAGAAATACTACAACGTTCACTCGTAAGCCGGGCATTTTACCGTATTTGTACACCAAATTTTCTGCATAGCCTTCTTATTACACCATCTCATGAACCCAGTAGGTGAAAATTTTCAAATCCCCACTGAAATGTCATTCTGCACCACTGAAACTTCATTCTGCACCACAGGTGTGAAAACACATTTTGGCCAGGATTTTAAAAATGGCAGCTGGCATGTTCATAAGGTGGTGTGAAAAAATTGCTATGTTGAAAATTTGGGGTCAAAATATTTAAAATTACCAAAGTTATGAGCAACTATAGAAAATTTTGAATGTATGCTCATAACTTTGAGATTTTTAAAGCTTTTGGCCCTAATTTTTCAACATACTGTAGCTTTCATATGACCCAACCTCATGAACAAGGGTGGTGAAAATGTTCAAAACCCGCCCAAAAGGTGATTTCACAAAGCAACCATGAAATCAACTTTCATGACAAATTTACAAATTTCCACTGCCATTGGTTATGAGGTGGGGTCCCAAAAAGCCCTTGGTAGAAATTTGGGGTCAAGATATGTAAAAATAACAGTTATGAATCAAAGTTTCAAACCCCATTGAAATACATTTAACCGCACTTATCTGATTTTTCTCATATCGCAGTCACCGGTTCCAGCAGCAAGACATGTCTTCACTCGGAGAGTTGATCTATGCCATGGGGCATGTTCAGGTGAGTGGGTTGAGAGGGATGTTGGGGGGGGTGGGTAGTGAGTGAGAGGTCGGGGTGGGGATGTGTGGGATTAGATCAGTGAGGGATCATTTTCTTTTTTACAGGATTAAAAAAAAAATTGAGGGACTGTTTTCTTTGTTTCAGGTGAATTTTCCGACACTGGGGATTGGACACCCAAGTGCCAGGCTACTCTTTGGTGGCATAGGGATGGGCATCCCCAGTGCTGCCAGGTGCATAAGTGGAATGGGGGTGGGCAACCTAGAGGGGAGTGGGGTCAAGAGAAAGCGGTACTGGGGGTGGGCACTCCTGTCTGCTGATTTTAGAAGTATAAAAGATAACATTGGAAAGTGTGGGGTGGGGGGGGGCAGGCAACCTGAACTTGTAAAAGATCCATGTACATATTTGTTACCGCCTGCAAAATGCAGGTTCCCAGACAATAGCACAGTAGATGGCACAAAAGGCACAAAAGGCACAGGTGCATATAGGCTGGGGGGGGCGGATATACTGGACCGCTGACAACTATTCTATACTGCATGACAAGATAGTGCAGATAATTTAAGCATGGAGCAAGAAAAAGTATACTTGCAGTTCAGTGGTGTATGCACTTTTTCCACTGCTGGCTCTGTTTGTTCAGTGATTCTGAAATGCTGCTGTTCTTATTTTCAGTCTTACCCCCCTCCGAATTCCTACACCCTTGAGACAGTCTCACAAAAAGATCAGGAAAAATTATTTCTGCTGTGAAATAAAATGTGTTTTTTTTTTGCTCTGACAATCTTCATTTGTTCTGTACACTGTCCCTGTTGACTTCGTTACTCTGTTATGCTGCCAGTGCAAACAGCGCTGTGCTAGTCTCCAGTCCCACTCCCTCCTGAACTCTGCACTTCAGACAGTGTCAAGGAAATAAGGTAAATGCTGACAGACTGGACAAAAAGCACAATACTCTGTTTTCTCCTGACCCTGGCTCCTACAGCTGTGCTTGTCTCTGTTAACAATAGCTGTGCTTGTCTTGGTTCCATGCTTTGCTGTCCCTCTCAACTCCAACACACTGCTATACTGTTAACCACGCTGTCCTTGTCTCCAGTCCCTCCCCCCCCGACTTGCACTAAACTCCGCATTCAGGGAAATAGAGTAAAAACTGTACTTCTACAAATAATATAATAAAAATAAGTACTGTATATGTCATTTTTGTTGCTGAGGGTGTTGCAGTAATCTTGAACAGCATAAGCATTTTATAATTCTATGATACAGGGGCACAGTCGGCCTTACTCTTGCAATGAAATAACCCAGCCACCCCAGTTCAGCTTTTCAACCACAGGAAGATAGACAGGCAGACAGACTCTGAGAGATAAGGAATTGGGGAGCGCTGGCTCACTGCTTCAGCTGAAGCTGGAAGAACGGCTTCCAGCTGCGGCTTCAGCATTCAAGAAAGACCAACTGTTCTCGTACAGAGAAAGCAGGTGAAAGGCTCCTCTCACCCTGGATTTTGGGATGCCCAGAAAAGGTATCTTTGGCAATTATTTTAAAAACAAGTGTGAATGTAGCTAAACTGGTCCCATTTAGTTAGGTTGTTTGTTTTTTAAAATTACATATTTTTATGTATGTTCCATGATTTTTTAGTTTGAGGGGAAAAACAAGATGGCAGCTATCACAGCTCAAAAACATTTTTTGTGCTGTGAGAAGCAAGTAGTGAGAAACCAAAAACAGTCTTGGGACAATATTTTTCCCAATTCTTCCAGAGGCACTGCCTTGGCACAGCATGCTTCTACCCTGAAATTTCAGAAAAAAATTCCATTCTGTATAGTTTGTATGTGAGAGCAAACCCAAATCCCATGTTAACTGCATGAAAATAAAATTAAACGTCTACAGGAAAATGACAAGTGTGGGTCTCAGAAACCATACAAGCTGCTGTCACAAAACTTTCCACAGACTTAGACCTTGCCTCCTAGGCGACACAAGCAAAATTTCAGCTAATTTTGACAAACGCTGCCAAAGCTATTAAGGTGCAAAGTTAAGGGTTTAGCATAGAACCTCTCACTCAACCCTATTAATCCACCCAATATGACTGCAAAAAAAAAAAAAATAATGAGGGGGGAAAAAAAACCACTCTCCATAGCAAATGAGGCACCAGTGCACGCTGATGAATTATCAGTAGATACTTTCTTTGCAGTCTTATTTCCTCCCCTCCTCCAAAAGATTTGGCAGTTTTTTGCCCCCCAGAATGTACTTTGTTATACCATGGAGCACCCAGACATTCGTGGTTCACAAAGTCATGTATCCAAGACCCTTTGTTTTCTAAGTTTTGCTTTCCTCTTCTCTTCTTAAAATCTCAGCCAGCTTGTTTTGCTATGCTGAGTGGATTGAGGGCTCTACGGCTTGCCCAAGAGCATCCTCACTTCCTCCATATACTCCCTGCAGAGAACTTGACCAGGCCTGGTGTAAGCGGAGTTGACTCCATGGGGATTTGGTCAGTAAAAAGGAAAAGGTAAGCCAAACTGCCGATGCCAGGGTACCAAGGCTGTGCCTCATGACAGATCTGTCATAAGATGCATTAACCCCCTAGAGTGTTGTGTTCAGTCTGCTGAAACAGGGTATGCTGAACCAAGCGACGCCATATGGGAAAGCACACACAAACACAGAAGTTGTCAGCAGAGAAGGACCTCATTGCCCACCTAGTCTGCCCTATTTTCCCTACCTACGGTGCCATCACAAACCCTACTCGGTCTCCTTGTTCCCCCCCCCCCCACCTTACTAATATCTCCTTGTCTATCCCATGCATTCTTGAATCCTGTAACTGTTTTAGCCCCCACCACCTTCGCTTCCCCTGAGCACCCCCCTAGCTTCATAGTGTTGTGTAATGCTATCAGCGAAGGCAGGGAGAGTGCACATCTTCGGTTCTGCCTTCCATTCAGCACTTCTACGTTGGCTGTCCTGGTAGGTGATTCAAATATTTTTTGTGGTTCTGCTATAAAGAGGAGATGTGGATACAAAGAAAAATAAAATTGAAGACAGATGTCCATAATGAAATAAGAGGCCCATGTTATACATGCACTGTGAGATTAAATAACATTGAAAATGTGCCCCAACATATTCTAGTCCCACATGCTCTAGGAAAAGCCAGTCCTGTTAAACAGGCTGTTAGACCAATATGTTTTTATGACTTACCTGTAGTAGTCCTGTTTCTGCTGTTAACCATTAAAGGAAGTGGCTGCTCCTCTTCTGAGGCTTATATAACAAGACATCCTGAATGTAATAGGTATCTGAGGCACAGGTACCACTGCTTTACAACAGGTATGTCACAGCCGGGGCATTCCAGAGACTGTTGGGCCTGATGGCAGCAGCCATTTTTATGGTATCCTTGGCCAGGCTGCACATGAGGATCCCTCAATGGACATTAAGGGTCCTCCATGCACCAGTGGTCTTGAACAGCAGGTTCTAGTCACTTTTTTTTTTTTTTCAACTTAAATTTTATTAAAATTTGTTTCCAGAGGTTCTGTCTTTTTATTTAATTTTTATTTAAACATTTGTTTTCCAGGTAAACCATATGAGCCAAGGCCCTTTTTCAAATGTGTCCTGTGACCATAATCTGTTACAGTCAAGATGTAATACAAATGTACAATACAGTCCTGCAAAAAACGTAATCATAACATACTAATAACAATGCATTAATAACAATCAGACACCATCATACTTAAAAAGATCTTACAGGTTTAAAGGAAAACTCTGTAAATCCACGGCCCCCGCCCCCAAATACTTGTCCTCGATCCAAGCTTTTTATCTACAAAAGCGCGTTTTTCTCACGCTGTTACTTACTTTATTTTGATTTTGAAAAGTCTCGCATGAATAGAATATGGCAGAGACACCGGGCCTTCCATTTACTGAAAGGGTGTGGCGACAAGACCATGCACCTTCAATACAAGAAGTATTGAAAGTGCATAGTCTCACCCGCACCTGTCGACCCCAACGTCCACTATTCCAGATATGAACTTTCAAATCTGTCATGTGGCCAAAACGTACTCTAGATAAAAAGCTGTGGATCAAACTCTTTCGAGGATGGGGGGCCGTGGATTTATCGAGTTTTCCTTTAATATGATTTATACAATTTCATGCAGTTACCAATGAGATCATATAGGTCTGAGACAATATTTCCTTATGACTTTATCAAGCGTAATAAAGAGAGAAAAGAAAATAATTCTTTGTTGTTTGGTCTCTATATTTGGCCGATCGCCCCCGTGGGGAAGAGACCAGGAAGAACAAACAGAAAAATTCACCAGGATCATTAAAGGTCTCACCCAAGTATTCCCCTAAGAGGGTGGGGTTCCTCGTCCCTTTCCCTGTCATGTATCTGAATATGTATCCTAGGGTATGATATCTGAGCGATGTGTCACCATGCTTAGAAACCACTTAGTCCATCTATTTCGGATCTTGTCTTCCGTATTCTGTAGTTTGGCTGTCATTATTTCCATTGTGCAAATGTCTTGTACTATATCTTGCCAATGTGTTAGCGAAGGTGGGTCTGATTGTAGCCAATTTCTAGTGAAGGCTTTTTTCTTTTGCCGCTGTCTAGTATAGATGGGTAGATAGCCTGCTGTAGTTTAAAGTGTGGGGGAAAATGTAGAAGAAGGGCAGTCTCTGGAGTGAGGGCTCCCAATTCTGGGAAGATTTCTAAGATATGTGATACCCCAGTCCAATAATCCATCAGTCTCTGGCAATGCCAGAAAATATGTGCATGCGTGACTACCTCTGCCCCACATTTCCTCCAGCAGGAGGAGTCACCTGTCAGTGAAAATTTAGCAGTAATTTGTGGTGTTTTAAAGTATCTATTGGTGACCTTCCAGCCGTATTCACGCCATGTGTATGAGTTTGTGATTCGGTGCTGACGACGCCAGATCCATATGTAACCTCCCACTACCGGCCCCCCTTGTTTCAGCTAGCAAGGCTGCTCTTCTCACATCTAGGCGCCACAGAGAGGGGGGTGGGGGTAGTCACTATGAAATATCAGTTTTTGTATGACCCATTATTTCTACTACGGAAACTGCCATCCTCAGACAGGCAAACCAAGTGTGGCAACTACCTGGCTCACACCTGGGGGGTCCATTTAGCATGGCCATCAACATGGGTCCCTGAGAGAAAACGTTTGCTCAGCATTATGCTAGGGTTGTACTTCTGTTCAGAGGCAACCAAGTAAATCCGGACACTGGAAGCAATAATTGTAATGTCCAAACCAGGTTGGGATTCTAGAGTGTCGCTTTTATTCACATAACACAGAGAATAACAAAGTAAAGATGGACCCCCATGGGGCTACTCTCACTAGTAATGTAGAGTACAGGTACAGAGCACTCGCAGCGAAACCTCAGGTTCTGAATGGATCTGGGTGCACACAGCCCAGACTGGTACACTTCTCTTCTTCTTTTCCTTGGCTTGGCACCCCAGCCAGTACTAGGACACTTTTCCATATTGCATGGAGGTTGCTGGTGGCTCCCTAAACCACCCACGAGCACAGTCTGGCTCTCAGGGAAATCCAAAATCCCATGTCTGGGTGCTTTCCTCAGGCATTGGCCAAATGTGCTGAGAGAAAAAAAGGTGCCCAAACTGTACCCGGAGAGGTAAACCTGGTTACTCCAAATGGGGGATCTCCAACCTTTTGCTCCCAAATCTATACTCAGCCATTCATCTGGTTACAACACCTTTCTCTGAAACACTGCTTGTAGATGCTCTCTAGAAATGTTTTGCACATTTAACATTCTACATTTCACTCTACGGAGGTGTCCTGACTTTAAAAGTTCCATATGTGGCTATGTCTTTACCCTAGACCCCCACTGTTGCAGATGCTTTTAAGTCCTACACAATCTAAAAGTTCTGTACTTGGCAAGTCTCTCATAGACCGCATAGTAGGCAGACGCTTTTACTTGAAACACACAGTCTTGGTGAACACAGTACCTTTGTCAGAGGAAAAACTCACCACGGTATTGCAGGTGCCCCAGGGCTTTTTCTCACCAAAATGTCTCAGGTACTCACGGAACAAAGTGACTCTCGGGCAGCTTCACCCTCTCCAGGCTGGACCAGGGGATTGCCCCATAATCCCAGAATTCCCCCCATCTTTCCGGGGATGGGGCACTGGAAAACCTCCCTGGAACAGTCTCTACCACTTCACATAACTGGTCTTCTGTGTTCCTCTCTACGGTGAGAACACGCAACCCCTTCTTCTGAGATAGCTCTCTCTCAGATCTAGGTCTGAGGAGCTGCACCCTGCAGCACTCCTCACTCTCCTGAGTCTCCACACAGACTACTCTCTGAAGACTGAACTGAATCTCCCAACATTCTACTGCTAACCCCTGCAGCTAGCATTCCATTGTGGCTTATGGTGCTGTGAGAATTCTAAGGTAACATCATCACTCCAGCTCAGCAGAAACTGAAAACAGAGTGTGACAGTGTGAAACCCATTTAACTGGCATCTCCCAAGATGCCTTTCCCTGCCTGCCACTGACTATATGTGGGATTCTAGTAACCCCTAGGCACAAGGGGGGTACACATAACCAATCTTTTGAGGTGAATTCTGTCATTAGATCTGCCTCCCAAACTTCCTGCACCACAGTCCAGCTTGGGCGAGACCAAAACATCTCCGTCCTATACAAGCGGGAGATTAGATGTCGTGGTGTCAGTTCTCCCGATACTTGTAGCAGGAGAACAAACGTGAGGGAGCTGCCAGGTCAGTAATATCTAGGCCCAGATTGGTTTCCAAGTAATGTCTAAGTTGGATGTAACGAAAAAATCTTTCTGAGGTAATGAAAATTCCTCTTGTAGTTGTTGGAATGTTTTAAAAATTCCTAGATTATAAAGTTAGAATGTATGGAGTAGCCCAGCGGCGAAATTCAGAGTCTAATTTCGCCGGTGGGATGAACAGATCCCAAGAAGGCAGCTCTATTCAGCTCACCCGCTGTTGATTTTTGGTCTGTTTTAAGAAGTTCAACTAGTTCTGTGGGTATTTTTTTAGTATAAAGCGAGGGTTCAGAAGCAACTATGTTCGGGATTGGCTGGAATAATGTTGTGTTGTTTAACGGCAGTTGCGTGCGCCATCTTTGAAAAATTACTTACCATAGTAATCTTGTTTCTTCCAAGTGATACTCAGGTATTCACAACTTTATGCAATCATCCTTGCAAGTAGAACTGCCCAGAGATAATTTGGAACATATGCAAATGATGGAATCTTTTGCATGAGCCACTTTTCAAATGGTGCCTTATACTAACTGCCTTTGTTCTAAACCCCTCAGATTTCCTGGAAGCCTGGAAAGACAGGCCCATGGGGACTAAGTGTAATAATGATAATTACAATAATAATAGTAATAATAATACAACACTATTAATTATAATAATAATAGAGGAACTTCCTTAACATCCAAAAAAAGGACCTCCAACTGGAGGGCATAACATATGAAAGGATACCCTTGAATGTGCAGCTCGCCTAAATAGGGGAGTAAGACAACAGTTGTGATTACAGTCACATGTGTGCTAGAAATAGCATTTCTACTTCTGTGAGCGCAGTATTCAGGAGTGCAGAGGCCAAAGGTTCCAGAAGGGGTGGAGGGAGGGAAAGTTATGAATACCTGAGTAACACTTGGAAGAAACAAGATTACTATGGTAAGTAATTTTTTCTTCTAACCCCAGTAATACTCAGGTATTCATAACTTTATACAGACTACTGAGCAGTACCTTTGAAGGTGGGCACAGAACCTTATTTTGGGAACAGACCGTGCAGGACTGCTGTGCCGAACCTAGTATCACCCCTGGAGAGAATATCCAGACTGTAATGCTTTGTAAAGGTGTGTACTGTTTCCAGGTAGCTGCTTTACAGATGTCGACAAGGGGAATATCCCCAACAGCTGCTATGGCAGCAGCTGTGCCCCTTGTGGAATGGGCCCTCAACCCTGTTGGGGTTCCTTTCCAGCCTCAAAATAACAAAAACTGAAAAAAGCTGTACTCTCCAGCGAAACATTGATCTTTTTGATGCTGGGTTACCCTTTCCCATATTCTCATAGGTCAGGAACAGCTGTTTTCTCTCCTGCCTATGGACTTTAGTGGTTACCAAGTAATAGCTAAAAGCTCCTTTGACATTCAGACCATGAAGACTCTTTTCACCAAAACTAAAGTGTCCAGTGAAAAAGATAGATAAGATGGGCAGACTGGGTGAACTGTAGGCCCTTCTCTGCAGACACTGTCTATGTATCTGTGTATTTAAGTATAATGGTGTGATTCAAATGGGAATCAGAAGTCATTTAAAAGAGAAACTTCTTATTTGTTCCCAGAATAATTTTGTCTCTGTGGAATGAAATGTGGTCCTGTTCAATGCAGAGAGACTTCAGGTAACTGATTCTTGTGGCGGAAATCATTACCACAAGGAAAAAAAGTACATATATAATTTTTTTTCTTTTTAGATATTTAAAATAAGCTGAAAATATAGGCTCAGAAAGGGGGAACCCTGAGCCTAACTATGCACACATCTAGGTCCCCTGCTGGCACTGGTTCCCTGTGAGAGGGTGCAAATGGACCAGACCTTTAAAGAACCCTTTGACGATGGGGTCTGAGGCTTGAAAAAACATTCTGTACGACTGAGAGGTAAATAAATACTGAGACCAGGTGAACCGGTAAGGTACTGTTCTGCAAGACCAGTGAAAGCAAATAGGTAAAGTAGTCCAGCACAGCTGGAACACCAGCCTGTGCTGATATGTGCCAGACCGTAAAAGAACCTCTGAGTCTAGGACCTGGGGCCATTAAAACAGTTTGTCCAGCTAATATGCACGCATATACTGCAGCTAGGTGGACTTTGGGGATGCTGGACTGCAAGTTCAATGAATACAAATAGGTAAGTTAGTCAAGCACTGCTTGACCCAGCATGTGCTGGAAACAGTTTTCCGGTTGAACACCAATAGTAAACCTTTTCCCTTCTGAAGCATACAGTTTCCTAATGGAGGGCTTCCTATAACCACATACAATGTCTAGATACTGTGAAAAAGATGCAAGGCTGCATATTGTACAGTAGACCCTCAAGAGGCATGACTTGGGCCTGAGTGACTCAAGGTTTTGGGTACAAAAGCCTCCTGGTTGGAGATTAGCTGGTTGTGCCTCTAAGAAAAGGTGTTGTATTGGTTTGGAACCAGACCTGGAGAGTAGTAGGGAAAACCATGTCTGCCTAGATCAGTCTGGCGTTATCAAGACCATTGATGCTGGCTGGGACCTGAGCTTGAGAAGTGCATTGTATGCCAAAGGGATGGAAGGAAAGCGTACAGATGCTTCCCTGGCCAACTCGGAACCAGAGAATCCATGGGGATTGGTCCCGGATCTCTGACTTAGTACTGTGGCAGGTGGTGGTTGTGGTGGGATGCGAACAAGCCTACCTCTGGTATGCCCCACCTCCTGAAGATAACTTGCACCACCTGACTATTCAAGGCCCATTCCTGATGGGACTGGTTGATCTGTATCAAGGTATCTGCCAAGGTAGTGCCCCTAGGTGTCAGCATGGCTCAGTTGGTAGCACAGCTGCCTCTAGACCAGAAGGTCGTGGGTTCTCGTCCCACACCGGGATGGATTTGCACCTAAAAATCGTTGGCATCCGAGTGCAGTATTGGGGGGTGCTCTACTGCTGGTGTGTGCCGTCCTTCGGATGAGACGTTAAACAGAGGTCCCTTCTGCCCGTCCAGGTGGAGTAAAGGAACCCAGGGTACTCTTTGTAAAGAGCAGGGAACATTCCCGGTGTTCTGGCCAACATTCCCCATCCCATAAACTGGTTCATGCAATTATCCAGGCTGTGTGTGGGTGATGATGTGCGATATGGCCGCCACCACACATTTAGTCACTTCACTACCAGTCTAGCATTGCTTGTAAAGCGCTTTGGGATACTGTGTATGAAAAGCACTATGTAAATGCTGATTTTTCTTCTTCTACCTGGCAAATGAACATCCTGAAGGGACTCATGGAGCATGCTAGACTCCATATTTTCATAAGTCCCGAGCAGGGAGGGCTTAACCTTGTCCCTCCGTATTTATGGATGTAATAAATTGTGGTGGTATTGTCTGTTCTGACCTGTACCACCTTTGTAGTAGTTGAGTGAAGACCTTTAGTGCAGTAACAATACTCTTTGCCCCTGCAGGTTTATGTGCAGGAGTAAATCTGCACTTGACCGTGCGTCTTTGGTGGTGTGAACCCCCCCAATGAAAGCCCCACCCTAGTAGGGATGCATCTTTTGTCAGACAACTGATCGGGGCTCTTTGCTGACAAGAAAAAGCCCCTGCCTTAGATTGGTTCCCTCTTTTCCTCCATTGGAGGCCTGTAACAATGTCCTTGTTATAGAATTAGTTTGAGGGTCCTGTCTCTGACACCATTTAGCCATGAGGCTACACTGAATGGCCCTGATCTGTAACCTGGATTCCAAGAATGTGCCAGTGGCAGATGCCATGTGGCCAGTAGCTGGAGAAAACTGTCTGGCAGTTTTTGGTTCATTCTGCCTGAATGAGCCCGCTATTAGTGGAATACTACTTGTCCCGTGTAGAGGCAGGTAGAACCTGCCTTGCAGAGTATTTAGCTCTGCTCCTATGAACTGGAATGTTTAAGCAGGCTGAAGGTCAAACTTTTTTTAGATTTATCAAGGACCCTAGATAGTCCAGGAGACCTTAGGTGAGTTGCAGACTCACTTACTGGAGTGATTCTACCACCATCAGCCAATCATCTAGATATGGGGAAACTGTGACACCTTATCTTTGAAGGTGATCCAACCCTTGTGTACACTCCCAGAGAGTGACCTGATAAGAGTCTCAACCTGAAGTACTTTCTGTGAGACTCCCTTATGGGAATATGGAAATAATTTAAGTATAGTAATGCCAGGAGCCCCTTTAGGTTTTTCCTGGGGTTTGACTTGCTTTGTCGTTTTAGTTTTCGTGGAGGGGACCAGAGTAACAGCTGGACCACTCACCCACTTTTTTTTTTTTTTTTAAACTGAATCACCCTTCTCCGGGGTGTGTAAGTAAGAGACAGCAGTTTCGCATGCAGATTTGGAGGGTGTTGGCTGGTCAGAGCCTGAAGCGCCCTTATTTGGTCTCTTTTGCAACCTTTCTAGTCCTTTTTTCTGCTGTTAGTGGAAGGAATTTGAATTCAGAGACAGTCACTGACTCGCTACATCCAGGGCCACTTCTCTGTGGTGCCAGAAATACTCCTGCTGTGGGAACTGCCGATACTGAGGCGCAGCCCCAGCCTGATAGGAAAAGGGGTCTTGCTGTGGTGTGTGTATGTATGTGTATATATATATATTAGGGCAAAACTTCTGTTTAATCATGATTGAGGTTGTTCCACAGCGACAAGTGAGAATTCGTGTTGGGGAAACCCCTTGACCTCACAGGACTCCCCCAACTCGGGTATTGGGTGTGCATTGGGGTCGTCAGCCCTAACTG